>SJYT01032158.1:894306-976976 GCA_006410635.1 Cephalophus harveyi | reverse complement strand
GCGGTGGCGGGGGAGGGGGAGGGGGCGGCGGAAAAACCTGTTGCTTGCTGGCTCAGCTTATCTCCAAGTGATGCCGGAGGAGGAATGTCTCCTGCGGGGCAGGCTCCCCAGAGTGAGGGTGGGGTAGTCCGGGGAAGGGCACCCTGAAACTTGAATGCCTTTGCTTATTTCAGGGAGCGCAGAGGTAAGTCCAGAGTGGGGGATGTGGAGATGGGCTCGGTGGGTGGACAGGGCAACAGCTCGAGGTCTGGGCCCCGTGCTCACCCTTTCTGGAAGTCTGCACAGCGTTCACCTTCGGGGAGATGCTGCCGGTACCTGGAGCAGACAGCCCTTGGTGTTCCGTCTGGATAGAACCCACGGGATTTTCCTTCTCCCTTCCTGGGAGAGAAGCCCAGCCCTACCCCCAGAGACCTCAGCCAGCTCTGCTGGGGCAGAGCCCACCCCCAGCTGCCCGTGTCTGGTACAAGAGGCGACAGAAACCTTCCGAGAGGGACTGGCAGGTGGGGAGACTGGCTGGGGTGCCTCCTTACGCGCGGACAAGTATCCTCTTGGCTCGACCACCCCCCACCCCCCAGAGACAGGGGTGGTTGAGGGAAGGGAGACCAAGATCCATGCTATCTTCTTGGAGCCATTTACTCCTTGGCTGCTGCCCCCTTGGCCCCCTCCCAAAGTCTGCCCTTTGCACCATCTCCCCTCCTCCCTCCACCCCAGGAGTGCTCAGGTAGCCCACTGTGGACCAGCCACACAGCTGTGAAGGGACCAGTCTAGGGTGGAACTTGGGACCTGGTTCTCTCCACCGTGTTTTTGGTGACAGGTTCTGCGGGAGGCACTGCTCCTACCCGGGACTGCAGCCCCCTCAGTGGGAACCCCCAAAAGGTGTCCCCTGGGGCTGCTGTCGGCTGAGCCCGGAAGTGGGAGATGTGTGTGTGTGCACGCAGGTCAGGGGAAGAGACCAGACTCCTGGTCCTCATCCCTTATGGCTCGCGCCTCCAGAATAAGAACTGGTACTTTTGGATGCGACCAAGTCCACATGCCTGACTTTTATTCTTTATTTCTTTTTATTCTTTAAAATTAAAATGGGATTTTCAAAGCAGTGACATGTTTCCAAATGCCAGCTGGCTGGCTTCTGTTCACATACGGGGGGCAAGTACTGTTTAGGGTACTGGGGCTTACCTTTGGGGCCACACATCCTTTAAGATCAACTTGATAATGAGATGAGTCAAAGGAGGCTCCCCTGCACCCCCAAAAAGCCGAGGCTCAAGCTGCTTCAGCATCGATTATGGGAGAGACACTTTTTTTTTTTTTTTCCAGAAAAATTATTTCTCAGTCTTGCACTTGCATTAGACCCATGCACTCCCAGGCCGATACATTGTCATTTCTCCTCCCTGCCAGGTTTTACTGATTCAAGCTCCGTGAAGGAGCACATACTTTTAGTTTTATTTTGTTGTTGTTTAGGCATGTTGCGCATTAAATCAGCCTGACTGTTTCAGGCACAGATTGCAGAGGCCACGGTGCCTCATTCTTCCTTAGTGCCTTCCTTAGGGTCCCTTCCCTGTGCTGAGGAGCTGGCCGGGGAAGACCTGCTGTGTGTGGGCATGCGTGTGCATCGATTAAAAAAAACCCACGTGTTTCTGATTCCAGTGTTGCACTCCTCTTCCCCTTAAATATTGACGAAACACAACACCTTTTGGTTTTTGCTTCTTTCACTTGAAACATTTTAAATGCCTCTGAAAGCAGCCATCTCATCCTGCCTCTCTGGTGGATGACTGGGTGGGTTTGATTTTTTGTGCTCAGGCTGCCTGCTGCCACCCCCTCCACCTTCCGCCCCTGCACAATCCAGAGAGGCCACAGATTAATATTGCCCTTCAGAGCTGGCTGTGAGAAAAGTTGAGGCCGGCTGGGGAAAATGCACTGAGCTCTTCCGAGCCACCTCCTGCCCCCCGGGAAATGCTGAGGGCCAGACGTGGCGATGGGACTGAGAACAATTTCCGAGTGGTGTGCAGAGCCATGGGCTGCCGGTCAAGTCGGGGAACTCAGGGTGTCCAGACCAGGTGGTGTGAGTGAGCCGAGGACACCCGGTGTTTGCATTCGGATAGTCAGTCCTGCCCTGCTGCTTGTTTGGCCAGATTATAGTCATTGAACTTTGCCCCGTGATAACTTCTGTTAAAAATTTTTTTAACCCAAATAAGGAAAGCCCCCCAGCACAGTCCACACTCCCCAGGCAGGTACCACGGTCCTTCCCATATATGGTGGGACTTGCTTTCCATTTTTCTCCCCATGGAAGCCAGAATCAGAATGCGCAATTCCGGGTAAGCGTTTCCCTTTTATCAGAAACGCGACTTCTAAGTTCCGGCTGAGAAGCACAGTTCCAGCCTCTGGGTCCAAAGATAGTCTCACCATCTTTTGTTTGGAGCACGGCAGTGGTTCCTGCTGCCGAAGGAGTCTGGACAGCGCGTAGCCCTGGGCCCAGCATCAAGGTGGGAGAGGGGTCTGCCAGCAAAGACGAAAGCATGTGGCCTCTGCTGGGCCTCACAGGGACCCTGCCTGGAAGCAGGATGTGGTCAGGTACCCGCTCCTGGGCCCTGGGGGACCAGCTGTATCCTGGGGGATGGCACCGGCCCTGGAGTGCTGTAGTTGACTCCCTGTCCACCGTGGGAGGCTCTGCCCATTTCTCTGGGCCACAGAAGTGCTCCAAGGCGAAGGAGATGTCATAGGATAGCATGGGGGGCGGAGGGGAGGAAGAAGTGCTCAGCACACCGTTCTCCTTTGTGACTTCCCCAAAGCTCGTGGCCTCCGCTGCTGTGCTGCATGGAGGCCTCTTAAGATGTGTCCAAGCTTTCCTGCATCCTGGATAAAACCCCAAGATGTCTGATAGATGATGGAGGCGATGCTGATGCTGATGGTGGGATGGTGGTGGTGGCGGAGGTGACAAGCCGCCTCCCCTTCTGGTGATTCCACTGGGTGGCTTTCTCCCAGCTCTTCCACAGGAGGCCCTTTACCTCCCAGGGGAGGGGCCCCTCCAGCATCTGCAGCATTTGGCCGGGAGGATCCGCTGGCCCTGGCTTCCAAAGCCTCCTCCCCCTGGGGCCTAGTCGCCTCCAGTTCCCCCGGCACACACACTTCGTCTTCAAAGTACTTCACGGTGTGAAAACGCCAGCAGAGGGTCTCCCAGTCCCACTCGGTCCTTCCATTTGGCAGCAGGGCTGGTGATGCCCCCCCTGCCGAGTCCCCAGCCAGCTCCTGCTCCCCGCCCCGCGGGATCGTGCTGCTGCAGCCCTTCTGGACAGGGGTGTTCAGGGCCTTGGTTGGACTTTGTGAGTTTGGCTGATTTTCTTTCTTGGCTCTTGGAGAGCTGGTCAGATGGATCGGGGAGTTTGGGAACACGAATAGGGCAGGAATCAGGCAGGTATTTCAAGGGGAGGGGAGAAAACAGGAGACAAACAAACAAACTAGGGTAGACGTGTTCGGTTACAAGTCAGCTTTTCCCAGGGACCCACCACCTCAAGACACGATTCACAGGGCCCGCCCCATTCAGCCCCAGATAATGTTGATCTCAATCGCTGTACTTTATTCAGTAGCTCTGCTGCTGAGTCGCTTCAGTCGTGTCCGACTCTGTGTGACCCCATAGACGGCAGCCCACCAGGCTCCCCCGTCCCTGGGATTCTCCAGGCAAGAACATTGGAGTGGGTTGCCATTTCCTTCTCCAGTAGCTCTAGTCCCTGAATTTTCAAGGAACTCAATGTCTGCCTGGGTTTCCAGGACTCGTCTTTTCTGGGATTGCCTTTCAGAAATTCCAGAAGAGAGTTACCCGCTTCCAGCCTGGTCCTGAAGCTGATCTCTGTTTGCCCTGGGGGCAGTTCCTCCAGCATCCTTGCTCCCCGTCACTCAGCTCCTGTCCTCCCCTTTCTTTTCCTAGGCACGACCGTGTGTCCTCCATGTGACAACGAGCTGAAATCTGAAGCCATAATCGAGCATCTCTGTGCCAGCGAGTTTGGTAAGAAAGCGGCCCAGGCTGCCTCCAGGAGGTTGGGCATCCCTGGCTCCTGCTGGTCTGCGTCCCTGGAGCAGAGCCTTTCAGAGCTTCTTTCTGGAGATATGTGTTCTCTCCCTCCATCCTCCCCAGACAGCTGCTTTTCTCAGGTGGATGGGAGACTAGATAGGGTGGGGATCTGGCTGCTTTTTATGAAAAGTCAAACTTGGCTTCTGCCTTTCCGTGTGTGGGATCACTGGATGGGTTTGGAGGGACCTTCTCTGGGCGTAGAGGGAGGCAGATTTGGGGCGAGCTGGGGAAAACCAGGCTGCTGGGCTGGCTTCCCGCCTGGCTCTTTTTTCATCCACCCCTAGGTGTCAGCACCACGCCGCCCAGGATTGGGGAAGGGGGGGGTCATTGGTGTCTAGGGCCCTGGGGGCAGGGGCTGTCAGGAACTTCCTGGCAAGTAAAATGACATCCCCACAGTGGGGGGAATTTCCCTCCCTTCTTCCCAAATCTCTCTGGGTTAAAAGGGAATTCTGAGTCCACAGTACCAAGCTTTCCTGCATCCTGGATAAAACCCCAAGATGTCTGATAGATGATGGAGGCGATGCTGATGCTGATGGTGGGATGGTGGTGGTGGCGGAGGTGACAAGCCGCCTCCCCTTCTGGTGATTCCACTGGGTGGCTTTCTCCCAGCTCTTCCACAGGAGGCCCTTTACCTCCCAGGGGAGGGGCCCCTCCAGCATCTGCAGCATTTGGCCGGGAGGATCCGCTGGCCCTGGCTTCCAAAGCCTCCTCCCCCTGGGGCCTAGTCGCCTCCAGTTCCCCCGGCACACACACTTCGTCTTCAAAGTACTTCACGGTGTGAAAACGCCAGCAGAGGGTCTCCCAGTCCCACTCGGTCCTTCCATTTGGCAGCAGGGCTGGTGATGCCCCCCCTGCCGAGTCCCCAGCCAGCTCCTGCTCCCCGCCCCGCGGGCTCGTGCTGCTGCAGCCCTTCTGGACAGGGGTGTTCAGGGCCTTGGTTGGACTTTGTGAGTTTGGCTGATTTTCTTTCTTGGCTCTTGGAGAGCTGGTCAGATGGATCGGGGAGTTTGGGAACACGAATAGGGCAGGAATCAGGCAGGTATTTCAAGGGGAGGGGAGAAAACAGGAGACAAACAAACAAACTAGGGTAGACGTGTTCGGTTACAAGTCAGCTTTTCCCAGGGACCCACCACCTCAAGACACGATTCACAGGGCCCGCCCCATTCAGCCCCAGATAATGTTGATCTGAATCGCTGTACTTTATTCAGTAGCTCTAGTCCCTGAATTTTCAAGGAACTCAATGTCTGCCTGGGTTTCCAGGACTCGTCTTTTCTGGGATTGCCTTTCAGAAATTCCAGAAGAGAGTTACCCGCTTCCAGCCTGGTCCTGAAGCTGATCTCTGTTTGCCCTGGGGGCAGTTCCTCCAGCATCCTTGCTCCCCGTCACTCAGCTCCTGTCCTCCCCTTTCTTTTCCTAGGCACGACCGTGTGTCCTCCATGTGACAACGAGCTGAAATCTGAAGCCATAATCGAGCATCTCTGTGCCAGCGAGTTTGGTAAGAAAGCGGCCCAGGCTGCCTCCAGGAGGTTGGGCATCCCTGGCTCCTGCTGGTCTGCGTCCCTGGAGCAGAGCCTTTCAGAGCTTCTTTCTGGAGATATGTGTTCTCTCCCTCCATCCTCCCCAGACAGCTGCTTTTCTCAGGTGGATGGGAGACTAGATAGGGTGGGGATCTGGCTGCTTTTTATGAAAAGTCAAACTTGGCTTCTGCCTTTCCGTGTGTGGGATCACTGGATGGGTTTGGAGGGACCTTCTCTGGGCGTAGAGGGAGGCAGATTTGGGGCGAGCTGGGGAAAACCAGGCTGCTGGGCTGGCTTCCCGCCTGGCTCTTTTTTCATCCACCCCTAGGTGTCAGCACCACGCCGCCCAGGATTGGGGAAGGGGGGGGTCATTGGTGTCTAGGGCCCTGGGGGCAGGGGCTGTCAGGAACTTCCTGGCAAGTAAAATGACATCCCCACAGTGGGGGGAATTTCCCTCCCTTCTTCCCAAATCTCTCTGGGTTAAAAGGGAATTCTGAGTCCACAGTAAGAGGGCTGGATGTGGGCCCGGGGCCTGATTTCAGGGGACCTTTCAAGGGTGGCCCCTGTCGTCTGCTCCTCAGAAGACGGAGCCTCAGACACCTTGGAAGTATGTCCTCTGGGAAAGTAGATGTGAACGGCATCCTTCTGAAGGGTCAGCTCCCTTCAGCCCGCCTCTGTTTTGTATGGAGCTGACATAAAATAGAGGTGGCCGGGGCTGTTTTGCTAAGGACAGGTTCTCATGATTCCAGCCATGGTGTCCCGAGGCTGGATTTGTTACAGAATTCCTCCCAGGAAACATGTAATGGGCTTCTCTGGTGCCTCAGACAGTAAAGAGTGTCTGCAGTACAGGTGACCTGGGCTTGATCCCTGGGTCGGGAAGATCCCCTGGAGGAGGGCATGGCAGCCCACTCCAGTATCCTTGCCTGGAGAATCCCATGGACAGAGGAGCCTGGTGAGCTACAGTCCATGGGGTCACAAAAAGTCAGACGCGGCTGAGTGACTGAATACTCAGGGCTGTTTTGGTAAGGACAGGTTCTCACAATTCCAGCCATGGTGTCCCTGAGGCTGGATCTCTTACAGAATTCCTCCCAGGAAAAGTGTAAATGGTACGTAAAGGAAATCTTTATGTCCACCCAGGGCTACCTATTGTGGGTTTTCATTAACCAAGCATAGTAATGCACATGAATGGGCCTTATGCTGGCCAAGTGCCGTTGGAGAGCTGCACACATGTAAAGCTGAAGGAAAGGGTACGTGTGACATTTGTAGTCTCAGGGTATTTGTCACTGTAACTGCAGGCAGGAGTTGGCCCGGAGAGCTCCTTGAGAATGCACACGTTTTTCGTGCCCTATTTCTGCATTAAGTATCTCTACCTGCCTCTTTGGTTCTTGGTGGATGAGCTCTAGGAAGGTTTGTCTGCCCTGTTCTGCCGCTTGTGTTTGCGTCACATCCTTTGTTCTGTTTGCTATTTTAAATGAATTTCAAATAAACTGTAAGAGAGCACCTGCAGCAGTGTTTGCAAACTCTGATGACCCTCCTTCTGTCCGACCGGGGTGACACTTGCTTCCTGAGGCTCACATTCTTGCTCCATCAAGGGGACCCCAACGCCCACGAGGCTGGCAGGTCTGCATGGCCTTAACCTGCCGGAATGACAAGCTTTCCTTCCACAGATGGCGCAAGATTCCTTCCCAAAGAGGCATTTGGGCATTGAGTAAAAGGCCATAAATAAAAATCTCTCAGAAGTCCTCACCAGAAACCTTTTGCTGCAAAGGGTAGGGGGGAGGGACAGGAAGAATCAGCTTGCGTGCAGCCGTGATCCCAAAGCATCTTTCCTTGGGAGATGTGTATAAGAGACAGGCCTTATGCTGGCCAAGTGCCGTTGGAGAGCTGCACACATGTAAAGCTGAAGGAAAGGGTACGTGTGACATTTGTAGTCTCAGGGTATTTGTCACTGTAACTGCAGGCAGGAGTTGGCCCGGAGAGCTCCTTGAGAATGCACACGTTTTTCGTGCCCTATTTCTGCATTAAGTATCTCTACCTGCCTCTTTGGTTCTTGGTGGATGAGCTCTAGGAAGGTTTGTCTGCCCTGTTCTGCCGCTTGTGTTTGCTGGGGTTGGATAATACTCAGCGGCTGCTTTTAGATTTCACCGACCCCCTTCTGATAGTGTAAATCACCACATTCTGAGAAGTTGACTCCCTGATGTTTCAGCAAATCCAGGGAATCCTATTAGAGCCATTTCTGAAAGGTGGTGTATGAGCGGATGCTTGACGCTAGGATCCCATCTCCCAGGACCCAGTGTGCGAAGGAGGCGGTGTTTGGTCACTGATTCATGCGTCCAGTCGGTCATTCAGCATTTCTCAAGCTCAGGGCTCTATGCTAGACTCCATGTACCCAAATATGGACCTAGCATAGCTTAAGATTTAATTTTTAAAAGTTTAATTTTTAATTCTGACCACACATGAATCGGTCATTTCCCAGAGAATCGTGGAGTCATATAACTCGCAGCCTGAAAGGGGCGCTGTTGGTGATGCAGGGCAGAGGATGTTCTGGCGCTTTGGGAAGAGAATCGGTTGCCGTTCTGCTCCGATTCCCTGGAACTCGCCAACCTGAGTTTGTTGAGGGGCTTTGTGGCAGCTCGTTAATCTAGAGTCATTCCCTAGGCGTAGGCTGAAGAGGCAAACCTTGGGAAAGAATGTGAATGTGAAAGCTGGCCTTTGAGTGAAGGGCAAGGGTCTCAGGGGGCTAGGGTAACCCACCTGGGGAGATGACTCCTCCCACGCCGCAGTGGGTGCCAGTGGGTCCCTGCTGGGTCGGCTGGCCACCTGCTCCCTGCAGCGTGCAGGCACCAGGAGTGTCTCTTCTTTTAATTAGCAGTCTGAGCTTGGCCAATCTGATTAGCAGTTTGGGACTGTGTTCCTTTCGCCCAAAGATGGTTTCCTTCTTGAGTGCCTGGAACTTTGGAGTTCTCCTGGGTCCTCTGGGTCATCCTATCAAGTCCACTTATTTCACAAAGAAGGAATCTGACCTGCTCCCCTGGTGTTCTCTTTCTGACACGCTGCCTTTCCCACTTAAGATGAACAGCCTCGGGCTGGACGCCAGATTTCCCTATCTGGATGCAGGAGAGACTGTTATGGGGTTGTGTGTGTGTGTGTGTGTGTGTATGTGTGTGTGTGTGTGTGTGTGTGTGTGTGTTTGTATTGTATTCTCATAAGGCCATAGAGAGGATTTTTTTTTTCTCTCTCCCTCTCTGCAGGGGCTGAGTTCAGCTCTGCCCTTCTCAGCACCCTGCAGAATGCAGCCTTGTTGAGAAACTTGTTTCCTAGCTCAGTTCATTTCAAGTGAGGGAGGCAGTCAGCCACGCTGATGGGATTCAGTTAGGAGACAAAGAAATGCAGCGAGGCAAGCTGATACACAGCCGAGAAGAAAAAGAATGCTTTACTCCCCACTCGAGGGATCAAACTTTGCATTAAACGGCCTTGACATCCCCGGTGGGAAGACATCAGCTTGTTGGAAGGCTCTTTGGGAGCTCAGGGAACAAGGGATCCATTCCTTCGGGGTCAGCACTCCCGAGCCCTCTCCTGCCAGCGGTCATCCTCCGACTCCTTACCCGGCCCATTACCGCCTCCCCGGGAGGTGGGATTGTAACTCTCTGGCAGCTCTGTCTGCCCACTGGCTCTCTCCACCCCTACATTGTACCTCCCCAGTTGAGAGTACATTTCCACCCACCCCGCCTCACCGACAGGGAAAAGCCTCAGTAGAAACACCTGTGGGCTGATGCTCAGGAATGCAGCTGGATCAGCCTGGATCAAGCCCCAGATGTGTGGCAGCCCAAAGTTAGCTGGGGAAGAGGTTCTGAATTAGCTTGGCAGCCAGGGTGCCTGCTGGGCTCCATTCAGGACGCCTGGCCCCTGCCGCTTGCTCTCACTCGGCTTTTCCTGCTCCGTGACAACAGGGTGCTGCTGTCTTCTCTTGGACGGGGTCAATATATTATTTGCGAGCCGCCACACTTAGTAATCCTACTGTTAACAACTCAGCGCCCATAACCATCTTTCCGTCAGCCCAGCTTATCCCCGGGGATGGGAGGGTCTGATTTATGATGGCTGTGGGGCTAGGACCCCACCCCCACCCCGCCCCGCTCTGGCCACTCTCTCGAGCTTCTGGATCCGTAAACACCCTTAAGCCTTTCTGGTTGAAATGGGCAGAAAGCATCATATACTTCTGCTAAGATAGTTCACAGCTTCCTCTTGTGCTGGCTTTTCTGAGATTTCAGGTGACTGCATTGTTAGTCCAATATTTTCTGGCTGTGGAAAAAGATTTCTTGGCCCCCCTAGAAATTTTTCCTGCCTTCTGAACGTTTTTTTTTTTTCATTTATATGTTTCCTCATAAAGAGTAAAACTGTACATTGCAACACTGCTGCTGCTGCTGAGTCGCTTCAGTCGTGTCCGACTCCGTGCGACCCCATAGACGGCAGCCCACCAGGCCCCGCCGTCCATGGGGTTTTCCAGGCAAGAACACTGGAGTGTGGTGCCATTGCCTTCTCCGACATTGCAACCCTAAACTTAGTCAAAGAGGAAAGAAAAAAAAAAAGCTCTCACTGTTAGCATTTGGGAGTATTTCCTAGAAGAAACATTCTCAGCGGTTCCTGGACCTTCACTAATTTGTTCTCACTCTGCCGCATTTCTGCTTTCAAGGTGTCTTGGCTGGGCTACTGTTTGGAGGCGCAAAGTTTTACTCGGAATGTTTGATTACTTGCAAAAAGTAGGCTCAGCCTTTCCAAGCCAAACCTTGGGTTTCCTCCTGCAGAGGAGGAGATGTAGCTGCCAGCAGGGTAACTGCAGCGTCTGTAAGCTGCTTGAGAGCAGGGTCTGTCTCTGGTACCATATTTTACCTACTGTGAGACACCCATTGATTGCGAGATGCGCCATCCATCACATGTGCGATACCTTGCCTACAGGGGGACACATCCTTCGTGCTAAAATGTGAAAAGAATCTGTGTCTTAGAATAAACAAAACAAGGCCTGTGTGTACTGAGATCGGTGATTGCACAGTTCCACGGTAGGCTTAAAATAAAAGTTTGTTGGACTCATGTATGGATGACAGGATATGAATGGGAGATAGAAATTGGCCTTCTTCTTTTTTTTATTTTTTAAGTGGTTTAATTTTCAGCTTATTTTCTGTTAAGTAACTACAACTTGATTTTAGGAGGCATCATCTGAAAATCCACCAAGATAGATGAATATAGGAGTCTTTAACTCCAAAAATATAATAGGAAGTACACTTCTGAGTATAAATCCTAGATTTTCTACAGTGTGCATAAAGTGCCTTTCCTGAACATTCACAATTGTTAACTGGGCACAAGTACATTTAAATCATAAGATTGTGCTGTATTTGAGTGAAAAAAAAAGACGATGTAAAAATTATTTAATATTAAAATATCCCCAGATGAATACAAATTGGGATAATTTAGACTTACATTTCGACTCATTGTACAGGGTGGCCTTTTTTTTTCCCCTTGACCTAACCATTGTCTGTCCTCTTTTTTGGCTGTTATTACATTCTACTAGTTCTTATGGAAACTTGGAGAATAGACAACTGATATTGTTCTGGCAGTAAATGCACCTTGTAGGCAAAAAACGGAGCATTGGTTTTGTTTTCCAGTTTTCTTCTTTTTTTTAAAAAAAAGAAGTGTAGCTGATTTACAGTGTTGTGTTGATTTCCCCTTTACAGAAAAGTGATTCATATATAAACTTATATATACTTTATATACATAAGTATACATATATGCACTTTTATATATACATGTATATATATTTTTCATAGTCTTTCCCATTATGGTTTACGTGCTACACAGTAGGACCTTGTTGTTCATGGTCTTCTTTTTTTATATAAGGAGAAAGCTCCTTTCCAAACGAGTGCAATTTGTTTATTAAGTTTGAGGGAAGGTACATGCCCTGTTTTGGGTAACTGAGTGTATATGTCAAAAACAAAACAAAACCCTAATATCCAAAAATCTAGTTCAGTTGATTTATCATTACTCGATAAAGTTGAAGTAAAATTAAATAGACACACAGCTGATGGCAAGGTAACCCCTGGGTGGAGTTGTTGGGCTGAAAGCAACTGATTTTTGTTGTCCCTGAAGGTCTAAAATATACAGCCCGTCCACAGATCTGGTAATAGTTGGAAGGAGTTGTGTGGCGTTTCATGTTCAAGGAAACACAGAGTCAGCCCTTTAAGTGCCCTGGCAATGCAGCTCTCAGCCTGCGGTCCATCCTGAGTCCTCCAGGGACTCAGGGGGTGGCTTGTTCTGTGCAGAGACCATGGCTGAACCCTCCAGCACCCCTGAAGCCCTTGAATGGGCCTGGTGGGTCATGATGGTGAGTCCCTGCTAACCCACAGACTCCGAGTGGAGAGCTGGGGGCCTGACTGGGGGCGTCAGGCCCCGGGCAGATGGGTACCACTCTGCCCTCTGAAGCCACCTCAAGGAGCTGTGAGCAGAAGCTGGGACTTTCCCCTCTGTGAGCACCCCGGTCTGCACATCTCATTGTCTCCTGGCAGGAAATACTTAGATGAGGCGGAAGTCCATGGCAGCACTTTTCTTTAGCATATTCGACCCTGAGGATGTATACTGAACTGAGACTCAAAAGCCAGGATGCATGGGTTGTGGCGGCACCCTGGGAGCGGAGTTCATTTCTCCTCCTGCCCCGGTTCGTACACCTGGCAATGCTGGGAAGTCTCGGCAGTCCTCAGTTTCCCCACGAAGTGGCAGCTGATACCCCAGGATGGGTTTTCAGGAGCAGATGAGCTGGTGTATGGAACCCAAGCCTAGGCCCCCACACTGACCAGACTCGCTGACCATCCTGGTGGTCCTGCCGAGGGTGGAGTAGCCCAGCCCTCTGTCTCCAACAGGCGAGGCCTCCCTTCACCAGGGAAGCTGGGGCTGCAGCTCACAGGCTCTGGGTTGAAACCTCTCCAGAACCAAGCGCTGTTTCCAGCTAGCTTTCCCGTGGCTGGCCTCCTGCTGGGATGGGGCTCTAGGTAGGGGCACTGTTGTTTCAGGACGTGGTGGCTTCCCCCCTTCGGTGATGAGTGCAGCTCCAATGAGGTCATCTCTTGAGACAGTCAGTTGCCAAACTGCATGGTTTGGGCGCCGTCTGATGTGGTTTTCAACCTGCCATCCTGTGATTCTCCTGTTGAGTGGCTCTGATCCACTGCCTTGCTCTCCTTAAAAAAAAAAAACAAAATACTGTGATAAAATATGCATAACATAAAATGCACCCCTTTCATCATTTTTAGGTGTACAGTTAGTTCAGTGGCATCAAAAGCGTTCACAGTGTGATACAGGCAGCACCGTCCCTCTTTGGATATTTTTCTTCACCCCAGACTGAAAGTCTGTACCCAGGCACTGACCACCGGCCCCCCACCTCGCCTCCCCCCAGGTCTCGGAACCCCCCACTCTATTTTCTGTCTCTAGGACTCTGACGATTTCAGGTACCGCACGTAAGTGGAAGCCTGCACTGTTTGTCCTTCTTCGTGTCTGGCTTATTTCACTTAGCATCGTGTCCTTATCTTTCGATGTGTATATAAACAGTCATGGCGAAGGCGGGGGGCAAGGGAAGGGTTTACCCTCGAGTTCACCTGTGTTCCCTGGAGTCTTTCTGGGGGTGGGTACAGAAGGAGGGGGGTAAGGGATGAGCTGAGATGAGGCGGGCCGCCCACCCATTTGCTGGGGTGCTGTCTTGCTCCTCTGTACCCCTTTGTCGTTGTGAAGATCTGATGGGCTGGATGGGACCTCAGAGATCAGCCAGTCCAGGGCTGTCAGCTTACAGATGGAGGGAAATAAGACTCAGATAAAGGTGTTACTCATCAGATGGCCCAAGGCCACTCCATCTGGCATCCCTTGCCGTTTTTGTTCCCAGCAGCTCTTAGCTGGGTAGCCGGTTCGGTTTCCACACCCTTCCTCCTTCGTGTTCCCTCATGCCCATCGCGTTCCCATTCTGCCAGGAATGGGAGAGGAAGCTTTCCGGGAAGGGCACTGGGTGCTTTCAGAGTCTGCCCAGTATAAATGGGCTGATGTCTATGCCTGACACAGGGAAGGGGCTCCGTAATCCGTTGGTTTCTTTGTCATGAGGTGGGCTGTGCCGTCCAGGAGAAAGAACATAGGCTTTGGGCCAGAGAGACGGGGATGAAGTCCCACCTTTATACGCGGAATAACCGCAAGGAAGTCTCTTAGCCTCTCTGAGCCTGTCTCCATCGTCTGTGGGTGGTGGTTCCCGTGCGGTTGTGTTGGGAAGAGAATGGGTCAGTCAAGTGGATTCAGTTCCTGGACCACGGCAGCGGCTCCAGCCGTGACCAGTATTATCTCTTCTTATTGGAAAGAATTATTTCAGGGTGGAAACTGGCCTCGGTAGAAGGATTGGAGCGCTAATAAAATCAGCTTGCTTGGCACGAAGTGTTAGGAAATGGAATGGAATGTCCTGATGGATTTCTGTTTAGTAGAGGATTAAACCGGAGAGACCTTGCACAAAACCCATTTAGGAGAACTTTTAAAAGCTTGACATGGCTTCAAGGTGCTAAAGTTCACATAACCAAAAACAAACCAAACCCCAGACAAACCAAACAAAAAGCTACCCTATACATACTCGAAGTTAGGCAGTCCGGGCTTTAATTAAATGACACCCTAAAGTCACTGTAAGACTGAAGTCTTTGGACAATGATGGCTGCAGGGCACATGGAGCTCAGATTGAGTTTTTGCTAATCCCAGGACACGCCCACAGAACTTTGTTCTTTTGTTCTGGGGTGATTTTTAGAAATCTTATTCCTGATGAGAGTTTTTCTGCTGGTAATGTGTTGAGTCTAAGGGAGCTCTTTCAGCCCTTGGTGCTGTCCACTTTTCCCAAGCTCTGTCTCTGCATAGTTTTTCACATTTTTCCCCCCAGCAGTTGTGATAATTGTGATATACACAGCCGTTAGCGAAAACATAGGCCATATTCAGAAGCAAATGAGCATTTAAATATTGGCTAATTTCTTCCAGTTTTGCAGAAATGAGCCAGAAGCTCCCATCCGTATTTATTTTTCAAAGGAGAGCAAGTGGCCAAAGAGATGTCAGGCCTTCGCCCTGCCCCAGCCTGCTTGGAGCAGCCAATTAAACATGCATTAGCTTTGGAAGGCTGCTCAAAGGCCTATAGATTGCACTTGAAATCTTTGTTTAGTCTTTCAGGAACACTGTCACATGGATGATTTATCAAAGAAAGTTGTTTATCTGGCAGTAAAATAAACTCCGGGCCTGTTCAGACGAAGGTTTCCCGTGAATTTCTACCAAGGTAAACACTGGTAACTGGCAAATTCCGTGTGAAAGCCAGATGCACACGATAAATATTTGAGCTACAGCTCCGCGGTGTCTGAGGCCCGGCCCGTCACCGGCTCTGTCACTCTCAGCACGGCCCGGAGGCCCTGGCCTCGCAGCCTGGCCGGTGGGGCCTCCAGGCCCACGGGCTGGCAGAGTCCACGTGTGTGCCGGAGCTGCCCCACATCGGGTGCCTCCCGGGGCTCAAGTGCCACTTAGTGCTGGCACTGCGGCCTCCCTGGCTCGGAGGGGGCCAGCCTCAGGCCCCTCCTGCCTGCCTTGCACTCACAGCCTGTCCAGAAGTGGCCAGTTTAGGCTTCCCTGCAAATAGAGACCTGTTGAAGCCAACTGGCAGGAGGCTGGGTGTGTTGAAGGATTTGGAAGCTGGGGCGTGGTGGTCGGGGGTGGTGCCTGGTGGATTCTGCTGAGCTAGAAGTAGGGTCTCAGAAGGCTGAGATACTTCCCGAGGGTCTCTGGCTGTGCTCCTTGGCGGTTGGGGGGCTTCATTTGGGATTAAGGAAGGGGCAGGTCCAGCCCTGTGAGGGCGGTGTGTGTGTGCCCTGGGACCTGTCTGAGCGAGGGAGGGAATGAACGGATGAACGGGGATGATGAAGCAGGGGGAAGCCAGGCCTTGTAGGTCTTCCTGAGGAAGATACTGCAGCCGATGTTTATAGTGACCTTTCAGGGAGGGGCTGAGTTATCAGCTGCTTGTTCTCAGCCCCAGAGGCTGGAGGTTTTGGATCACCCTGGTCTTGGTTGGGGTCCTCGTGGCATGGCTGAGTTGGAAAGTGTGGGCACCACCTGTGACCCAGGCTCTGTCCTGGATCCTGCCAATCCTGATTTCCCAGGTGGGTCAGGGAGGAGAAGCAAGGACCCGAGAAGAGATGACGTTTGTTCACCTGCAAGGGCTTTCGGATGGGGGTCTGTGCTCACGACTCAGTCTTGAGGGCAGATGGCATTGGTCTTTCACCCCTGGCTGCTGGAGGGGCTGCGGGTGTGGGAGGCTGGCTGCTTCGACAGCTCTTCAGGGGTTGCGGTGCGGGAAATGAAATCTTCCAGGCCTGCAGATACTTAGGGCAATAAAGGAGTATTTCTTGAGGGCAGGAATTAAGGGGAATCATTGACCACAGATTCTGAAAGGATGTCTGTGAGCTGGAGAGAGCTTCCAAAACAGTACTTTGGCAGTGGGGAAAAATCAGGAAGCAGCTCCCCTAAACCAGGCTTGCTCTCATTCAGGCAGGATTACCAGAGGGATTTTTCTCTCTCCTGTTTTCTCCAGCCCTTCCATGAACGGTTTCCCTGGGATGTTTCCTCCCGGGGGTCCCTCAGATGTGTTCTCTGCGCTCTCTGAGCCCTCGGAAAATGAGTTCACCGGCTGGTGTATCTTCCACCGCAAATCCAGTTGGCTTCTGGAACTGGCCTTAGGGCGGAAAGTGAAAGAAAGTGAAAGTGAAGTTGCTCATTCATGTCTGACTCTTTGCGACTCCGTGGACTGTAGCCTACAAGGCTCCTCCATCCATTGGATTCTCCAGGCAAGAACACTGGAGCCGGTTACCATTTCTTCTCCAGGAGATCTTCCCGAACCAGGGATTGAACCTGGGTCTCCTGTATTGCAGGCAGACGCTTCACCCTCTGAGCCACCGGGGAAGCCCTTAGGATTAGGGCTGCAGGAAATCCCTACTTCTGTGACTGTGGCTGCAGAGCCACACACGGCTCCTGGAATAAGCACTTGAGACCCTCAGCAGCTGCAGGATGCCCCTCCGCGGAGCGAGTCCCCTCCTGCAGCCTCCACTGGGGCCTCTCGGACCTTGGTCTGTGTCTGTGGCTTCCTGTGGTCTCAGCTCCCGATCGGGTCAGCAGATCCAAGGACCTGGAGGATGAGACAGGCCAGGGCCAGGCTCGTCTGTCCGTTTTCTCACTTTGGTGTCGGGTTCTAACTTGCAGGCCTGTGGGAGGGGCAGGGTCTACAGGGGAGCTGGATACATCCAGAGCGGTTCTCTGGAGGAAGTGTAGATGACTGCAGACAGTCCCTGGTGGCTCAGACCTGGTAAAGAATCCATCTGCAATGCAGGAGACCTGGGTTTGATCCCTGGGTCAGGAAGATTCCCCTAGAGAAGGGCATGGCAACCCACTCCGGTATTCTTGCCTGGAGAATCCCCATAGACAGAGGAGCCGGGTGGGCTACAGTCCATGGGGTCGCACAGAGTCACACATGATTGAGCGACTAAGCAAAGCATAGCACAGCACACAGTGAAGAAAGGCATCCTGATGCAGGAGAGGAGGGTGGGAACGGAGCTAGGGCTCAAATACCGAAAGTGAAAAGGGTTAGTCACTCAGCTGTGTCTGACTCTTGTGCAACCCTGTGGACTGTAGCCCACCCGACTCCTCTGTCCATGGGGATTCTCCAGGCAAGAATACTGGAGCGGGTTGTCATTTCCTTCTCTAAGGGATCTCCCTGACCCAGGGATTGAACCCAGGTCTCCTGCATTACAGGCAGATTACCATCTGAGCACCAGGGAAGCCCAAAACAAATATTAATAGTATTTAAAATTTCCAGGATGCTTGCTCCTTGGAAGAAAAGCTATGACCAAACTAGACAGCATATTAAAAAGCAGAGACAACACTTTGCCGTCAAAGGTCTGTCTAGTCAAAGCTGTGGTTTTTCCAGTAGTCATGTGCAGATGTGAGAGTTGGACCATAAAAAAGTCTGAGTGCTGAAGAACTGATGCTTTCAAACTGTGGTGCTGGAGAAGACTCTTGAGAGTTCCTTGGACAGCAAGGAGATCAAACCAGTCAGTCCTAGAAGAAATCAACCCTGAATATTCACTGGAAGGACTGATGGATGCTGAAGCTGAATCTCCAAAACTTTGACCACTTGATGCAAAAAGCTGACCCATTAGAAAAGATCCTGATGTTGGGAAAGATTGAAGGCAGGAGGAGCAGGGGGTGACAGAGGGTGAGATGGTTGGATGGCATCACCGACTCAATGGACATTAGTTTGAGCAAACTCTGGGAGATGGTGAAAGACAAGAAAACCTGGTATGCTGAAGTCCATGGGGTCACAAAGAGTCGGATATGACTGAACAAATTTTTTTTAAAGAAGTTACTTTATTGAAATAAAGCTGATTTACAACGTTGTGTTAGCTTTTGCTGTACAGCAAAGTCATTCAGTTATCCATGTACATACATTCCTTTGCATTACGGTTTATCCTGGGATATTGAATATGCTTCTCTGTGCTCTGCAGTGAGACCTGGTTGTGTGTCCAGTCTCTGTGTATAGTTTGCATTTGCTCATCCCAGTCTCCCCCTTCATCCCTCCCTACCCTCCATCCCCCTTGGCAATGATAAGTCTGTTCTCTATGTCCAGGAATCTGTTTCTGTTTCACAGATAAATTCATGTGTGTCATATTTTATATTCCACATATAAGTCATATCATATGGTGTCAGATAGTATTTTGTAAGTTGACAAAACCTGATTCAGGTAAATCATGGGTAGAGAAGGTATCCTGTGTTTTGGCAGCTGATTTGGCATCCTGTTAGGGCTCGCATTGGCCAAAACTCAGGGGCGCTCAAGGGCTGAGTTGAGGCGGGAGGAAGGAGGCAGTCCCTTCCAGGTACCCGCCCCTGGAAGGGTGCTGGGATCCCAGAGGGAGCAGGATTTGGAGTGAGCAGGTGTGTTACAGGAATGACCCACCCAGTGTGGCCGTGGGCCAGAGGCAAGAGGCCCTGCCGGCCCGGGGAGTGAGGTGGTCTGCTGTGCGCCACTGAGCCCGTGAGGGCAGCCTCCAGACCATGTGCAGCCGCCTCCGTGACAAGGAGGGGCTGACCGGAGAGTCACGGGTTGGCCTCGGTTCTGAGATGCGGAGGCTCAGATGCCCACCATGTGCCAGGTGCCAGCGAGCACCCAGCCTCTCGGGCGACAGCTCCTTCCTTTACTCTTAGCTTGCGTTCATTTAAAGACAGGGGTGTGATGTGTGCCCGTGTTTTCCTTTAAAAACTCCAACGATCCGCCGAAGGCACGCACTCTTGCACAGATGTCATCCAACAGATGAGGGTTGGGCTTCTGCTGAGGCCACGGCCCTGCTGATACTCTTGCTGCCTCTGCTGACTTTGGGATCCGCAGACATCCAGAAACACAAGTGTTTGTTATCATTTCTTCCCAGAGTCTGGGAGGAGGGGAGTCCCCCCACGGTCAAAGCCAGAGAGAGCGGCTGTCTCCTCCCTGCGGGTACTCTGCCCTTGGCAAGGAAGGTCAGGCCTCAGCCAGAAGGTAGCTTTTACCAGCACACAGGTGCTTTTTAGTGGGGGCTCCACCCATCTTTTTGTGTGCAGCTTTTCAAATTGCATTCTCAGTGAGAAGGCCCGGGGCTTCCTAGGTGGCGCTAGCGGTAAAGAACCCACCTGCCAATGCAGGAGACTTAAGAGACATCAAAGGGATCAGATACCCAGGGTTTGATCCCTGGGTGGGGAAGATCCCCTGGAGGAGGGCATGGTAACCCGCTCCTGTGTTCTTGCCTGGAGAATCCCATGGACCGAGGAGCCTGATGGGCTACAGTCATGGGGTTGCAAAGATTCAGACATGACTGAAGGGATTTAGCACACCTATATGAGGTACCTCTTGGAGGTGAGCAGCCCGTGTTTTCAGGCCTCAGTGGAGCTGGTGGGAGCTGGTGAATGTGGAGTGAACTAGGGGCGGGGTGGAGTGTTGGGGGCACGCGGTGTGTCTCCAGATGAGCTCGTAAGAGAACAAGGACACCTCCCTCTCTATCTTCTTGGAGCCAGCTTGAGGCCAGAGCTTCATTTGGGGGTGGGGGGCTCCACCAAGGGGCTCATGTGCTGTCTCTCAGGGGCCTGGCACCCAGCCCCTCTATGCCAGTCGGTGCGGCGTTCCTGCCCTCAGGAGGGAAGTGGGTCATGGAACCAGCCATGTGCTTGATTTAGTCTAAGGCAAATTGAATTGAATGGAGGCTGTGTCTGGTGTAGACTCAGGACTGGTCACGTGTGGTTGGGCAGGATGACTGGGGTGTGGCTCCTTCCTTCAGACGGTTGACCATCTAGAAAGGGTGGAGGGGAGAAAAGGACAAACATCAGATCGAGTCATCAATGCTGAGATCCATTAATGCTGAGATCCCTGTAGGAGGGAAGCCCTGGGCCGCGGCGCCCAGAGGAGGGAGCAGGTCTTCCTGGGGAGGAGGTGGGAGATGGGGCGGCTCCAGAGAGAGGACACCTTGTACTGTCCTCCAAGGAGCTGCTCAAAGCTCAGCAGGCTGAAACGGTGGACGTCGGAAGAACATTCCAAGGGGAGGCCTCTGCAGCGACCAGGGCTCAGAGGCGTGATGTCACCCGGTGCCGGGGAGTGGTGAGCCTCTGTGGTCAGCTTGTAAGGCGTATGGGGGCGAGTGTCTAGAAATGAGATACCTGGTGTCGGGAAGGTCAGCGTGGGGCCTTGGACGCTGAGAGGAAGGAAGGGGCTTTTTGTCTTGTTGGCCGTCCTGGGTGTGGGGAGCCCGTTTTAAAGTGAAGGCCTGGGGTGGGCAGCAGGGAGAAGAGGAGAAAGGGGGAGGAGGAAGGTGAAGGGGGAGATGCTCCATCATCCATAGCAGTGACGCAAACCTCAGGCATCTGGGGAGATGTTGGGGTGGGGGCTGTGGGCTCAGGGCATCTGTGGCCGGGGCCGGGCCGCTCGCTGGAAGGAGCCCCTATCCGGCTGTTCAGATGAGCTCAGCACGCAGGCCTGGCAGCCGGGCAGGGCCCTCTGCTGTGGTCAGGACCCTGGGAGACCTCTGGGCGCAGCGGGGCGGGAGCCGGAGTCCACCGTCGGCGCGCACGCGGGTCAGTGCGGCGCGGGGTCATTACGAGCCGTTGTAACCCCCGCCCCCCGCAAGTTTCTCTGCAGACCTTGTTAGCGGCGGACACGCGTTGCAGGGCAAGCCGGCCCAGGACTGCGGGACTGCATCGGCCCAGGTGTCTGGGATCTCCCGAGGGGGGAGGCAAGGGGCTGCAGCCCCGGGACCAGGGGGCAGCCTGGGACGGGGTGCGAGAGCGATGTGTGCTTGTGGACTCACCTTTGAGTGTGTGTGGGTGGGTCTGAGGGTGGGTGTCGCCGTGCGCTGCACACGCATGTGTGGGTCTGGGCACAGTGTGACTGCCTGGCGAGCATGCGTGCTAGCCACCCCTCCAGGGGCTGAGCCTCCACGGGTGAACATCAGAGGCCTTCTCCCCCGCCCCCTCCCCATCTTCAGACGGGCGCCTTCCATAACCTGCCAACGATTCCCCCCACCCCGGACCCGGGAAGACTCTGGAGCCCGGGAGGGTCTCCTGGGCAGCTGGCCTCCAGGCATGCCCAACAGCCATCCCTGCGGTCCAGTCCCCCGTGTTTCGTTTATTCCTCCAGATGCTAGCCAGGCCGATTTTGTTAGGTTTCAGTGTTTGCAGCAAGTCCATTTAGAACTGCGGGTTCTCTGGGCGAGAGCCACTTCCTTGGCGGATTCCAGCGGTTCGCAGGGATTGTCGTAAAGGGCACTCGTGTAATCCCTGGAACAGAAAAAAAAAGTCCATCGGGAGGAACAAGCAGGGCCTGGGGCGTCGGACGGACCGGAGTTCAAGGCCTGGGCCTACCACCTACCGTGTCA
This sequence comes from Cephalophus harveyi, assembly GCA_006410635.1. Taxonomy (NCBI): domain Eukaryota; kingdom Metazoa; phylum Chordata; class Mammalia; order Artiodactyla; family Bovidae; genus Cephalophus; species Cephalophus harveyi. The sequence goes on along the minus strand of SJYT01032158.1, from coordinate 955,425 downwards.
GCTCGGGCCAGCCGCTTCACCACCCTGTGACTCGAGTTTGCTCCCCTGGAAACAAAATATCCACTCAACCGGAAAACAAAAGTAAAGCCTTCTGGGCTTCCCTGGTGGCTCAGCGGTAAAGAGTCCGCCTGCCCGTGCAGGAGACACAGATTCGATCCCTGACCCGGGGAAGATCCCACAAGCCATGGAGCAACTCCGCCTGTGTGCCACAGCTACTAAGCCTGAGCTCTGCTGCTGCTGCTGCTGAGTCGCTTCAGTCGTGTCCGACTCTGTGCGACCCCACAGACGGCAGCCCATTGGGCTCCCCCGTCCCTGGGATTCTCCAGGCAAGAACACTGGGGTGGGTTGCCATTTCCTTCTCCAATGCATGAAAGTGAGAAGTGAAAGTGAAGTCGCTCAGTCATGTCTGACTCAGCGACCCCATGGACTGCAGCCTAACCTTCTTTATGGATCAACTCTCACATCTGTACATGACTACTGGAAAAGTCATAGCTTTGACTATATATCCCTTTGTCTGCAAAGTGATAAATCTCAATATTAAAGGCAGCTAGACTGTGGAAATTAAACATGAATAAAGGGAAGTTTACTTTTTTTTTTACTCTGCATTAATAAAATATTTGACTGTGATTTGGGAAACACAATGTCCTGTGTGATATTAGAGTCCACTCTGATATGAATTAGCCACATATGGTTAACAGAGATTCCATTTTGGTGCCTGATAACATTGCTCTGAGAAAGTGGCTGCTGCTGCTGCTGCTAAGTCGCTTCAGTCGTGTCCGACTCTGTGCGACCCCACAGACGGCAGCCCATTGGGCTCCCCCGTCCCTGGGATTCTCCAGGCAAGAACACTGGGGTGGGTTGCCATTTCCTTCTCCAATGCATGAAAGTGAGAAGTGAAAGTGAAGTCGCTCAGTCATGTCTGACTCAGCGACCCCATGGACTGCAGCCTACCAGGCTCCTCCGTCCATGGGAGTTTCCAGGCAAGAGTGCTGGAGTGGGGTGCCATTGCCTTCTCCGAAGCCTGGGCTCTAGAGCCCGGGAACTGCAACTACGGAGCCTGCATGCGGCAACGACGGAAACCCGTGCGCCCTGGGGCCCGAGCTCCGCAACGAGGGAAGCCCGCGCACTGCAATTGGAGAGGAGCTCCGGCTCGCCGCACCAGCAGCGAAGACCCAGCCCAGCCAAAAATAAGTAAATAAAGTTATTAAAACCCCCAAAGTTCCGTGCGAGATGACGTGGGATGTGACAGACCGCGATCCGGATCCTGGAGACCCTGTGCGCTGGCTTCCTGCGCTGATGCCGCCGAGCGGGGCGAGCGCTCAGCCTCCCTTAGGCGGTGGCGGCCGATGGCGGGAGTTGTGCATAGGCAGGAGCTGTGAAACGTCCGCCCGTGGGCTGCAGGCATCATTGTTTGATGCCATGGGGTCAAGGTCGGGTGTTACCCGCTTTCCCTGGGGCCTGGAGATTCTCTTCCTATATCCTCTTTAAAATGAGGAGGCTGCCTTTGCCTCTAAGGACAAGGGTCGGGGGACGGTGGTTGACAGCTGGGACCCGCTTGCTCCGCCAAGGGGAGTCATGTGCTGTGTCGCTCAGATAGAAACTGGCTTGTTGAGGCAACAAAACCTTGACTCACAAGGTGGTGGGGGCCCCACCCCAGGCACTGTTGACTGGTTGGATGGCCTCTTGCCTGCACTGGGCAGGAGGCAGGAGACACAACCCTCTGGTCCCTTCCAGAGCGACCCCGTGGAGTCCAGGGCTCCGGGGTCCTCGGGACACCTGCTGGCTGAGCTCCTGCAGGCAGACTTCCCTGGGGCGGGTGGGGGTGAACCTTCCTTCTCAGGAGGACTTTGCGTGATTTTCTGGAGGTCAGTGGAGGAGCAGCGGGGCCCCCCAGCTCACTGGGGCCCCCAGCATCCTGGGGTACCAGCCTCAAGTCCAACCTCACACATAGACCCTTCAGGAGGGCGGGGATGGCACCACGGAGACTTGAAGCCGTCTGGAGATGTGCGTACTTGTGATGAAGGCCAGAGGGCTTGGAGCCCCTGACTTCTAGGACTGGTCCTCCCATTGCCAGGGAGGAGGCTGATGGAGCTTGAATGGAGGTGTGGGTGGGCCTCCCTCCTGCTCTTTCGTCCTTGCAGGCGGGACCATTTGGTACCCCCTGCTCCGGGGATCAGCTTTCCCGGGGACTTGGCCTTCCCAGTTGTGTAACTGGGTGTGCAGAGCGGGGAGGCTGTGGAGCCTGGCCGGCTGCTTTGGAAGCAAGCAGTGTGGTGGCCGACAGGGGTTTGCGGGTGATGGACAGGTCTTCGCCTGCAGCCTTCTCTCGTTAAGGACCTAATGTGTCTTCTGGCAGGTTTCCTCGCTCTGATTATCAGACCGCGCGGAGCACCAGCACTTTCCTCTGCTTCTTCTCACATCCCCATCCCAGTGCCCCCTTCCCCAGGGGGTCGGTGGGTGGAACCCCATCCCCATCCCCCCTTCTCCAGTGGGTCGGTGGGTGGAATCCCATCCCCATCCCCCCTTTCCCAGTGAGTCGGTGGGTGGAATCCCATCCCAATCCCCCCTTCCCCAGTGGGTCAGTGGGTGGACCCCATCCCCGTCTCCCCTTTCCCAGTGGGTCGGTGGGTGGAATCTGGTCTGGACCAGCTGAGAACTCTCTGTGCTCCTTCCCTGGGCCCAGGGGCCTTAGCATGAGGAGCACCGGCCAGAGCTGAGAATCTGCGTGGTCCTCCCAGGGAGCTCTCCGTGTGGAAATTCCAGGGGGGCCCGCACCCCAAAACTCTGACACAGACACTGACACGCAGCTACTCATGTAGTGGCTTTTGGGGTTGCTGGTATCCCCCTGGGTGTGGTCATCAGGGGCGTGAGATCCGACAGCCCATTTCTGGGGGGGGTCACTCTAGTGAGGGGAGGCATAGGAGCACCTCCCTCTCTTCAAGCCCTGGCTCACCCCAAAAGGCCCCCAGAGGAAGGCAGGTTGGGGACTCACCAAGGCAGGCCCCAGGGTTGCTCAGCAAGGGTGTCCTGGGCTGGGGAGACATGGGGTGCCAGGCCTCAGCCCGCTATTCTGTCTGACGGGTGGTCCTGGGCCAGAGGGAGGGGCTAAGCTCTCCTGGAAGGGGTGGGGGGCCTGCAGAGCGACCTCTGCCCTGGTCTCCTCCTTCACTGCAGCCAAGGCTTCTTGCAGGAAGTGCCAGATCTGAGAGAGAGAGAAAGAGCTGGGGTTGTAGTTTTTTAGCAGCTCGGTTTTCTGGTTAGGGACATTTTGTCCTGGCCTCTGGGAGGGGCAGGATTGCTTGCATTTGGAGAGGAGGGGCTGGGCCTGCGTGATCGCCTGGGGTGGGAGCCCGTGGGGCTGGGGTCCTCTTTCTGAGCTGGAGTGTGTGTTGGAGGACAGTGATTGGGGATCGAGGGGAGGGGGCAGTGGGGGCCCGGGTTCCAGCTCCCAATCAGCTGTGGGCGGTTGAGACCAGGGTCCTCCCAGCTCCTGTTCACCGATCTCTGAAACACAGCTTGGCCGAGTGGCCTTTCTGACCCCTACAACGAGAGTCTGACACGAAGACACAAGACTGAGACACAGGAAATTTGTGTGGGTCCGGTGCTTCGTCTTGGAAAGAAGTTTCCTTTAGAATGGGACGGGAGGTAGTATCTTTACCCAGGTGCTTCTGGAGACCCGACCTCCTCCCCCGGGACCTGGGTCCACCTGAACCGGTGAAGAATAAGGGCCTCGGGCTGACTGTGAGAAAGATCCCCAAGGACCCGCACACTTTCTTACAGACTGGAGGTCCTTCTTCCCGACACGAATAGGCTACTCTATGCACAGGACGTAAAAGAAGGACTACCTGTGACCCTGGAGGTGGGTCCCACGGGACACCCATGCCTGCTATGGTCAGAGAACAAGGGCCACAGGTGGACGAGTGGTCTCCGCCGCCCATGAGAGACGGCCTCTGAGATCGACACAGACGTCGCCCGAACTCAAGCCGAACATTCTGAAACGATCCCGACTCCACTGTAACTGGCGGCCCCGCGAATCTGTTGTTCCTACATAAGAGAGGGACAGATCCTCCAGTCTTCACGTTAATTCCGAGGACGATCTCAGACACGAGGCGTGGGTGGGAGGACCGGCCCCCAGAGGAGACCCGGGTGAACTGGGACTCCCGTCGTCAAAGGCGTAGGTACCTGTTCAAACAACTACCACATAAATAAATAAAAAATTTTAGAGAAACTATTCCCGAAGGATTCACCGCGATCACCATTTCTTAGGCGGACGTTACGTCCTCTGTGTCCTCTACTTCCAAGTTAGGGACCCAACCTTTCTAGGGGACCTCCTCCCGTGCCGTTGGGAGAGGTCATTAGAACGGACCTCTTAGCGGACCTGTCTTCTCGGACCACCCGATGACAGGTGTCCCAGCGTTTCTCGACCTGTCCTGACTGCACTGAATCGTGCGTACGAGAAAAATTCTTCACCGAAAGGACCTCTGCGTCTTCCCTCGGGACTCACCCCGAGGAGTAGAACAACGACTGTTCCCCTCGCACACGTTCCCCCCAGGCTCTCAGGACCCAGATCTGCCCCCTCACCTGTGTGTGAGGCTCCGGGTGGTGGAGAGAAAAAAAAGACTCAGTGAAGGTCAGAGGATCTGAAAGCAGGAGCCAGTGTACACCCAGCTTGGGGCTGATTCCACCGGCCACCTGGAGTGCCCACCCTCTGAGCTCGGCAGGAGCTGGGAGCCTCGACAGTGGAGAGGAGGCCAGCTCTCTATATTTCATCTATTGCTTTATATAACTTATAGTTACTAAAAAATATGGCTATATTCCCCGTGTTGCACCTACAGCCTTGAGCCTGTCTTACCCCAGTCGTTTATGCCACCCACTCCTCAACGCTTATCGTGCACCTACCACTGGTTACCTCTAGTTTGTTCCTGTATCTGTGAGTATGCTTTATTTTTTGTTATATTCACCAGTTGCGTTTTTTAGACTTTGAGGATCACATATAAGTGATATCATATGGTATTTGTCTTTCTCTGTCTGACCTATTTCACTTAGCATAATGGCTTCCAAGTCCATCCACGTTGCTACAAATGGCAAAATCTTGTTCTTTTTCATGGCCGAGTAATATTCCATTGTATATATGTACAACATCTTTATCCATTCATCTGTGGGTGGAGACTTAGGTTGCTTTCATGTCTTGGCTATCGTAAACAGTGCTTCTATGAACCCTGGGAGGAGGGCAGGCGCATGTGTTTTTGGGTTTTGGGGGGATATATGCCCAGGAGTGGGCTTGGTGTGTCATATGGTAGTTCTAGCTTTAGTTTTTGGAGAAACCTTCATACGGTTCTGCACAGTGGCTGCACCTCTGCACCTGCCTGGCAGCTTTGGGAGCCAGGAGAGGGAGAAGGAACTCCATCCCTTCCTTCCCACCAGGCCTGTCCCCACCACCTCCACTCCAGCCACATCTGTGAAACACGCATCCCCGCTTCACACTCGGGCCACCTTCTTGTTAGGGCGGCCACTTATCCTCCTTGCCCAGGACCATCCTGGTTTCTTCCTGTTGTCCCAGCGTCTGAATGAATGGCCCTCTGTCTGTCTCCAAAGTGTCCTGTTTTGCAGGCTCCATTGTAGGCTCTCACCTCCTCACCCCATGACCTGGGCTTTCCCCTGCTGGATACCCCAGGAAACTTCACGGGATGACAGGGAATCGAAAAACTTTTTTGGATGGAAAATCTGGTTGCATGCACCCTGGGTTGATCGAAGTTTAATTTAGTGTCTTGTGGGCTCACTGTGGAGCCTTGCTTCTGCTCCCGAGGCAGCAGCACCTCTTAAAGGACAGAAAGCAGCCTCTGAACACCCGCAGGAGGAGTCATGAACTGTAGGCTGTGAGCGTCTTATTTGCTCAAAGTGAGAAATGATTTCCCAGGTGGCTCAGGTAAAGAATCCACCTGCCAGTGCAGGAGACATAAGAGATATTGACTCAGTACTTGGGTTGGGAAGATCCCCTGGAGGAGGGCATGGCAACCCACTCCAGTAACCTTGCCTGGAGAATCCCATGGACAGAGGAGCCTGGCGGGCTACAGTCCATAGGATCACAAAGAGTTGGATGTGACTGAATGACCAAACGCTCGCACACACATGCACGCACGCGTGTGGGGCACCCCCTAGTCCATGGACGGGGCTGCAGGAGCTCACGTGGAAGGGTGTGGGATGGCACGCTCACGGCCACGCCCACCTGAGCCGGGTCACCGTGCAGACGGTGGGGGGTGGGCGTGAAAGTCAAGGCTGGACTGGGCCGGGGAGGCTTCTGGAAGAAGATGGCCTGGAGCTTGACCGGAAGGATGCCTAGGAAAAGCAGTTTTCCCTGGAGCACACCCTCTGCCTGCAGAGGGATCAGCTAGGAAAACAATGAAGGGCTGAGGTGTGCCTCTGATGGGCTCTCAGACGGGAAAGTCATAGCCGATCCGGGGATCTCCCAGCTGAGGGGTCAGGGCCTCTCCTCCTATCCGTGAGACGGGATTCTGTGAAGCCCTGGCTGCCACCAAGCTGGGACATGCTCTGCTGGGCTGTCTTTTGAGTTTAGACCATGCCACGGCCATCGCTGGACTCTTGAACCATTGTGCCCCCTTGGGCTGACCTGTGGCCACTGTCAGCGGGGTCCCCAGACACTGAGCAAGTGAGAGCAGTCCGTCCCACCTGAGACGGAGGATCCTTTTCCTCGGAGGATCTATGCTGGATTTCAAGACAGAGAAAGGAGACGTGAAGGTTTAGACAGATGGCCAGTGCTGGGATGGAAATTGATAGGAACTGGTCCAAGTGGCTCCATGAAGACCCAGAGAAGTCAAGTGATTGGTACAGAGGTTAGTGATGGAGTCCCAACCAGAGGCTGGAGTCGGCCGATTCTGGGCTTAGAGTCCTTTCCTCTGAATGTGCTGCCTCTTGCTGTCAAAGCCTTGGTTTTCCTGACTTTGCAAGATTCCACTCCGGCAGGGTGGCAGCCCCCGAGACCTCAGTGATTCTGAAAATGTCACTAGAGCCGCTTGCTCGGGGTCAGCCGGTCTTGGACATGCCCGTGCTGACTTCAGCCTGAGCTTTAACGCGTTTGGATGGCTGTCCTGGGCCTCCAGAAAGTTCAAACACCATCCAAGAAAGAGTCCTGAGTGCAACAGTATGAATAACCAAGGTGATCGGCCAAACAGTCCACCCTATCCCCACCCTCCCAACCTTTGAGAACCGGTGATTCTCAAGTGTGCTCCCAAGACCAGAAACATCAGCATTGCCTGGGAACAGGTTAGAACTGCAGATTCTCGGGCCCCATCCCAGTGCTGCTCTGGGGGCTTCTGGGAAATCTGCATTTTAACCAGCCCTCCCTCTTAAGATCCTGAGGACCCCTCTCTGGAGCGTCTTTCAGAGTCCGGACTAGCTCACAGCTTTTCCTCGTCCTGTTTCTGAAACCCAGTCTCCTTCTTTTTCTGTCTAAGAGACCATTGCACACTCCAACATGCCATGTGGGCGAACCCTGGGGGGTGGAATGCAGGGGAAGGGAAAACCAGTGACCCCTCCGGGAGGAGGACTGTTTGCCTTGGCCAGTTGGCCTGGACTTGGAGCCAAGATTCCATCAATCCTCATGATTGACTTTATTTAAGCAAGTCTCCTATTCTCTGCCTCCTGCTTGGGGACGCGGTCCTCCTGGGAAGGTGAAGGGCCCGGGCCCCCGCTCCCTGGGCCGCCAGTGTACACGCTGTCCCAAATAAAACCACGCCAGGCAGCCCTTTGCTCTCATAGCGGGGCTTGCATTTTGCACCATTAGCTTCAATCAGTGGGGATTTAACACAATCCATGAAATCAAGCAATTAGGCAGTGAGATTCTGGATGGCTGACACGTACGCTGCCCGCCCGGCTGTGTGTGTGAGGGCCTTGCGAGTGTGTCGGCGCTGGGGGCGTAAAGTTGCGAAATCCACTCTCCTGCCTTAACTCCCCCCTCCCCCCACCAACTCCCCAAGATATCTGGGATCCAGAAAACAGGACAATTTCAATGAAATAATTTGCCCCAAGTAAATTACTCAGGAACATTTTCTACGTCTGCTGGGTTTATTAATTTATTTTTCTGTAAATGAGAGAAAAAGATAAGTTGCGAAATCCACTCTCCTGCCTTAACTCCCCCCTCCCCCCACCAACTCCCCAAGATATCTGGGATCCAGAAAACAGGACAATTTCAATGAAATAATTTGCCCCAAGTAAATTACTCAGGAACATTTTCTACGTCTGCTGGGTTTATTAATTTATTTTTCTGTAAATGAGAGAAAAAGAAAAGCTGCTTTCAATAATTTTTTTGTTTGCTTTCTTTGGGTTTTTCTTTCTTTTTTTGTAGCATCTGTCCTGTAGTCAGTAGATGCATGTAAATGCGCCACATGTGGCTTGTGGTTGGGGAGAGAGTCTGCGTTACTGTGACCGAGCACAAGCCCTTTTTCTTTGCTCAAGGAATTAATGATGCAAGCCCCGGCCCCTGCTGGGAACGGAGGTCTGTGGAGCGGCCTTCGGCCTTCTCGGGGCTTTGTCAGCAGGACTCATTGGATCTGTTGCTGCAGCCTGGACCCTGCTGAGGGTTGGAAGGAGCCTCGGCTTCTCGGGGCCCCGCCCTTACCCAGCGCGGTGACCGAACCTCGTTTGCACGGTCAGCTCTGGGGACAGCACTTGATGCCTCAGGGTCGCCCATCCAAGAGATTCGTGAAAATGGGGCCAGAATGTAGAAAATCAGGTCGTCTCTGTCTTAACTGCACAGTGAGGTCCGCTCTCTGAACAGGTTGTTTTTTTTTTTCCACCCACTGGGAGGCTGGGTGGGATGGGGGATGTAAACCGGGTTCCTTCCTGGTCCTGGGGGCAGGGAACGAACCGGACACTTGGGGAAGAGCTAGTCAGTCTTGTCATCCCCACCCCAGCTGCTCAGATCGTCTTTTTGGGAACTTCAGCCCTGTCTGCCAGAGAAAGGAATTTTGGAGAGCAAGTCACTAGGAATTGGTGATATCAGGGGTTACTTGCCCCAGGAGGATTTTTTTATTAGCATCTCTTGGAGACAGTGTATCTGATGGCTTTGCCAGTGGTCCCCAGAATCTGCAGGGACCCCATGCCATCCTTCTCCTTGCTGGGAGGCCCTGTGACCTCAAGTAAGGAGCTCTGATTGAGAGGCAGGGAACAGGGTTCCCAGCAGAGCTTGTGAGTACCTTCAGCCTTGGGGAGGCAATTCAGCTGAACCAGGTTGAACAGCCCATCCTGTTCAAAGTAAATAAGCCAAATGCTAACATAACTGGTTTTTAAAATTTTATCTGAAAAATGATCAGGTTGACATACCCTATAGGCTACCTCCTCCTCTCCGATGAATGGTGGAAAAAGTAGAATTCCTACTCAAACAAAACCCTTCCTGAGAAGCCCCGAGTGAAGCCACGCTGCTCTAGTTGAATAGGAATTGAAGGGCCTGGAATTGTAATCTTTGTGTTTCTTTTAAGAGCTCCCATTTTGTGATTCACTGACATTTTATATACATTTCAGCTCTTTACTAGACAGCAAGCTTTTTTTTTTAAGTTAAGTTTTTTTGCTTCAGAATAAATGCAATTTAAAATGTCAGATAGTATTAAAAGGCTTTTAACAAAAAGCTGCTGGCCTCTGCCCAATGCCTTCCAACCACTGATACCCACAACCCAGAGGAAGTAATTTTCAGCTATTTTAGCTGTTTGTGTGTGTGTGTGTGTGTCTGTGTGGATAGTTAGCAAAATGGAGTAAATAAAGACCATACTTAATTTTTTTAAATTTATTTTTAATTGGAGGATAAATGCTTTACAGTATGCTGGCTTATACCATACAACAACGGGTATCAGCTATAAGTACACATGTCCCCCCCCTCTTGAGCTTCCCCGCAGCCTCCCACCCCATCCCACCCTGCTTGGTCACAGAGTACTGGGTTTGAGCTCCTTGTGTTATGGAGCAGCTTTCCACTGGCTATCTGTTTACACGTGGTAATGTATGTTTCAGTGCCGCTCTCTCAAATCGTCCCTCCCTCTCCTCCCCCTGCTGTGTCCAAAGTCTGTTCTCTACGTCTGTGCCTTTATTCCTGCCTGCAAATAGGTTCATCAGTACCGTTTTTCTAGATTCCATATATATGTGTTAGTATACTATATTTGTTTTCCTGTTTCTGACTTACTTCACTCTGTATACGGAGAAGGCAATGGCACCCCACTCCAGTATTCTTGCCTGGAAAATCCCATGGACGGAGGAGCCTGGTGGGCTGCAGTCCATGGGGTCGCTGAGTCGGACACGACTGAGCGACTTCACTTTCACGTCTCACTTTCATGCACTGGAGAAGGAAATGGCAACCCACTCCAGTGTTCTTGCCTGGAGAATCCCAGGGACTGGGGAGCCTGGTGGGCTGCCGTCTATGGGATCGCACAGTCGGACACGACTGAAGTGACTCAGCAGCGGCAGTCACTCTGTATAACAGGCTCTAGGTTCATCCACCTCACCAGAACTGACTCAACTGCATTACTTTTTATGGCTGAGTAATGTTCCATTGTAATGTATGTACAACTTTCTTATCCATTCATCAGTCTATGGACATCTAGGTTGCTTCCATGCCCTAGCTATTGTAAACTTTGGGCTTCCCTGGTGGCTCAGATGGTAAAGAATCCAGGGGACTCGGGTTCAATCCCTAGGTTGGGAAGATCCCCTGGAGAAGGGAATGGCTACCCACTCCAGTATTGTAGCCTGGAGAATCCCATGGACAGAGGATCCTGGTGGGCTACAGTCCATGGGGTCACAAAGAGTCAGACATGACTGAGCAACTAAGCAGGAACATTGGGGTACATGTGTCTTTTTCAATTATGCTTTTCTCAGCCTACATGCCCAGTAGTGGGATTGCTGGGTCACATGGCAGTTTTATTCCTAGTTTTTTAAGAAATCTCCATACTTTTCTCCATAGTAGCTATATCAAAGTATGTTCCCACCAGCAGTGCAAGAGAGTTCCCTCTTCTCCACATCTTCTGTAGCATTTATTGTTTGCAGAGTTTTTTGATGAGGGTCATTCTGACAGGTGTGAGGTGATACCTCATTGAGGTTTTGATTTGCATTTCTCTAATAATGAGTGTTCATTCAGCATCTTTTCATGTGTTTGCTGGTCATCTGTATGTCTTCTTTGAAGAAAGATCTTTTTCGGTCTTCCTCCCACTTCTTGATTGGGTTGTTTGTTTTTCTGTTATTGAGCTCCATGAGCTGCTTGTAAATTTTGGAGATGAATCCTTTGTCAGTTGTTTCACTCACAAACCATATTTAATTTTAACTTAATTACTTATTGATGCTCTATGATTGAAGACAAAGATTTATCTTTTGCTTAATTGTCATTTTTTAAACAATTTTTAGTTTTTAATCAAATTCTTTATTTTTAGACACTATTGATTTTCTGTTATTGGTAATGTCTATCTTATAGTCTATTCCCTCTTCTTCCCATTCTCTGCAATTTAACATTTTTGGTTAAATTGATATTCAGTGTTTAATTTGTTGTAATTACGTAAATATAATTTACAGTTGAGCCGTGTATATACTGCTTTTATATGTTCTTTCTTATACACTGTTTCACTGAGATAGTAGTTACCTCATTTTATTTACCTGGTTCCTTATGTTATGAATTCAGCCCCAAACGCTCCTGCAGGTCTTCATCCAATCAGCCTGCCCCTTCTTTCCTCCTGTTTCAATCTGCACTGGTTGAGCTTTAAGCCCATCACACAGTTGTCCTGGAAAACCGTTCTAAGGGTTCCATTGCTTTTATCTTATGTTAGAGCTTTAGTTTCCTGATCCTGGGTTGGATTCTGCATTTTTAGAGCAGTTTCCCAAGAAGAGATACATGGAAGACTTTTTATTTAAATCATTGAATGTCTGAAGTTGTCTTTCTTCTCCTCACCCCCACTGAGTTTGGCTCAGCACTGAATTTTTTAAAAAACCTTTTATTTTATATTGGAGTGTAGACAATTAACAGTGTTGTGATAGTGTCAGTAAACAGCAAAGGGACTCTGCCGTACGTACACGTGTATCCACTCTCCCCCTAACTTCCCTCCCACCCAGGCTGCCATGTAACATTGAGCAGAGTTCCCGTTGCCACACAGTAGATTCTTGTTGGTTACCCATTTTAAATATAGCGGTGTGTACCTGCTGATCCCAAACATCCTAACTATTCCTTCTTCCCTGAATTCGGGAGTTTTAAAAGCCTGGCTCCGTTATCTTTCAGCTTCTAGTGTTGCTGTGGACGAATCCTGAGCTATTCTGACGCCTGGTGCTTTGCAGTAGATGTATCCTGTCTTTTTCTCTGGAGGATTCTTGTAAGTTCTCTTTATCCCTGGTGTTTCTAGATGTCATGATTCATTGACCTGTGTGTGCTCAGTCACTCCGTCATATCTGACTCTTTTCGACCCAATGGACTGTAGCTGCCAGGCTCCTCTCTTCATGGGATTCTCCAAGCAAGGATACTGGAGCAGGTTGCCATTTCCTTCTCCAGGGAATCTTCCTGACCCAGGGATCGAACTTACGTCTCTTGAGTCTCCTGCTTTGCAGGTGGATTCTTTACCGCTAAGCTGCTTGGGAAAACCCATTCATTGACCTGTGCGTGCGTACTAAGTCGATTCAGTCATTTCTGACTCTGTGCAACCCTACGGACTGTAGCCCACCAGGCTCCTCTGTCCATGGGGATTCTCCAGGCAAGAATACTGGAGTGGATTGCCATGCCCTCCTCCAGGGCATCTTCCTGATGTGGGCACTGTTTAATCTGAGAGCTTGTATTCCTCCTTCCTGGAAATTTTTCTTGTATTATTTCTTTGGTGTTTTCTTGGTTCAGACATTGGGCCTCCTGGACTGAGCCTCTCTTTTATCTTTCTTTCTCCTGTTTCCATCTCTTTGTCATTTTGTTCAGTTTTGCAGGAAATGTTTCCACCTTTATCTTAAAGCACACGCATTTCATTCTTTATTTATGCTGTTACCTTTTGAAATTTCAAATACTCTTCGGGTTCTCTGAACATTCCTCTCCACAGAATTCCGTTCTCATTTCGTGAACACAGTATCTTCTGTTATTTTTGTAAAAAAGTTTCTTCCGCAGCCTACCTTGTCTCTGTCATCTCCGACTTCTTTTTCTTTCCTGTGTGTTTCATATGTTTTAGTCTCTTGTTGACATTTAGAGGCTTGCCTTTAAATGCCTGCTGATCCTTTTGAGTTTAAGTGTAAATCACTAAGTTGGAGCTCTGTGTGTGTGCGTGTCCTGTGAGTTTGGAGCCTCATTTTGTAATTTCGTTGGAGGGAGCTGTGGGTCTTCTCTTTGGGGTTGCTAGTTTTTTCAGATGGAACCCTCCGGGATCCTCTGACTGGGGCTGTCGCTCAGGGTCCCACTCTTCACTGCAGGCTTTCCCTGAACCCTTAGCCATCAGGGCTGCTCCTTCCCACCCCACCTTCTGGTGTGTGGGGTGTACTCAAGCCCAGTCTGTCTGCATCGAACTTTCTGTACAGAATAAACCTCTTGGCTGCTGCTGGAGTGGGTGAGGGGTGGTCCTCTGGACTCCCGGCCCGCCTCGTGGATCTGGGTGCGTCGATGCACACTTATCAATTCCTATATTTTAACAGAGTCTCCGTAACCCCGTTCAGAAGCACCCAGTGGCCCCTAGCTCGTGGGCACTTCTGGGTCCTGGTGTGTGAATCGGCGCTTTCTTGCTCTCAGCCCCCTCTGTCAGCAGCTGGATTTCCGCTTTTCTTCTCTTCATCAAGCCGGGATCCACCATCCATTTGCTTTTTGTTATACGAGACGTGATGTCCTCGTTTCTGTACCATTTTCTTGCATATGTTTATAACTTTTTTTAAACTGTAATTTTAGAAGAGTGGAAATGATCGTATGCCCAATCTTTGGCAAGATGTTTGGTGAGACGTGGCCAGGAGTAACGCTTCACAAACATTCTGGATGCTTGCTGGTTGAGGATGCAAAACCTTCTGTCTTTCCGTCCCATTGGTTTTAAGCTCTCTGGGATTCTCCCTCGACCCCTCTGGTTCTGGCTCCCACAGGTCATCAGCAACACCCAGCCCCCCGCCCCCCCCTGCCATTGCCAAGGCCAGCGCTCTGCGCTCAGCTCAACAGCAAGGGAGATCAAGGAGCGTTGCTTCCATGTGAAAAGCACCTTCCCCAAGAGACATCGGGCTGCCTGGTTTGCCATCCATGCTTCCGATGACTTGGCAGGAACTCCCCAGGGAAGGTCGCTCCGTCTCTGCTTTTCTCTGTACTCTTCACTGTGACGATTATCATCGGTGATAGATGAGTCACAAAGCTGGGGGCTGACTCAGCCTCCTCCCCACCTTCCCCCGTGGGGCCCTGTCTCGCATTCCTGCCGCAGTTCCTCGCTGTGGATCCTGTAAATGCCTGGCCCTTGGCCAACTGTGGCCTCTCATCCAGGCTTCCTGTCCGGGTGATTGGAAGGATGGCGGCCTCATTAGCATAAGCAGGTCAGGAGAAAGAGACAGTTTTGAAGCCAGTGTGGGTTTGGGATGAGTGTAATGAACTTCCTCTGCTCATTTCAGCCTCAGAAAATGTCCAGGCCTTGTGGGGAGGCTACCGAGAGAGGATCAGTTGTGAGCAAAAAAATATGGTTTTGGTGACTGCACATGGAATGAAGCTTTCAAAGTCTATCTGAATAGAAGGGGATTGTGTTTGTTTTTAATTTTTTTTTATTGGAGTAAAACTGCTTTCCAGTGTTGTGTTTGCTTCGGCTGTACAACAGCGTGAATCAGCTGTATGTTCACATATATCCCCGCCTTCTCGAGTCTCCCTCCCACCCCCCGCCCCCATTCCACCCCACTAGGTCATCACAGAGCATCGCGCACTGAGCTCCCTGTTAGAAGGGGTCATTTAATTTTAAGGGTGTGGAGAAACACCCAGATGGCCCTAATTGTGACCTTAAGTTTAGGGTTTTCATAGTTTCTGGCCTCTGCATTCTTGCTGGCAGTGACCAGCAAGGCGAGAGGCAGGAGTCCCATTCTACTGTCAGAGGATGTTAAGTTGTTGCTAAAAAAAAAAACAAAAAACCAAAAACCCAAAGAAGGGTTTTGTTTTTGTTTCGCTTTAGCTCAGGGAAGCTGAGATCAAGGGCCCGAGGCAGACGTGGACTCATCACCAGGGGAGTCAGCCCCCAGAGGAGAGAGAGAAGCATAGGGATGGGGTGGGGGGTGCGGTGCTGGGGGTGGGCGTCGCTGTCAGCCCAGGACCACCCAGCACGGCCTTCCGGATGGTCACCCTGCCGGGCCGCAGGCAGATGGCACTCTGCGCCTTACAGATGGAAAATACAGACTCTGGGAGCTCGAAACCAGCCTCTGTGGTTGAACATGGAACACAGTTTGAACCCAGGACCGGGGACTCCAGCTGCGCCCCAGCTGTGAGCCCAGCCGCTCCCTCCTTGGGCTTCTACCCGCACCAGCACCGTATGTGATGCAAATGCAGTCTACGGGCGAAGTCCCTGGGGCTCCGGGCTGTCCCCGCGGTGGAGGCTGGGTGGAGGGAGGAGCGGAGTGGGGGTCAGTCCCCCACCCCCCGCCCCCCGGCCCAGCAGCCCCTGGCTGTGGCATGGTGGGGGTCTGCACACATAGCTGCAAGGCAGGGGGAAATCAACCTGGGACGGCTAATCGCCTATCCAAACATTGTTGGTAATCTGCATCGCTAAAATAAACCCCTGGAAGATGGAAAAGATGGTAGTAATTTCTGGCCACATGTGCCTCCTCTTTCCCACCTCAAAAAAAGAAAGTGAGCCAAATGGCAAGAAGCAGGGAGTCTAATGCAAAACACATTTCCATCACTGGCTTCTCCCTCCCCTCTCCCCACCTATGTAAACCAAATTCCTTGACACGGTCATGGCAAAGGAACATTAATTTTTTGATTTGAGTTGTGATTAAAAGCAACACAATCAAAAGAAGGAAATAGTTTCCACTGGAGCACTAGCATTTGAAACCCTGTCATGGTGTCGTGAGAACCAGAGTGCTCTCCGGGGTCAGGTGTGGGTTCGAGTCCCGAGTCTCTTCTTACAGAGCCTGGCCTTGGTTGTCACCCGGAGTCCTTCGTCTTGATTGTCATCAGTAAGAACGATGGTTGCTGTGCATGATGTTGGAGCCACATAGAGAGTGACTGTCCTGTGGGGTCTTTCCCCCAGATGATGGCTCTCTTCTCTGCAGATAAGGAGGTGCCCGGTTGTCCCTGGAAATGCACTCATTCCTCGCCCTCCCCACTGCCTCAGTGATGTCACTGATCACTCCGACAGCAACACTGGGATCGTGGCTTTAGACGTCGGGAAGTAGTCCAGGGTCACCTGACATGCATCTCCATCGCCTCGCCTCCCTGAAGTCCTGGTTGCCTTCCTTGGGTCAGTGGGTCCTTGCGGTGCAGGGGGTGGGCAGAAATGGAGCTGAACTCGCCAAGCCTGGCAGGGAGTTTCTCAGGCTCGTCCCCAGGAGAACTTTCCTGTTCAGTGAGCTACAGACTCGCACAGGTGAAGTCATTTCTCAGGTGACCCACCAGGTACAAGGATTATAAACCAACCAGGGGACCGAGCCAGGTGGGCCTGTTTGGACAGAAATGGGGGCTTCCCTGGTAGCTCAGCTGGTAAAGAATCTGCCTGCAATGCAGGAGACCCTGGTGCGATTCCTGCATCAGGAAGATCCCCTGGAGAAAGGATAGGCTACCCACTCCAGTGTTCTTGGCCTTCCCTGATGGCTGAGTCAGTAAAGAATCCGCCTGCAATGCGGGGGCCCTGGGTTGGAAAGATTCCCCTGGAGGATGGACAGGCTACCCACTGCAGTAATCTTGCCTGGAGAATCCCCACGAACAGAGAAGCCTGGCAGGCTGTACAGTCCACGGGATCGCAAAGTGTTGGACGCGAGTGAGCGGGCCGAGGTCCCAGAGGCTGATCTGTGCTGTTTCCTCTTTGACGCTCTCCCACCTGTGGGTCCTCCTGCCGTGTCCTCAGGGTCTGGGTGGCGGGGGGAGTCAAGTGAAATCAGAAGGGCTGGGCAGTGACTAGTTCGGCGGGGGGTGGTGGAGGGTAAAGCCAGGAGCTCTTTGGGAGGCTGTGCTCAGCATACTCCTGTGTGTGCGGTTCTGTCCAGCCTTCGGGTGAGGGCTAACCCTCTGCTGCTTGGGCTAGTCCCCAAAACTTCTGCCATTCCTGGGACTGAAGTCTTCCATCCAGGCTGAGGGCCTGGGCTGTTACATGGGGCCCAGAGGCTGGAGGTCTAGAACGCTTTCTGTAAGAGAAGGTGATGGGAGCACATTTAGTTTCCTGACTTTGACACATCCCCTGAAGATTTGTTCTAGGATTTCTCCCTCCTCCTCATTCTTGACTTGGCCAAGAATGTGCTTTTACTCAACTAAACATTAAATAATAAAGCCATCACGCATGCAGTGTTACTTTGGCTGGAATAGCTCCTTTCAACCGGGAGGAACTATTACCGTTTCATTAAGTAAAATTTCGAAATGTGGCTGAACCTGAGAAGATAGCCCTAACTGCTTTCCCTTATTTTCTTGGTCCATTTAATCAATGCTTGTAATGTCAGCTTCATTGTAAAGAATGTTGCAATTCAGCCAGCACAGCATGGTAATTACAAGCGGACACTCAGTCCATGAGTTTAAGTTTAGGATCAATGACTCTGGGCAAGTAAAGGTAACCCTGACACCTCAGTTTTCTCATCTGTTAAATGGGGGGAATAATTGCGCCTTCTGTGTGGAGTTATTAGGTTTCATGGAGGAGGTGCATGGCGAATACTCAACACGCTTGCTGACATCCAGATGCTTTCCTGATCACTGGCTACTGTTCTGTAGCTCAGATTCAAGTGTCTCCTCATGGAGTGTGGGTGGAAGCTTGGAGCTATTTAAAAGAGAGGGCTTGGGGATTTGGAATTCAGAGTTCAGAGGATGGGCATACCATCTGGTGGCCAGGATCTAGAAATGGTTTCTAGCTCCTTTGGGGCAGTCCCTGGCCGGCCAGTTCCTGAGGGGAGCTGACCGCTATGGGGATGCTGTTTGTGTTCTTGGTGCATTTCCAATTACAGGACGCCTCCACGCTCATCTACCCTCCCCAGTTAACCCTGTGTAGCCAGCACGGGAGCGTGTTGTCCACAGAGTGACACCCAAGCACTGTCGGCTCGGGCTCCGCAGAAACAGCAAGATGAGAAGGTGGAGCTGGCCGAAGGGCTGGCTTTCCCTCTCTGCAGGGAGCCAGGCTGAGAATGGAAGAAGGCCGGGTACCATGTTGGCACTGAGGAACCGCCACCTGGATTTATCCATCAGACGCCCCCAGGACTCTCTCCAGTGGGTTGAAAGGTCCAAGTCGAGTTTGGTTCTGTGGGTCTACGCTGTGGACAGGATAGCCCATTAGTGGCGCCGCCTAGTGGTTGATGAGTGGTGGACAGCCTGTCAGTGGCACCGTGGTTGGGACCACAGTCCCGATGCTGAAGTCGGACACTGATGTTTGATGCAGTTAGCTTTCCCTTGCTGGCAGCACACACTTAGGTCTTGTCTGTCTTATTTCCAGAGCCTGAATTTTAGGTCCTTTGGATGTTAAAAAAAAAAAAAAACTAAACCAATAACTCTCCTAAAAAAAAAACAACAACAACAAACTCAGGGTAAGTTTTTTCTTTGAGTGCTGAGGTCTGTACCGTTAGATTATATGGCCTTGATTGGTTTAGAGGGTCCCCTTCTTCTCTTGAAGCATTGTACGACCGTCTGAGTCCCAGAGTTTTTAAAAAGAAACACATGATTTGTTTTTGAACATCTGTTTGAGCCACTCATGACATCCTGTGGCAACTATTAAGATACCATCAGATACACCAAAAATAAGGGGCAGAATCTGTGTGTGAAGGTCGCCTGAGACCTTGGTCCTTATCTATAGGATAGATACATATAGCCTCCCTCTTGGAGGTGCTCTTAGCTTTTTATTCGTCCTGCTCTTCAGCCCCCAGGTGGGTTGTGGTTGCGGATGAAAAGCTGTGTTTGATTTTTTTTTAATTGGAGTATAATTGCTTTACAATGTCACGTCAGTTTCTGCTGTACGACCAAGTGAATTGGCTACATGTATACATATGTCCCCGCCCTCTGGGACCTCCCTTCCCCCAGCCCCATCCCACCCCTCGAGGTCATCTCAGAGCCCCGAGCTGAGCCCCCCGTGCTATCCAGCAGCTCCCCACCAGGTTTTTGAAAAGCCGTGTTCTAAAACTCTCTCTTCTCCTCTTCCCCTCCCTGCCCTCGCCCCTCTAGCCCTGAGGATGAAAATCAAAGAAGTGAAGAAGGAAAACGGTGACAAGAAGATTGTCCCCAAGAAGAAGAAGCCCCTGAAGCTGGGGCCCATCAAGAAGAAGGAGCTGAAGAAGCTGGTCCTGTACCTGAAGAACGGGGCCGACTGCCCCTGCCACCAGCTGGACAACCTCAGCCACCACTTCCTCATCATGGGCCGCAAGGTCAAGAGCCAGTACCTGCTGACAGCCATCCACAAGTGGGACAAGAAAAACAAGGAGTTCAAGAACTTCATGAAGAAAATGAAGAATCACGAGTGTCCCACCTTCCAGTCGGTCTTCAAGTGATTCTTGGGAAGGGGGGGCAGGTTGGGGAGGGAGCCTGGGGGGAGGGGAGGGGTGAGGGCTGAGCGGACGCCCCTGGATCCCCGGTGGTTCCCCCTCCACCCCCTTGCTCCTTTGAGGTGGAGGGCAGCGTAACCCAGTTGCTTTGCAGCATCCGTGACCCTCCCACCTTCCCCAGGCTCCAGCCCCCCCACAGATAGAGCCGATATTTAAAGCCGCACGCCCAGGTGAGAAACCCACTTAGATTAGGAAGCTTCTCAAGACCTACACGTGGAGCAGCACATCCCCGGGGGGGAGAAAGGGAGATACAGGCCTGCCGGGTCCACCAGAGACACAGTCACTAAAAAAGGCAACGCTGCCGGCCCAGAAAGGGGGCTGGCGGCCAGAGCTAGCGAGGACAGCAGACGCTAGCTTTCGCCACGCTCTCCGTGTTACTGCAAACCATTCATGGACCTATCAGCTAGTCTATGCCTTTGGAACTAGAAAATTCTAACTCTTGGCAAAATGCTTTCCGTTCCAGAGGAATTTTCTCTTTCTGTCCATTGTTCAGACAGAAACAAACACACCACCACACTCACCGTGAAGATCAGCTCCAGAGAGTGACCGGTGCGGGGAGGGGGAGCTTGAGAAATAGCCCCAGGGAGTGCAGTGCCTGGCCCCCGCCTCCTGTGGTCCTTGACACGGACCAGCCTGTCTCGGATGCCCTGGAGGTTGTTACCATCAGACCCGGCTGTGATCTCGCCTCCTGACACGTGGAGGGCAGCACAGGCCTGCCTTGGGTGACAGGTGATGACTCATAGCCTGGGAAGGCAATTGTTAGCGGTTTTCAAAAAAAAAACAACCAGAGTTAAAGGAGAAAAACAGAAAAAAAAAATTTAGAACAGTCCAGCAAATTGCTAGTCTAGGGCAAACTGTCATTGGGTGAAGAGCTTATTAATCTAATCCCCTTGTTTGTTTGTTTCACATTGTTTTAAAGCAACCAACAACCCCCCTGACTCTTCAAGGTTTTTTTTTTGTTTGTTTAAAAAAGTCTCCATGGAGCATTTGGAAAGGTGTGGCAAGATGGGGACTCTGCATGCCTTTGAGATCACTTTCTAGCTGAGCAGCTGTCTTTCTGGGTAGTTTCTGTGGGAGGTGGATTCTCCTAAGCATAGCTGTGGTTCTCCTTCCTGAAGGGTTCTGGGTTACCCTGGGCCCAACACCACGCTAATTTAAACTCACAGTGCGCCCCACTCCCGTCTTGCTTGTGAAGAATGGATTCCTTTGAACCTGATTGCCTAGAGATCAGAGACAGTCAGAATAGGCTGCCTGCCTGCCCTCCTGCACTTAACAAAATATTTTGTTTTCATTTCTGCAGAGGGAAAGTTAAGCTACAAAGGTCCCCATTCCAAGGAGGGAATTTAGAAAGCAAAGCAACTGCGGTTTTTCCCCAAGGGCCCTAAGATCATTCTCACAGCCGTTGTGTTAATAAGTGATGTACATAAACCCATTCATGGAAGCAACTTGACTCCTCTTGTTCAATGTATAGGAAGTAATTCCCCACCCCCCCAAAAAATTAATGTTAATTTCTTCCTCACATCGGATTCTTAATTCTCTGTAACACCTCGAGGACTTTCGTGATTGTCCCTCTGGGTGAATTTGATGCTGCCGTGGAACTCAGACTCATCAACCCCCTGGTTCCTTCTGTTAACTTTCTAAAGTACAGTCTGAAAACCAGCCTGCCAACCTTGTTACCTACTTGAGGGTTATCCTGATCTAATGAACCCCTGGCAATTAGTGACCCATCATTTAATACATTTTTTTAAATTCTCTCTGACCTTTAATCATAAAGTGTTGGGGACTGTATGTGATTTGCCTGTAATTTTGGATGATTAAAAAAAAAATGTGTGTATATATATATTAGTGAATTAGAAATATCCTCCTTTCCTATTGTCAACTGAAATTCAGAGCAATTCATGAAAGCCTGGATCTGGGTCTTAGTTTTGATTGATTAACCCAAAAGCTCAGTGTTCTTATGTATCTGCTTGTTTGGACAGAGGGTGTCATGTCACAGGGCCTCTTCAGGGTGGGGTCCTTGGGAAAGCTTCGCATGGGGCACAGCGGTTACTCTAGAAAGGTTATCAGTGCATAGGTAGACTCTAAATGGGAATTCTCAGGTAGGAAGCGGTGTTTTCAGATGAGAGTTCGGAATAAATTGGAAATGTGAATTGCAGCTGCAGGTTTTACCCCCGCCACAGAGCCCCGGACCTGAGGTTCCCTGTGGACATGGGACAGCCTGGGCTGTGACCCGTCAGCCAGTTTAGGGTGAAGGGAGGCTCTGGGTCCAGAGCTGCGTTTGATCACAAACCACTGTTTTTCTCAACAAAGGATATGCCCAAACCAACTTGGAGGTTCGTGGGCTTGCTCACTCCTTTCCAGAAGAGCAGTGTAGGTGATTTGGTAGTCATCGCTAGTGCAAAGATATCTTCATAAATCATCATCCGGGGTGGAATCCAGAGGGGTCATGGGCACAACTCAGCTAAATCTTTGAGGAATGTCAGTATTTTCCTTAGCAGACAGAAAGCGAGGTGAGAAGTCTGAGAATATTTTGTTTGTAGAGTGTCCTGTGTCACCCTTGGCTCTGGGTGGCTGTGAATTAGCACCAAGGGCTCCCTAAGGCATCTGGGTCTGTAAATGACCGAGACCCCATTGTGCAAACCTAGAATCTGTCTTTTTCAGCAGGCTCCAAGTAGCCAGTTGCTGTGCCGTGAGCGTGTGGATGTCTTGGGCTTAGGAGCTCTGTTTCAGAAAAGGTTCCCCTGGAACAATGTGCTGGTCCCCTGACCTGTCACCAGCAGATACATGGGACACAGTCGAGATTCCTGTTTCCTGTAGTTCCTCCATGTAGCACCCTCCTTATAGAACCTAAATCTCTTATCAATGCTTTGAATACTGTGAAAATGTTTTACATTCCATTTCATTTGTGTGTGTTTTTTAAACTGCATTTTACCAGATGTTTTGATGTTATCACTTATGTTAATAGTAATTCCCATATGTGTTCATTTTATTTTCATGCTTTTCCTGCCATGTATCGATATTCACTTGACTAAAATCACTCAATTAATCAGTGGCAATGCGCATGGTGACTTCTCCCCCCGCAATGGCACACCGCTTACCCTCCTCCGCCACACACATACCCCTTCTCTTCATTTTTTTCCAGGGATGTTTTCTGGCCCCCATTCAATACTTTTCACATGGTAACAGGGCAGAGTACCTGAGGGCCCCAAGGCACCAGCACCCCATCCCATGTATACCGCCTGCTCCCCGAATCACTTCCAGAAGTTTCTCCCGGCTGTGTGTTCCAGATCAAAGAGAAGGTTAAATACTTGCTCTCCAAGAATGTATTTTTCAACCCTGCCTGAGCTTCTTTTCTGTGTTTTTGGTTTCAGATGCTCTTTCCCCTCCAGGAATTCAATGTTAAAATTCCAACTAAGATTTGAAAACTCTTTGGTATCTGGAGTGAGCCTTAGAGGAAACCATATCTTCCCTGTTAACAGATGAGACGCTAAGATGGGAGATGGCTAAGTTTGCTCAGAGAGTCTGGGGCTTCCAGGTCACCAGCGTTGCTGGAACCAGACCCAGTCCTGGGGCAACAAGGTCTGAATCAGAAGGTCTGGGTCCTCCCTCTGGACCCAGGCGATGCGCTTGACAAGCCCAGCTTGTCTCATCTAGGCTACAGGTTTCTTGCCTGAGGAGTTCTTCGGTGTGACTTTGTATTTTGTGAGCAATGACAGTGACAACTTCATCTTGATTCCTGATTAACAAGGCACTTCCAAACCTCAGACAGCTGGCAGTTTTGTCCAGAAGTGAGCAAGTTCTCCCAAGTGACCCCCAGACCGCACCTAAGCACAGAGACACATTTTTAAGGCTTGATATGAGGACTTGCAAAAATTCCATTAAGCTGTGCTCCAGTAGCAAAGATTTCCCCATACTTACGCCAGCCTGACCAAGGAAAAGATTGGCATTTCCTTTCCATTCCCCTCTGGCTGATACGGAGAATCTCTTAAGCTGGGTGTGGGTGTCAATGTCATCCCGGTGGAACCCTACCACTATGACCCATACATTCTCATTGCTCTTGTGAATATTTAAAAATCAGATCACCAGAAAGATGGTGAAGTGTGTGTACAAAGGCATTCTAGCTTCAGCAGCTGGTGTCGTCCTGGAGTTTGGGGTGTACGAGGGTCAGGACTGCTTGAGCCTCATGTCTAAAAGATGCTCTGGCACCAGGAAGAGCAGCTTTGCCCTCAGGGCGCATAGCACTCACACCTCCTGAAGGAATCGTACAGGTGCTTTTCAACTCGGGCTGAAAGAGATCAAGGATCAACATGTCATCCAAGGTAGGTGGGCCGTCTAAGGCAATGATGAAGCCAGAAGTGCTAGCAATTCAGTTTCTCTCCTGAGAAAGAGAAATCTGTACCAACCATCCTACAGTACTCAAAGGAAATCAGGAGACTCATTCTTAAGTCTTAGCATGTGTCACCGAGGGGAGCTAGCTAACATGTGATTTCTGCTGTCCGGTCCCAGATATTTAGATTCGGGAGGTTTGCCTGGGACCTTAGGATCTCAGCTTTGAGCTAGTGATCCAGGTTTACCAGACGCCAGCAGTCCATGGGATCGTTCTTTCCGTAACATCCTGTATGACATAAGTGGCTTGGGGTTGAGAGGTGGACAATTATCGTGGCATCTCCTTTCCCTACCTACAGGGCTTCCCAGGTGGGGCAGTGGTAAAGGCAGGGGACAGGAGTTTAATCCCTGGGTCAGGAAGATGCCCTGGACTAGGAAATGGCAACCCGCTCCAGAATTCTTGCCTGGAAAACTCCATGGACAGAGGAGCCTGGTGGGCTACAGTTGCAAAGTGTTCAAGGGGACTGAGCGTACACGGCATCCCTCCTTTTTCCTGCTCACACGCTTCGGATTGCTGCAGCCCAGTCTGAAGTTCTATTCTTATTAGGTATTAATCAAAAGAGGTACATCAGGGAGGGGATGACCCTGCTGCTGCTGCTGCTGCTAAGTCGCTTAAGTCCTCTTTCCTTTATTGCGGGTACATCAGGCTCTCCCAGAGGGCTTCTCAAAACTCTAATGTGCATGTGAATCACCTGGAGACTGGGTTAAAATGTAGGTTCTGATTGGACAGATATGAAGCCGGTTGGAATTCTGCATTTCTGATTGGCTCCAGAGTGAGGGGCAGAGCTGACGCTGCTGGTCCTGGGAGGCTCCAAGCTACACGGAGAAGGGCCGCCCGCTCAGCAGAGTCCTGGCTCCCAGCGGTGCTAATGCCATCTTTTGGGTCAGGACTCAAAATATTAACTAAACTTTGGGATGGAAAGAAAAACTGCAAGAGTGACAGTTAGAAACTCAAAGCTACGAGCCCATTCTCTCCGTCCACTCAGAGTTCACTTTTGTCTTAGCTTTCCAGGGGCTGATTCTTTTCCCCCAGAGTCTTTTCCTTTAAAAAAAAAAAAAAAAAAAAATTGCTCAGCAAACTATTAGCCATCCTGCCTCTGCTCTTTAACCAACCTTCCCCCACTCTTCATCCCCCACCAGGCCCAGCCCACTGCGGGGGCCTTGGAGTTCACCTCCAGCTGGTGTTCCCCTCCACTGCCCAACAGTATCAGGATTTGAGAACAGAATGGGAACCTTCTATGTTGGGATGCTCACATCTGCACAGCTTCAAGCTCAGGTTATGGAAGAGGCCACAAAAAGAGGGGTGGAGGTGGGGGGATGAAGTGTTTGGAGGGGAAATCCCACCTCTTTGATAAATTGAGGCCAGCCTGCCCAACAGGGCTGATTTACTGGGGGACCAGGTGTGAGGAATTTCTGTCAGTGAAGGCCCGGGAAGGCTGCTCTTTGTAGGTTTGTGAAGATGGGTACCAGAGCAGGCTGCAGATAGGAGCCCGGAGCGCCTGAGTCTGTATACATCTGGGGACTATTTAGATGAGTGGAGGCTGTACTTAATCACTGAGAAAGTTGTTTGCTTAAATAAAGGGAGGGAAATTTGCGTGTGTGCGTTTAAGGGGAGGGAAGGAGGAGGTGGGAGGTAGAAGACAGGATCCAGCAATTTTTCCACAGCTGAAACCCCACCACGTGGTTTAAATTAGGATGACCTTCCCATCACCTGAGTGCTGGAGCTGGTGGATGGGGCAGGGGTGAAGGATCCTGAAATCTCGTGGCCCTGCCCTCCGGCATTTCAGCAGAGCTTTGCCGTAGGCATCCATGAGCTACAAGGACTGGTTTTACCTTTTCTCTTCCCTGGATTTCCCGAGTCCTGAGCCCTGAAATGGCACTCTCCAGGAGCCTAGCAGTCCATCAGCCAGCCAGGTGGAATCCTGGGCTGGAGGCTGCTCTGAGATTCCCTGAAGTCAGGACTTAAATAAAGCCATCAAACCTCAGAACTGCACACTGCTGCTGCTTCAGTTGTGTCCGACTCTGTGCGACCCCATAGACAGCAGCCCACCAGGCTCCCCCGTCCCTGGGATTCTCCAGGCAAGAACACTGGAGTGGGTTGCCATTTCCTTCTTCAATGCATGAAAATGAAAAGTGAAAGTGAAGTCGCTCAGTCGTGTCCGACTCTTAGCAACCCCATGGACTGCAGCCCACCAGGCTCCTCCGTCCATGGGATTTTCCAGGCAAGAGTGCTGGAGTGGGGTGCCTTTGCCTTCTCTGAAAACTGCACATTAATTTCCTTAAAAAGAGAGAGGGTGAGATTTAGAAAGAAGAGGATACCCCATCTTGAACACGGTCCCACCTCTGTTGTACCTTTTAACAGTTCGCACCAACCATCACCATCACTCTTTGTACCTGGGAAAAGATTGGGGGTGGAAGGTAGTTTAAGGGTCTCAGTTTCCATTTTTGCCCTCGAGTCCCCCAGAGAGTTTGTGCAGATCTGGGTAATTTAGCCTCTTTGCTTAGAAGATTGAGCCCATTGTCTGAAGGAATAAAGGCATCATATGCCAAAACCCAAGTGTGTATTTCAGTGTGGCCCAGAGACAGCCAGGGTGGGTTCCCCAAAATTAACTGGATTCCTCGGGGGTCCTCACTCCCTCCCAAGGGTGGTGGCAGAGGCCCCTGGGAATCCAGCTCTGGCTGCCCATCCTGGCAGGTTACTCAGTGAGATCTGGCAGCAATATGCCCCGTTACCCCCCGCACAGCAAATCAGACCCTGGGCTGGACCAGGCTTGGGGGAGACCCCCAAGGCCCCTGCAGAAGAGAAAGTGGAGGAGGAGGAGGCAGCTTGGAGATGGTTAGAGGAACACTGAACCCCAGACTGTGATGCTCAGTTAAGTCCGACTCTTTGCGACCCCACTGACCGTAGCCCACCAGGCTCCTCTGTCCATGGAATTCTCCAGACAAGAATACTGGAGTAGGGAGCCATCCCCTGCTCCAGGGCATCTTCCTGGCCCAGGGATTGGACCCAGGTCGCCGCACTGCAGGCAGATTCTCTGCTGCCTTAGCCGCCAGGGACACCCCTAGCTTCCTAGAGCTCCCAGCTCTGCCATGGGCTCACGGGCCCCTGCCACGTGTAAACTCTCCATGCCCTCCCGTAACTCCCTCGAGCTCCCTCCATACTTTCAGATGCCACCTCTCTGCAGGATGTTTAAGATGTGGAGGTGGAGAGGGATGATGAAGACGTCCCCTGATGGAGACCACACAGGGACAGTTGAGGTGGACAGCAAGACCCAAACACTTGCTGTTACTTCCCTTTAATGCGTTGGAAGGAAAGAGCTCACCTTTAAAACCCTAGGAACTAGCTTCACTGTGCTGTGAATCTTGATGAAAAGTAGGGCAGCAGTGGCCTTTGTCAGGCCTCTAGCAAAATAGTCAATAATTGCAACCTAGACCCTCCTCCCCTGTGACCCTACCTCCAGTCTTGAGCCAGAGAGCCCAGCTCTGCATTGGGGATCATTCTTCTCTGGGTCTGAACACTTCCTATCAGGGTTTCACTGAACCCACAGCAGGCCCAGAGAAAGGCCTCCTTCTTTTCTGACTCACTGTCTCCTTCCTGCTTGGTAGAAATGTAATTTTTTTTTTTTTCTCAAGAGAGAGGTTTCAACTGCAGGGGAAAGAGATCCAGCTTGAAATCAAGTCAAATGAAATTCATGTGTTTCAAAAGCACCCTGGCCCCACCCCCCCCACACACAGAGTCACACATGTGCTCGGCGAGGGTCACAGCTCCATCCCAGGAGAACGGTTTTTTTTCAAAGTGCAAACAGCTCCGGGTCTCAATTTGTTGCTCTCGTTTCTATAATCACTGTGATGTGTTAGGATGATTGTGAGTGGCGTTGGGAATGTTTGTTCTCATGTAATTGCTTGTTTCCTACTGAAATTTCCATGTCAGACCCCTTCATTGTTTTCATTATCGCTTGCCTCCTATGCTGCCTGCCCGCCTCCCGGGAGGCTGTTTGGGTGCTGCTGGTGTTTTTGGTAGTTGGTATTGTTGGTTTCAATTATGCAGCCCGGTGTCCCCCACTGCTGGCCCCCGCCCAGGCAGGCTGTCAGGCGGCTCTCACCCACCAGCTACAGGGTGTAGGGCTGTCAGCTCCTGCTCTGTTTTGCCCACCTGGGGTCCCGGATGCTGGGCCAAATGTGGGGACAATGGAGACACAACAAGGGCCTGGCTTATTTCCCGATTTGGGATTAAGCTAAATGCACCCCCACCCCAAGTATTTCAGAGGAAGGTGACCCCTGTGTTTCTTACTGTGTACTTAACTCATTAAAATGTTGATTTACAAGCGATGGGTGATGTACAAACAAACCTCAGGGCCTCTATTCTGAGCCAACCATTTTTGGCTTTTTTTCGTATGACCTTTTGTGAGGAGGGTAGGTGGGAAGAAGGAATGGAAGGTCTTGACTTTGAACTGGGAAGCCGTGTGCCAGAAGGAATGAAACTTGGATCAGAGACAAAGAATTCCTACCTTTGGAATCAACCAGGTCTCTACTGGATAAGCCTTGTGTTTCCAGGCCTGATCAGAACCACCTGGATTTTCCTACGGCCCAGTCACTGTCCAGGCAGCATGAAACATTTGAACTTGACCTGTGCTGGAAATGAGCCAGAGTCCATGAAAAGAGAGGGCAGCACCTGTTCACAGGAATAAGCACTTATCCACAAGAACGCGAGGAACTCTGGGACGGACACTGCACGCTTGTCTCTTCTCTCCTTCATCTGAAACTCCAGAGACCACCCCCCACGGACACTGCTTTACTCCTCCAAGAAGCCCAACCATTCCAGGAGTTCAGGGTGCATTTCCTTATGGGTTACACATACAACGTATTTGGAATAAGGCAAAAGGATGATGACTTATCCCTCCTACACTTGGTGGGAATGTAAATTGGTGCAGCCACTATGGATTACAGTATAAAGGTTCCTTAAAAAAGTAAAAATAGAACTAACAAATGACCCAACAATCCCACTCCTGGACATATATTCAGAGAAAACTCTAATTCAAAAGGACACATGTATCCCAGTGTTCATAGCAATGCTATTTATAATAGCTGGAACACGGAAGCCACCTAGATGTCCATCAGCAAATGAATGAATAAAGAAAATGTGAAAATACATACAATGGAATACTACTCAACCATGAAAAGAAGGTAATATTGCCATTTGCAATAACATGGGTGGACCTAGAGATTGTCACACTAAGTGAAGTAAGTCAGAAAGACAAATACCATATGATATCATTTATAGTGGAATCTAAAGTATGATACAAATGAATTTGTTTACAAAACAGAAACAGACTCACAGACATAGAGAACAAACTTGTGGTTACTGAGGGAGGAAGGAGGTAGGGGAGAGAGAAATGAAGAGTTTGAGATGAACAGATATAAGTATATGTGGAATAGATAAACAACAAGGTTCTACTGTATAGCACAGGGAACTACATTCAACATATTGTAATCAATCATAATGGAAAATGATATGAAAAAATAATGTATGTATGTACAACTGAATCATTTTGCTGAACAGGACTTCCCTAGTGGCTCAACGGTATAGAATCTGCATGCGATGAGGGAGACCTTAGTTCAATCCCTGGGTCGGGAAGATCCCCTGGAGGAGGGCAAGGCAACCTGCTCCAGTATTCTTGCCTGGGAATCCTCATGGACAGAGGAGCCTGGCAGACTGCGGTTCATGGGGTCGCAAAGAGTCGGACACGGCTGAGCAACTAAGCACAGCACATAACTGAATACCTTCGCTGTACAGCAGAAACCAACACAACATTATACATCAACAATAATTTGATAAAATCAGCCAGGCGTGCCTTCTCGGGCCACCAAACCTCTTTAGGAAGCCATGGGCTTTTGTCCACTTCTTATTTCCTTCAGCGGAAGAACTTGAACATAATAAGCCCGTGGAGAACACATCTCTTTTCAGGGTGTGTATGGATGGTGTGTGGAGAAAGCGATGGCACCCCACTCCACTACTCTTGCCTGGAAAATCCTAGAGATGGAGGAGCCTGGTGGGCTGCAGTCCATAGGGTCGCTAAGAGTGGATACAACTGAGCTGCTTCACTTTCACTTTTCACTTTCATGAATTGGAGAAGGAAATGGCAACCTACTCCAGTGTTCTTGCCTGGAGAATCCCAGGGACAGGGGAGCCTGGTGGGCTGCCGTCTATGGGGTCGCACAGAGTCGGACACAACTGAAGTGACTTAGCAGCAGCAGCAGCATGGATGGTGTGTGTGTGTGAGTGTCAGAGTGTGCAGGAGTTGGTTTTGGGATGTGTGTGCTTGCATTGGTGTTGGTGTCTGTGTGTGTGAGGTGGTTCCACTACCAGGCCAGGGGGGCTCCCCCCCCACAGACCCCTCTTCTGCTAGTGTCTGCCACTCCTGATGTATGCTGCTGCTGCTGCTAAGTTGCGTCAGTTTTGTCCGACTCTGTGCGACCCCATAGACAGAAGCCCAACAGGCTCCTCTGTCCCTGGGATTCTCCAGGCAAGAACACTGGAGTGGGTTGCCATTTCCTTCTCCAATGCATGAAAGTGAAAAGTGAAAGTGAAGTCGCTCAGTCGTGTCCGACTCTTAGCGACCCCATGGACTGCAGCCCACCAGGCTCCTCCATCCATGGGATTTTCCAGGCAAGAGTGCTGGAGAGGGTTGCCATTGCCTTCTCTGCACCTGGTGTATAATGGGTGTTAAATTGTGCAGTGCCAAGCCTGTCTCATATGGGTCTCTCTTGTTCCTGGAGTGTCTTTTAAACGCTTCAGCGTGTTTGCAGGCCCATGAGGTGTGCTAGTGTAATATACATTGTGCCTTATATCACCCGTTATAATACACATGACACCTGCCTGAAGGTAGTTCTGGGTCACCCCCTCCACTGTATTGCCAGCACTTGGGTAACTTGTCTTCAGGGTTTAGAAAAAGAATGGGTGGAAATAGCTGGACTTCTGAATCAGCAGATGGGACCCTATATGGGGTCCCCCAGAAAAAAGGAGAGTTACTCAGAGGGAGTGCTTCCTCGCCTCCTGGGGCACCATTGGGTTGAAGCTAGTTCAATTAAACTAGCTTTGCTTTTTTTCCATTATGAGAGGAAAGTGGTGAATTCATGCCAGTAGATTGGAATGTATTAAAGGTTGGTCTGGCTTCACAGAAAGTGTCCATCAGTTGCTGACATACCAAGTAAATTAGAGGAAAGCTGGCTTTCCAGTGTTTCTTTGGCAGAGGACCCAGCAACTGACACCGAACAGAGTTAGAACTCGTAAAGCACAGAGCCAGGACATTCACGCTGAGCTCTTTCTTCAAAGATGCTTTCAGCTCCTTATCTTTCAAAGCCATTAAATGTCCGCGTTTGGCTCACTCCCTTGGGGACCTTTTATTGATTTTTTAGAAGGATCCCATCTGATGATACAAGTAATGGAGATCTGAACCAGCCAGAAAGCCTGGGATGTTTTCTCCTAAGTAAGTGGCTTGTTTTGGATCTTACATGTGAAGTTAATTCTTCAGAATTTCACGCTGTACAACTTGAAAATGCGTACTCATAAGGCACAGAAAAAAACAAACAAAAAAAAACAACCCAGCATCAAAACAAAACCCAACCAGTAACAACAAAACGAAGAAGCCAAAAACCAAACTCCTAAGTTTAACACAGGTCTGCAAAAAAAGAGAAAAGAAAAAAACGATATCTTAGAACTTCATGAAAATTCTGACATGGGAAACAACAGAAAGAGAAGGTCAGCTCCTGTCCTGGTCCACATCTGCTTGTTGGGGCTGCTCTGAGATCCAGGACACATGTCAGCACAGAGTGTTATCTTGTTCTCTCCCTTAAAGACATCTTGAGAAGAGCCACGGTATTGCAATTGGCTAAAATCCTCTTCTTACAGGAAACCAAAGGGAAAAAAATGAATGAGTTGGATTACGTCAAAATTTTAAACTTCTGTGCACCAAAGGACAAAGCAGAGTGAAACGGCAACCCATGGAATGGAGGAGTTTGCAAATCATACACATGATAAGGGGTTAAGAGCTAGAGTATATATAGAACCCTAACAACTCAACAACGACAGGAAGAACCTTAGTAAGAAAAGGGCGAGGGATTGAGTAGTCATTTCTCTTTCCAAAGAGACATTCAAATAAGCATATGCAAAGATTCTCAACATCACTATTATTATTAGGAAAATGCGAATCAAAACTACAAGCTGGGGGGTGGTTGTGGAAAGTAATATGGCGGTTTCTCAAAAAATGAAAAATAAATTACCATGTGATTCATGCAATTGCATTTGTGGGTGTACACTCGAAAGAGCAGAAGGCAAGGTCTTGAACAGATACTGGTGCACTCAAGCTCACACGTTATCCACAAAAGCCAAAAGGGAGATGAGCGGATAAACGAAGCATGGTGTATCCATACAATGGAATATTTTCAGCCTTTAAAAGGAAGGAAATTCTGACACACGCTCCAACATCAGTGAAACTTGAGGACATTATGTGAAGTGAAATAACAGAGGAACAGAGTGTGAGTCAGTCAGTTGTGTCTGACTCTTTGCAACCCCAGGACTGTAGCCCCCCAGGCTCCTTGGTCCATGGAATTTTCCAGGCGCGAATACTGGAGTGGGTTGCCACTTCCTGCTCCAGGGGATCTTCCCAACCCAGGGATGGAACCGAGGTCTCCTGCATTGCAGGCAGATGCTTTACTGTCTGAGCCACAAACTAACCACAAAATGACAAGTGCCGTGTGATTCCATTTAGAGGAGATCTGTAGAACAGTCAAGTTCACAGAGACAGAAAGCAGAATGGTGTTTGCTGGGGGCTGGGGGCCAGGAAATCGGAGAGTTGTTTCACAGGTACAGAGTTTCAAGTTTGTCAGATGAAAAGGGAACAAAGTGAGTGTACTCAACCCGACTGAACTCTACATTTAAAAATGGTTAAGATGGTAAACTTTGGGAATAGACTGATGGTTGCCAAGGAGGATGAGGGGAGGGGAGGAATGGGGTGGGAGTTTGGGATTTGCAGACGCAAACTGAATATACAGGATGGATGAATGACAAAGTCCGGTGGTATGGCATAGGGAACTGTATACAACATCCTGTGATAAACTCTAATGGAAAAGGGTTTGAAAGAGAATGTATATATGTGTATAACTGAGCCACATTGCTGGACAGCAGAAATGAACGCAATGTTGGACATCAACTATACTTCCAAAAAAAAAAAAAAGATGGTCAGTTTTGGTATGTATATTTACCACATTTAAAAATAGTTAAAAAAAAATACTGTTCCATCTCTTCTGGGCATTTCTAGGACAAAGGAGGGTTTCCAGAGCCCAGGAAGATGTGAGTTGGAAACTACGGGTGCAGCCGCCCCATATTTCTGAATTCCTTGCACATTTTCTTGGCCTCTTTCATGGAAGAAAGCCTCCCGGGGTGCTTTTTCCACCCCCTCTGCTCACCGCACTGGGGATTACAAGAGGAAAACAGCTCCGCCCAAAGCGAAAGTGAGCAGAATTCTCAGGGGGCAAGATTTTCCAACCCGGTGGTTGAGCTCCTCCTCCTCCGTCCCTCCACACACACATGCATGCACACTCACACACACACACTCTCTCTCTCTCTCACACACACTGCATGTACTTCCCAGCCAGCTTCAGCAGACGTCCTGTCCTGTGCGAGATGACACCATTTCCCAGCACTCTGGCTGGACTGGGGTAGAGCCCTGAACGTGCCCCCTGGGCTTCCAGGACTTGTTCTGGGAAGAGAAAGGAATCGACTGCCTTGGGCTTCAGTGAGAAGCTCACAGCTCACCTGTGTAACTCTGCTCCTTGCTGGTGGGAGAAAGAGGCTGAACCAAGGGCCCCTCCTCGGAGGGGCCACATCCAAGCAACACTGTCCCTCAAGATGTAATAGGCTCTATTAACATCACCTCCTATTTGCCATCTCTTCCCCACAGCTTCTGTTTATGTCTTTATTTTCCTTTTTTCCTTGCTGATTCTCTTCTGTCTTTTCTCTTTTCCATTCTTATTTTTTTAAAAATTAATATGATGATTCTAAAATTTTAAATTTAAAATGAAGATGATTTAAAAAAAATAATCTTCCATTTTCTTATTGGCATATAGTTGATTTACAATGTTGTGTTAGTTTCAGGTGTATAGCAAAGTAATTCATTTGTGAAAGTGAAAGTCGCTCAGTTGTGTCGGACTCTTTGCGACCCCATGAATCGCAGCACACCAGGCCTCCCTGTCCATCACCAACTGAGCTACTAGGGAAGCCCGATTCAGTTATATATATATGTTTATATATATGCTTTTCAGATTCCTTTCTATTATAGGTTATTCCAAGATACTGAATACAGTTCTCTGTGCTAGACAGCAGGTCCTTGATGTTCATCTATTTTATACATAGTAGTGTGTGTATCTGGAGAAGGCAATGGCACCCCACTCCAGTACTCTTGCCTGGAAAATCCCATGGACAGAGGAGCCTGGTAGGCTGCAGTCCATGAGGTCGCTAAGAGTCGGACACGACTGAGCGACTTCACTTTCACTCTTCACTTTCACGCATTGGAGAAGGAAATGGCAACCCACTCCAGCGTTCTTGCCTGGAGAATCCCAGGGATGGGGGAGCCTGGTGGGCTGCCGTCTATGGGGTCGCACAGAGTCAGACACAACTGAAGTGACTTAGCAGCAGCAGCAGTGTGTATATTGGAGAAGGCAATGGCACCCCACTCCAGTACTCTTGCCTGGAAAATCCCATGGACAGAGGAGCCTGGTAGGCTGCAGTCCATGGGATCGCGAAGAGATGGACACAACTGAGCGACTTCACTTTCACGCATTGAAGAAGGCAATGGCAACCCACTCCAGTGTTCTTGCCTGGAGAATCCCAGGGATGGGGGAGCCTGGTGGGCTGCCGTCTGTGGGGTCACACAGAGTCAGACACAACTGAAGCGACTTAGCAGCAGCAGTGTGTATATGTTAACCCCAAATTCCTAATTTATCCCTCCCTTTTCCCTTTGGTAACCATAAGTTTGTTTTCTATGTCTGAATGACTTTCCACTTTTACGAGTCTGGCTTTTCCAAATTCCACCTCTCAGTGATATCACACACACTATTTGTCTTTTTGTGTAACTCATTTAGCATGATGTTCTCATGGTCCACCCTGTCTTTTGTGTTGAGAGAGAGGATGAGGTTTAAGGGTATAAAGTTACAGCAAGTAGTAAATAAGCCCTAGAGATCTAACGGCAGGTGTAGTGAATATGAACAGAAGGGGCCTATGATAATCATCAAACTTGCTAAAAGACTAGGTCTTCACTATTTCACCTACTAAAAAGCAACTGTAATTGTATAGAGCATGATTGAGGTGCTAATTATTGCTACAGTGGCAGTCATACGATAACATACACATGGATCGAGTCAACACGTCACACACCTGACATTTACACAGCGTTATATGTCATATGTGTTTCCATAAAATGTTCAAAGGCACATGGCTCTCCGTCTGGCCCCTCCCATGCCCCCTCCCACAGGCAGGACCGCAGTCGGGGATCTGTCCGCGTAGGTCAGAATCCTCGATAGACCGGATCCTTTCGGGGCTGCCCTGCCTCTCACGCTTCGCAGGCACCCTCTTCCAACGGCCTTTGGCTCGAGCCTCTTGAAGCAGGCTGGGCAGCGGAACTGAAGGGGTGGCAGTCTTTCTGAGTTGCAGGGGAACGCGGGTCAGCTCCCGCAGGGTTGAAATGTGGCGCGTTTTGCCCGCGTGCCGCCCATCTGTCCTGGTGTATCCGCGGATGCTGGAAAAAAAAACAAACAACGAGCCACGACGGGTTTTCCAGCTCACGCGGCACATTCCTCCCCCAGCTCAGCACCCTGTAATCAAGCCTTGTGCGTGCGGTGCACACGAGACTCTAAACAGAAGTGCTTGCTTTCACACACTGCCCTCCCGTCTTCCAGCCGCCAGGTCTGCATCGCCAGCTTGGGCCAACCGGGCCTCGGTCCCTGACCCTCCGCTGGGCAGGGAGGGGTCGCGGGAGCTGAAGCGTCCTGCCCGATTGAGGCAGGAGGCCGCTCGTGGCCTCACTTTCTGGAGAGCTCTGGGAGGTGCAGAGCCCTTCCAAAGGGTTCCCGTAACAGTCAGTCCCTTTCCTTAGGGCTGCTGGCTTCTTCTGGCCTGGGGCCACTGGGGCCTGGGCTTTCTTGGCCCTGGAGGTAGGAAGAGCGGACAAACGACCATTACTCTGCGCCGGGCCTGCTCCATGCAGGCTGAGGGAGATGGTTCTGTTGTTTTCAACTGTTGATAAAAGCCAGCTCTCTTGGGTAAACACTGGGCACTGTTATGAAGGCAGCAAGGGTAAAAGTGGAAATGAGTCCTGCCCCCAAGTATCCCGCCGGCCCCCAGCAAAGGGAGGTGTGTTCACTTGCTCACTCATGTCCGACTCTTTGTGACCCCATGGACTGTAGCCCACCAGGCTCCACTGTCCATGGGATTCTCCAGGCAAGAGTGCTGGAGTGGGGTGCCATTTCCTCCTCCAGGGGATCTTCCCGGCCCAGGGATGGGACCCGGGTCTCCTTGGCTCCTGCTTCAGCAGGTGGATTGTTTACCACTGAGCCACTTTATTTTTCTGGGCTCCCAAATCACTGCAGATGGTGACTGCAGCCATGGAATTAAAAGACACTTACTCTTTGGAAGGAATGTTATGACCAACCTAGACAGCATATTAAAAAGCAGAGACATTACTTTGCCAACAGAGGTCCGTCTAGTCAAGGCTATGGTTTTTCCAGTGGTCATGTATGGATGTGAGAGTTGGACTATAAAGAAAGCTGAGTGCTGAAGAATTGATGCTTTTGACCTGTGGTGTTAGAGAAGACTCTTAAGAGTCCTTTGGACTGCAAGGAGATCCAACCAGTCCATCCTAAAGGAGACCATTCCTGAGTGTTCATTGGAAGGACTGATGTTGAAGCTGAAACTCCAATACTTTGGCCACCTGATGTGAAGAGCTGACTCATTGGAAAAGACCCTGAAGCTGGGAAAGATTGAGGGCAGGAGGAGAAGGGGACAACAGAGGATGAGATGGTTGGATGGCATCACCAACTCGATGGACATGGGTTTGGGTGGACTTTGGGAGTTGGTGATGGACAGGGAGGCTTGGTGTGCTGCGGATCATGCGGTTGTGAAGAGTTGGACACGACTGAGCAACTGAACTGAACTGAGCCAGCTGGGAAGCCCCGGGGAGGCAGGACATGGACTTAAATGACCACAGGTCTGGTGGAAAGAGGGGGCACCAGATCCGAGCAACCTCAGAAAGATGCCACCCAGTATGATGGAAAGAGGAGTGCAGGTGGCATGAAGTCAGGCCCCAGAGAACAGCGAGGATGGGACAGACCGAGTCGCGAAGAGGGTGTCCCCGCAGAAGGGACAGCTTGGACGCAGAGCATCAGGGTGCAGAGCCGATGCCGTGGGAACCGCTGATGCTCCGGAGCCGGACCTACTGAGAAAGAACTTCAAGGCGCCTGGAGGGGCCGCCGGGGAGGAGGGAAGACACAGCCTGGGTCTGTCCACTACTGCTTGGGAAGCGAGTGGCTACTATAGAGCTGACCCAGCTAGTGCTCCGTAGAGCAAGATCCTGGAGGGCTGTCACTGAACGCGTGAAATACCTGCAGAGAGTGACAGCTGATGGAGTGACTTCACGGCGGATCTAAGGATAACGAATGTTGAGCTTGTATTTTGTACTCTTTGTGTTTATTCACTTTTTTCTTAACAATTTGTTTCTATGATAGCTTTCAAAATAGAGAGTTCCCTGATAGACCAGACCCTGCAATCCCACTCCTGGGCTTCAACCCGGAGGAAAACATGGTTTGAAGGATACATGCAGCCCTGTGTTCCCTGCAGCACTATTTACAACAGCCAGGATGTGGACGCCGTCCAAGTGTCCACAGATAGAAGAATGGGTACGGTCGAAGTGGTCTTCATGACAGAGACTTAGAGGGGTGCCCCGTCAGCTTACCCCCATGGTCCTTCCTGAAACAAGCCTCCTTCTCCCCCGCAGTTTGAGGAGGTCTGGGGTCTGAAGCCCGGCCTGATCCCCCTCTCCGGATGGACCGCACGTGGCACACGCTGTGTCTGCTCAACCGTGTGGAGCCGCACAGTGGGGCCGGCCCACGTCTCCGGTGCCTGTGGCAGCGGGGGCTGCCGTTTTGGACCCCCCGCCTCGGGGGTGGGCGCTGGGGCCGAGAGGCAGGTCTGGGCCCTGCTTTGGCCACCGGTGGACTTGGGGGGCCCGCCGCAGCAGCTCTGTGTCTTTGACGCTCTGGAGTCCCAGCTCTTTTCCTATAAACCGTTTCCACATATTTGTAACTGATTTGCTGCGTGAACTGGATTTGAAGTCAGGAAACGAGACTCTTGTCTTCTGACTGTTGCTTTTCCTACCTGCCCGGTTGGATCTGATCCTGAGAATTCAGGCAGCTTCCATAGTTTTCTCGTCCCTGTGGGTACGGAGGAGTCTTGTTTTCACGATCAGAGTCCAGATTATCTAACAGTGCTAAATGCTTTTTCAGATTCAACTTTTCTCCCCCAACCACCCACTCCTCCACCCCCACCCAGCCTCTGCAACCTCTAGGGGAGAAAGGACAGGGGTCTTCCCCCAACCTTGCCCTGCCTCCTCCCCCACTGGGACCCCCCAGAGTGTGAAGTTCTTGTCTTTCTAGTGTCTGCAGTAGGGGCCCTCTAATTTGCATGGTGCCTCCAACTAAACTCTTCCTCTCATTTTTTTTTTTTTAATGAATTACTGGGAATCCTCCTCTTCCCCATGGAGATCCCTCATTTTCCAGCTGACAAACTATCTCCATCAGATTCTGCTGCTGCAAGTGGAGTCCAGAGCTGTCTGCCTGGATCTCCTGAAGCCCAGCCTCTAGGGGGGCTCCTCCAAGTCACTTTTTCTGGTCCAGAGGGAAAGCCTGGCCTTCGAAGCCACTCAGGGCAGCCCTCTCATCACCCCGCCTTTCTGAATGAACACCCACCCTCCGCCCTCGAAGTCTACTGCTGAGAGTCAGACATGTGACCCTAGGGCTTCTCAGCTCCAGGGGACACTTTTTATGCTCCTCTGGGGACTTTCCGACTGACCTCTGCTCTCAGCCCAGAGTCCCTCTGCTTGACCCTGGAGAGAGAGAGAGATCACGTCCATATCTCTACTTTTACGAAGCCACTAACCTTCTTCAAGATATACAACCCCAGTCTAAACATGAGACACGCCAATGGAGAAATGTTCTAGACAGTATTTCACCAGTACTCTGCAAAACAGTCAAGATCATGAGAACAAGGAAAGGTGGAGAAATATTGCACTGTGGTCCAGAGGGAATGAAGAAACTACTATGACCAAATGCAGTGTGATATCCTGGACTGGATTCAGGAAAAAAAAAAGGCATTAGTGGAAAAACTGGTGAAATCCAGTAAAGTCAAGTCTGGAGTTTAGTCCATAAAATGCACTAGTGTTAATTTCTTAGTTTTGACAAGCGTACCGTAGTTTTGTAAGATGTTGCTTTTAAGAGAAACTGGGAATTGGGAAACTGGGAATTTGTGCTTGTCTTTAAGCACAGATGTGCTTTACTTTTCTGTAAATTTAAGTTATTCAAAATATTTAAATAGAAAGGCTATTGTGAATATGCTCAATATGCTCAAAGATCTAGTAGAAAAGAAGAAGAGAATGAGGAGAAAGATGCTAAATAGAACTTCTAGAGTTGAAAACCATATGCTGTCTACGAGAGATGCACTTTAAAAAGTCTTATGGAAAATTGGAAAGTATTTTGAACAGAGTGAAACTAAAGCCGCAAAAACACCAAAATTTGTCAGGTGTAATGCAACTGAAGAAATATTTGGAGAATTTATAGCTTTAAATAGCTATATGAGGAAGGAAAGGTCTAAAATCTCAAGTGCTCATTTTGAGAAAGTAGAAAGAGAGCAGTAAGTTATACCCAAAATAAGTAGAGGGAAGGAAATAACAAAGAGAAGAGTAGAAACTGATGAAAAATAAAGAATAAAAAAGTGAAGAATTATAAACTCCAAGCTGGTTCCTTGCATAAAACAATAAACTGATGTACCTCTAGCTGGATTGATCAGAAAAAAGAAAAAAGAGAGAGAGAGAAAGACAGAAATGACCAATATTTAGCAGGGAAGAGAAGATGCTAGAGGCCCCATAAGCAATATGAGAATAATGAGGATATTATCTCTTAAGCTTTACGCCTATACATTTGACACCCTAGATGACGGAAAGTGCAGTAAAAAAAATCACTAACAACCAAAAATGATTCAGGAAGAAGGAAAAACCTGAGTAGATCCAAATCAATGAAGGAAACGGAATTCATAATTTAAAGCCTCCTCACAAAGAATACTTCCGACCCAAGTGGCTTCACTGGAAAATTCTATCCGACATTTAAAGAAGAAATTGCATGAATCCAACACAAATTTAGAAAGCAGAGGAAGAGGGGCACTTGTGGACTCCCTTTATGAAGCCTGTGCTACGCAGGCGGGCTGGTCGCTCTCCCCTGTACTTTGTGGTCTTAGCTCCTCCGGTCTCAAGTAACTTTTACACATCTAGGAATCTCCTGATTAGAGCACTCGACTGCCCCCTTTTCACTGTTTCTTTTAGCATCATTTTTATTTGCTAGTTTATTTTTGACCGCGCTGGGTCTTTGCTGTTGCACGCGGGCTTTTCTTTTAGTCGTGGCGAGTGGGGGCCACTCTCAAGTTACGTTGCGTGGGCTCCTCATTGTGGTGACTCTTGTTGGGGGGCATGGGTTCTAGGGCATGTAGGCTTCCATAGTTGTGACTCGTGGGCTCTAGAATGCAGGCTCAGTAGTTGTGGCCCATGGGCTTAGTTGCTCTGAGGCCTGTGGGATCTTCCCAGACCAGCGATCAAACCCGTGTCTCCTGCCTTCGCCGGCAGATTCTTTACCACTGGCCCACCAGGGAAGGCTGACTGCCTCCTTTCCTGAACCCTGGTTGCACTAAACAGCCTAGGACCTCTTTACTCATTACTCACGTGAATCAATATCACTCAGGAAAGACTGAAAACTCATTAAGGGGACATTTCCACGCATCACATGGTCTCACATACACCCTGCAGGTCTGACCCGGGCTCAAGT
This sequence comes from Cephalophus harveyi, assembly GCA_006410635.1. Taxonomy (NCBI): domain Eukaryota; kingdom Metazoa; phylum Chordata; class Mammalia; order Artiodactyla; family Bovidae; genus Cephalophus; species Cephalophus harveyi. The sequence goes on along the minus strand of SJYT01032158.1, from coordinate 914,229 downwards.
CCTTGTTTGCATCTCAGGGAAGGGTTGACACGGGAGGACTTTTTCCCCATGTGTGGACATCCGCAGTGCCAGCCTCTGCCAGCCTCTCCCAGCCTTCGGTGCTTCCCAGGCACCATTTCCTGCCTCCCCCCACCCCCTACTCTGTGCAGTTCTCATCTTAGGAGAGGGTGTGCTTTTCAGCCTGGTGCAGAGTGACCAGCAGGAAGCCGGAGCAGAATCCTGAACCCTGCTTTCCAGCCAGTGGCAGACGCCTCTGCTGGGCCCGACAGGCCCTATGGGGACCATACATCCCAGCCTGCCTGGGTCAGTTCCCAGTTAGGCCTGTTGTCTCTCATAATTGTTCATGGTGACACCTGTCATTCTCAAAATGTCCTGTTTGGTAGACATTATGGTCCACCTAGAGGCCCATGGGAGGAGGAATTAGAGATTCAGGATCGTCTTTAGGGGTTGAATTGTGTGCCCCGTCCCCAAATTCATGCTGAACTTCTAACCTCTTAGCACCTCAGAATGTGACCTTCTTTGAAAATGGAGTCATTCTGGTATAAGTGGTTAAGATGAGGTTATACTGGAGTAGAGTGGGCCCTGAGTCCAATAGGACTGATGTCCTAGAAAAAGAGTAACTGTGTGAACACACACACACACACACACACACACACACACACTCACTCTCATGGACACACTCACTCACACATACACACACACTCATTCACACACACACTCACACAAATACTCTCACACACACAGAGGAATGCACGTGAACATGAAGGCAGACATTGCGAGATGTTTCTCCAAGGAAATCCAAGCAAACCGCCAGGAGCCTGAAGCAGAGTCTGTCACAGCCTCAGAGGAAACTGTCCTGCTCACCCCTTGATCTTGCACTTCCAGCTTCCAGAACTGTTCAGTTCAGTCGCTCAGTCGTGTCTGACTCTTTGCGGCCCCATGGACTGCAGCACGCCAGGCTTCCCTGTCCATCATCAGCTCCAGGACCTCGCTCAAACTCATGTCCATCGAGTCAGTGATGCCATCCAATCATCTCATCCTCTATCGTCCCGTTCTCCTCCCGCCTTCAATCTTTCCCAACATCAGAGTCTTTTCCAGTGAGTCAGTTCTTCGCATCAGCTGGCGAAAGTGTGCTGGAGCTTCAGCCTCAGCATCAGTCCTCCCAATGAGTATTCACTGGTTTCCTATAGGATTGACTCCTAAAGGGACTCTCAAGGGACTTCTCAAGAGTCTTCTCCATCACCACAGTTCAAAAGCATCAATTCTTTGGCACTCAGCTTTCTTTATGGTCCAACTCTCACATCCATACATGACTACTGGGAACACCGTAGCTTTGACTAGATGGACCTTTGTTGGCAAAGTAATGTCTGCTTTTTAATATGCTGTCTAGGTGGGTCATAGCTTTTCTTCCAAGAAGCAAGTGTCTTTTAATTTCATGGCTGCAGTCATCATCTGCAATGATTTTGGAGCCCAGGAAAATAAAGTCTGTCACTGTTTCCATTGTTTCCCCACCTATTTGCCATGAGGTGATGGGACTGGATGCCATGATCTTAGTTTCCTAAGGTTGAGTTTTAAGCCAGCTTCTTCACTCTCCTCTTTCACTCTCATCAAGAGGCTCTTCAGCTCCTCTTGGCCTTCTGCCATAAGGGTGGGCCATCTGCATATCCAGATCTGTTGGGCGTTCCATTTTTGTTCTCCTAAGCTCCTCAGTGGCCCCTCAGTAGCCCTGGGAAATGATCCAGTGATGAGAGCTACGGTGCCTCTGAGAGCTCCAACTGTGTCTTTTTACCAGTGGAGAAACTGAAGCCCAGAGAGGCTAAGCGCTTGCCCAAGGCCACCCAGCTGGTTAGCGGCAGAGCTGAGACTTAAACCCAGGTCTCTGACTCGCTGACAAACTCTTTCCTTCTCCAGACTGATGCTCAGTCTTGCTGGGAGCAGCCAACCACCCTGGGTGAGCCTTTGAAGTAGTCCTTCCCGAGCCAGAAATTTATCTTTCTTGAGTGGATGTTTTGAGTTTGCAAAGTTATGGCTGAGGCCTGCTGCTCCTGGGGGCTGAGGCCGCGAGGGCCCAGGACGTGGGGGAATTAACAATGTTTAAGAAAGAGACGCACAGGTACTTGAGCTGGGCAGGAGGCGAGCACACCTCGTAATTCTCCCAGGTTCATTGCTGTCTGGGCCCCAGGACCTCCCGTCTCTGCTGGTGGGGGCTGGGCATCAGGTTCTGCCTGGGAAGATGGGTTCTCTAGTGCTGATGTCAGCACGCTTATTCAGAAGAGTGAAGTGAGTCAGAAAGAGAAAGATAAATGTCGTCTTCTAATGCACATATATAGAATCTAGAAAAATGAATTCATTTACAGGGCAGCAATGGAGAAACAGACAGAGAAGATAGACTTATGGACATGGGGAGAGGGGAGGAGAGGGTGAGATGTATGGAAAGAGCACCATGGAAACTCACATTACCGTATGGAAAGTAGATAGCTAATGGGAATTTGCTGTATGGCTCAGGACACTCAAACAGGGGCTCTGAATTGACTTAGAGGGCTGGGATGGAGAGGGAGGTGGGAGGGAGGTTCAAAACGGAGGGGATATATGTTGATTCGTGTTGAGGTTTGACAGAAAGCAACAAAATTCTATAAGGCAGTTATCCTTCAATAAAAAAAAAATAAAAAAAGAAAGCATTTGTTGAACTGGCTGCTGAATGAATGCTTGTCACAACTAATTTGCGAGCTCTTTAGGGGCAGGGAACACACCATCCAGTCTCTGCTGAACTTGGCTCAGCTGCAGCGCGAGGCCTGGAGCAGGATTCCATTCTTTTTCGTCCTGATGCTCCACTGCTTGGGTCACCTAGCTGCAAAACCCCACTTGCTCTGCATCCCAGGACCTTGCAGGTTGAACTGGCCTTGCACTCCACTGCGGTGGCTTCGAGCTCCCCCCTCCCCTCCCCCAATGCCTCCAGGCCCTCATTAGCTGTCAGCTGTTTGCTTCTCAGACCGGGGCTTCTGCCCCAGAAGCAAGAAGGATGCAAGTGACAAGGGGACGGTTGTCTGGTCCTTGAGTCTATAGCAGGGTCTGACAACTGATGGTCACTGGATGAATATGGAATGGAAACATCTTTCCCCCAGTACTCTCAGTTATACTCTGCAAACAAAGTGCATTTATCTTGACTTGGCCCCAGAAGACGTGACCTGTATCCTGGACATGACATTTATCATTTTCATCATCATCATATATGTGTGGATGTATGCTCAGTCACTTCAGTTGTGTCTGACTCTTTGTGACCCTGTGGACCGTAACCCTGCAGACTCCTCTGTCCGTGGGATTTCCCAGGCAAGAATACTGGGGTGGGTTGCCACTTCCTTCTCCAGGGGTATTCCTGACCCAGGGATCGAACCTGTGTCTCTTACGTCTCCTGCATTGGCAGGCAGGTTCTTTACCACTAGCACTACCTGGGATCCCTATGGGTACCAAACTCTGAGGATGCTCAACGATGGTTGAATTCACGGATGTGGAACCTGCAGATACAGAAGCCGTGTGTATGTAGAACCAGGCAAGGCGAGTGCGAGAACCAGAGAATGAGACCCTCAGAGCTGGCAGGAATGCTTGAGGACCCTAGGTCCAGACCATAGGCCTTTAGGTGGCAGGTCCAGCTGAATTTGTGGGACGGGGCAATCTTCTTCCATAAATACTCTCAACAGGGAAGCCTTTCCCACTGGTTTTAAGAGAACCATTCTCTGAATCCAGTATCCGAGAGAGTAAATGCAGACACATTCCTTTATAATAATAGTAAAAACTGACCATGTGCCAAGTCCCATTCTAAGTGCTCTATTTGTGTTAACGTGTCTCCATAATAATCTAATGGGGGTGCAGATGAGGAAACAAGGCCCTGAGGGGTGATGCAACTTCCCCAAGTTTACTCAGCAAGGACACGGAGGAGCTCGGATTTGAACTCGATCTCTTAATGCTTGGATCTCTCGGGGCCAGCATGGTTGAATAGCTTAGGTTATATTTTTTAGAATCCGATTGCAAACCCTAGCTGTTAAACATTTATTTATAAACATAATTTATTCAATGATCCAGCAGTTCCATTCCCAAGAGAAATGAAATCACATGTATAAACAAATACTTCTATAAGAATATTCACATCAGTCTTTTTCAAAAAAGCTGCAAACTAGAAACTACTTGATAACACTGATAAATAGGAGAATGAAAAAATGTACTATATTTACACAGTATACTCTTATTATTTATAAACATAATTTATTCAATGATCCAGCAGTTCCATTCCCAAGAGAAATGAAATCACATGTATAAACAAATACTTCTATAAGAATATTCACATCAGTCTTTTTCAAAAAAGCTGCAAACTAGAAACTACTTGATAACACTGATAAATAGGAGAATGAAAAAATGTTCTATATTTACATAGTATACTCGTGATTAATTACTAGTGTATTCATGGTACATTCAGCAATGAAAAAGAATGACCTACTTACAGTCCAAGCAGCATGAATGAATCCTAAACATTTTATACTAAGTAATTAAACAAAGAGAGTCACAAAAAAGTACTCTCTGATCCCATTTTTATAAAATCCAAAAATAGGCAAGTATAGTCTATAATGAAAAGTCATATAGTGGGGAATGTTGATGGTGGACAAATTCTATATCTTGGTGTGGATGGTGGTTACGAAAGTTGTACAATTGTTGAAACGTATCAAGCTGAATATCAAAGATTTGTGACTTTTATTGTGTGCTAATTATACTTTTTTTTAATTGGAAATAGAATCTTGGCTGTGCTACTCACTGGCAGTCTTTGGGTTTTTGAGTTATGTTACCTCCTAAGCTTGAGCTGCCTCATTTATAAGATGAAGAACATAGAGTTTTTCCAATTCTTATATGTTATGATTTTATAAATCTTCTTAATTATTTAAAAGAAACAACAGAGGAACATTTAATTGATCTTGGGGTGGGGAGAGCTTTCTAAACATAAAGCCATGGAATCAATCATAGAGGAAACTGTCAGATTTAACTACATAAGATGAATAAGAAACCCCAAACTGTCTGTATTATGTTTTAATCCCTCTATAATAAACATTAAAAGAAAGATGAAAAAATAGCAAAATATTCACAATAAATTTGACAAAGAATAAGAGCCTTAATTACATCAAGTCAATAAAAAGATAGTAACATCCAAACTGGAAAATGATGAAAGAAAATGAACAAGCAATTCATAGAAGAAATCCAAATGGCCAACAAACCTAAGAACTGGTCAATAGAGTCATTAATCAAAGAAATATCAATCAAAATAATGAGATAGCATTTCCTCCTATTAATCTGGAAAACATTTAAAATAGTGACTTGTTTTTGCAGTGCTTCCACATGAACCTATTGCTGTTAGGACTATAAATCGATGCAACATTACTGGAAACAATTTAACCGTAAGAATTTTCTTAAAAATATTTGTCATTTGTCACAGTAATGCCACTTACAAGTAACTCCTAAAAAATAATCAAAATGTGATTAAAGACTTATGTCTAAGGATGTTCATCACAGTCCTTGTCTAATCGTTAAAAATTATAAACAACCTGAAGGTTTAAAAATATTATTCAGCTATAAATATGGTATTTTGAAAAAGCATTTAACGGCAATAAAATATCTATCATCGGATGTTAAGAGAACAAAGCAGAATAATAAAACACACCATGTGATTTGATTTGATTTTAAAATTTGCTGCTGCTGTTATTCAGTCACTAAGTTGTGTTCGACTCTTTACAACCCCATGGACTGCAGCCTACCAGGTTCCTCTGTCCTCCACTATCTCCTAGAGTTTGCTCAGATTCATGTCCGTTGAGTCAGTGATGATTTGCAACCATCTCATCCTCTGTCATCCCCTTCTCCTGCCTTCAATCTTTCCCAGCATCAGGGTCTTTTCCAACGAGTCATTTCTTTGTATCAGGTGGCCAAAATATTGGAGCCTCAGCTTCAGCATCAGTCCTTCCAATGAATATTCAGGGATGATTTCCTTTAGGATTTTTAAATAGCTAGTATTTCTAATATCCACTTAGAAAAACCTAAAAGGGAAGACACACAAATGTTAGTGGTAGAAATCTTGGGGAGGGGAGAGAGACCTTGAGTGACAGTCTTCTTAAAAAGTTTTCTTCTTAAACTTCTCAGTATACAGACACAGCTCACTTTATTGCTCTTCATAAACAGTGTGATTTTTACAAAATAAAGTTCGGTGGCAACTCTGTCTTGAGGAAGTCGAGCAGCATATTTTCCCAGCATCACTTGCTTACTTTACGTCTCTGTGTCACATTTTGGTAATTCTCATGGTATTTTCAACTTTTTAATTATCACTTTATTTGTCATGGTGGTCTGTGATCAGCAATCTTTGATACTACTATTGTAATTATTTTGAGGTTCCACAAACCACGCCCATATAAGATGGTGAACTCAACTGATAAATGTGTGTGTTCTGACTGCTCCACCCATGGGCCATTCCCCCATCTCTCCCCCTCCTTGTTCCTTGAGACACAACAATATTGAACTTAGGCCTGTTAATAACCCTACATTGACCTCCTAGTGTTTCAAGTGAAAGAGTCAAATATCACTTGTGTTAAATCTAAAGCTGGAAATGATGAACTTAGTGAGGAAGGCACGTTGAAAGCCAAGACAGGTTGAAAGCTAGGCCTCTTGGAACAAACACGTTGTGAGAGCAACTTGCTGTTGATGCAAGTTAACCACGTTGTGAATGCAGAGAAAAAATTCTTAGGGGAAATGAAAAGTGTTCCTCCAATGAACACATGAATGATAAGAAAGCAAACTGGCCTTATTGCTGATATGGAGAAAGTTTCAGTGGTCTGCACAGAAGAATGAACCAACCACAATCTTCCCTTAAGCCAAAGTCTAATCCAGAGCAAGATCCTAAGACTCTTCAATTCTATGTACGTCGGGAGAGGAGAGGAAGCTGCAGAAGAAAAGCCTGAAGCTAGCAGAGGCTGGTGCTCAAGGTTCAATGAAAGAAAAACTTACTGACTTATTTCACAGGCCGTCACTCTTCAGGTCAAATTAAACACAAAAATTAAAGTATTTGTGGGGCTTCCCTTGTAGCTCAGTCTGTAAAGAATCTGCCTGCAGTGCAGGAGATCTGGGTTCAATCCCTGGGTGGGGAAGATCCTCTGGAGAAGGAAATGGCAACCCACTCCAGTATCCTTGGCCTGGAAAATCTCATGGACAAAGGAGCCTGGTGGGCTGCAGTCCATGGGGTCGCAGAGTCGGGCACGACTGAGCGACTAACACACAAACAGTTAATTGGTCATAAATGTGTAGGTTTGAGATTATATCAGTCCATTCTAGTTGCTTTGACAGTGAAACCTTATCATCTCACTTGTTGAACATAAAGGGCTATTTCTCACTCACACAGAGTTCCTTTCATGGGCACTGCTCCATATGAGGTTTCAGGAACATGAGCTGATGGGAGTTCTGGACATGTGGTTCCCAGGATTTCCAGGACACAGGAGAAGAGAGTTTGGAAGAGGCACCTTCATTTCTTATTTATTTTAGTCTAGACAACACCCTGGTGGCTCAGAGGTTAAAGTGTCTGCCTCCAATGCGGGAGACCTGGGTTCGATCCCTGGGTCAGGAAGATCCCCTGGAGAAGGAAATGGCAACCCTCTCCAGTATTCTTGCCTGGAGAATCCCATGGATGGAGGAGCCTGGTAGGCTACAGTCCATGGGGTCGCAAAGAGTCGGACATGACTGAGCGACTTCATCTATCACCTAGACAACACCCAACTAGTTCCACTCATTGGTGAGAGCCAATGATGAAGGGGTCTGGGAGATGTAGTCCTGGCTGCTTTCAGCAGAGCCTATACTGGGGAAGTGGAGTGCAGATCTTTGGCCTATTTAGCACCCACTTAGCCTGTTTAATAGCCCCTATGGCCCTTGTTGTATTTAGACAGCTCCTCTGGTGGCTCAGCTGGTAAAGAATCTGCCTGCAATGTGGGAGACCTGGGTCTGATCCCTCAGTTGGGAAGATCCCCTGGTGAAAGGAAAGGCTACCCACTCCAGTATTCTGGCCTGGAGAATTCCATGGACTGTATAGTCCATGGGGGTCGCAAAGAGTCGGACACCACTGAGCAACTTTCACACTTTCAAGCCAAGAATGACGCCATCAACTCAGGATCACAAACTTTGTTAAGAACAGAGTAAGATCTTGAGTGAGGTCTCTGACTCATGCCAAGTGTTGCTGTTGTTAAGATCTCTTTGTCATTATTTTTAAAGAGGTAACTCATGGCATGACTTCTTTGGGCTTCCCAGGTGGCGCTAGGGGTAAAGAACTCATGTGCCAATGCAGGAGCTGTAAGAGATGTGGGTTGGATCCCTGGGTCAGGATCTTCCCTTCAGGAAGATCCCCTGGAGGAGGGCAGGGCAACCCACTCCAGTATTCTTGGCCTGGAGAATCCCACGGACAGGAGCCTGGTGGGCTGCAGTCCATGGGGTCGCAGAGTCGGACACGACTGAGCGACTCAGCACATATACACATGAACCTTTTCTGTTCACTTCCACTGCAGAGCTCTGGCTGGGGTGACTCTTTTCTCTGGATTTTCTGCACAAGTGTCCAAGCTCTGCTGACTTAACCAGCTGAATCGGGGTTGGCAATGGACCTCGGGTTTGTCCTGCTTCGACAGCGAGCCTGCTATCCCTTCTCCTCTGAGTGCCCTTGACACCTTCTCCTGCTGTTCCAGAAAGGCAGCCTCTTTCCCGGTTCGGCCTTAGGCAGCAGGCTGCGGGAGAGCCCCTCCCTGCTCCCCGCAACCCACCTCCGCCCATTCTTTCCTTGCCTCCTTGCTGAGGACTGTCGTGACTGTATTGATGAAAATCACTGGGAATGTTTTGGGGGCTCGCCCATCTTCACATCCTGTCTCCCCACAGGCTTTTCCGAGGGAAACTTGGCAACATGACAACTCCCCCTCCTGAAAGAGCTGGCCAGCCCGTGAGCTCTCTTTGCCTTTGGCTGGAATGATCTCAGTGCAGGACTGCAGAGCTGGCCTGCACCTCTGATGAGCGGCTTTGATTACCTCTCAGCCATAACATATGGGAAAACAATTTAATGGGTCCCTAATAAACTCAATTTTCGGATACAAAACACATTTAAGAGAAGGTGTCCACAGGGTAAACGTTAACAACTGGGCCTTGGGGTAAACACAGGTGTGAACCATAACCATATCAACGTGGAACACTCACTGGCCATCATGTCGTGTAGGTTTGACAAAGTTGGCAGCCTCTACAGCCGGATCAATGGCTAGGATTATAGCCTCTCTCTGCCTTTAAGGTTGGCAGGTCAAGATCTGGGACAGCATTGTGTCAGCAGGGTTCAATCAAAGAACCAGAACTGCGAGGATGGTATCCATCTTTTCTCCATAAACATCTTTACCACAGGCTGCTTCGCTGCACAACTAATTGGCATAAAGTAACTTTGCCATAAAAGATAAGGCAACGGGTTGACAGCTGGGTTTCATTTCTCCAAGGATGCAATGCTCTCCCCCCACACTGCACCCCTTTTTTGAAGTCTGATGGACTATTGCCATGTAAAAAAATTTTTTTATTGGAGTTTAGTTGATTTACAATGCTGTGTTAGTTTCAGGTATACTGCAAAGGATCAGATACATATATATGTATAATCTTTACTCTTTTTTAGAGTCTTTTCCCATATAGGCCATGAGAGTGTTGAGTAGAGTGCCCTGTGCTGTATACAGTAGGTCTTTATCAGTTATCTATTTTACATAGAGCAATGTGTATGTGTCCATCCCAGCCTCTCAATTTATCCCTCTCCTCCTTATCCCTTGTAATCATTAGTTTGTTTCATACACCTGTAACTCTACTTTTTGTAGAGAGTTCATTCATAGCATTTTCAAAGATTCCACATATAAGCGATATCATATGAGATTTGGCTTTTTCTGTCTGACTTGCTTCACTCAGTATGACCATCTCTAGGTTCATCCATGTTGCCACAGATGCCATTATTTCCTTCTTTTTTCTGTGGCTGAGTAATACCCCATTGTGTACATGCACCACATCTTTATGCATTCCTCTGTCATTGGACTTTTAGGTTGAGTCCATGTCCTGTTTATTGTAAATAGTGCTGCCATGAACCCTGGGGCGCGTGTGTCTTTTCAAATTATGGTTTTCCCTGGATATATGACCAGGAGTGTGACTGCTGGATCATCTGGTAGCTCTATTTTTAGTTCTATAGGGAACCTCCATACTGTTCTCCATAGCAGCTGCATGTCTCCTCTTTTTATATAATATACAGCTCAGGCCTCATAATGGTCTCTACAGAGCTGTAGACATGGCCGACTTAAAATAGTGGATGATAATAACCTTGCATACAGACCAGATAAGACAAAGTTGAGAAAATTTACTGGAAGTGTAAAATTAGAGCATGCAAAGTCGAATTGCATGGCATACTAGAAAATAACATATTAGTTTGCAAATCCTTTCATGAACACAGTCATCCCTCAACCCCTCAGGACCACACATCTTTGTAAGACATGGCTCATAATTCACAAGAGTCGAGAGCATTAGTGATAAATTCATTGGCTGACTTGGACACACCAGCTTCTTTTCTCCTGCTTTCTCCTCCTGTTTTCTCTTTCTTCTCTTCATCAAATTTATCAATATTGGCAGAATTAGCAGCTGAAGGCAAAATAAATACTAAGTCCCTCTCTTTCCTCCCCAAAGATATGATTACCCTGATTTCTGATAAATGTAATTCTCTTAAAAATGATTATTTTTTTCTTGCTATTTGATAACAGAGAACATGACATAGATGAAATTGATATTTTCATAGAATCTGGCTTTAGATGATTTGGTAAAATATAAGGACTGGACAGGTGATGGAATATTTCAATGTAACCCAGATACGCTCTACCAGTTGTGTACATTCCATATATCGGTGAGAAATAGCAGTGTACCTCATCTATTCATTTTACTTCCAGGGAAATCTGGAAAAATTGGCAGAAGATTTTATAATACAGTTTTATTTTATAAAGAACTTACTTCCGACATTAGATCCTGAATCTTTAATGATTGACTTTGAGAAAGGAGGTATCATCGGTTTCCTTAAGATATATCTGAATACAAGGATAACAAGTATTGATGAAATTTGGCCTCTGTACACTGGTGCTGGGTTTAATCTGGGAGACAGAGCTTTGGGTGATGTATTCAGAAAGAAAGCTTTATTGCTTTGCCAGGCAAAGGGGGCCACAGCAGGCTAATGCCCTCAAGATGGTATGTCCTGCCCTAGAAGGGGCAGTGAGGGGTCTCACAGTGTTCAAGGAGCAGGGCGTAGTCAGCTCACGGACCTTCTTCTGATCGGTTGGTAGTGAGGCAACTGGGAATCAACCTTCTGGTTTCAACTGGTCTGGGGTCTACGTGCTGTGAGCAGCACAGAGTTCACTTCTTCCATCTGACGGGGGTTTCAGTATCTGAAAAACAGCTCAAAGGACATGGCTCAGAATATCACCTACAGTCCTTGAGGAAGAACTAAATGTCTTTGACTTTGTTTAATGGCTAAAGTATCATTGTTTTGTATTGCTTAACTGTTTTTCTTTCATTCTGTATTTTCTCACTTCTCTGATTAAATTTATTCTTTAACTAAAGATTTTCTATAGACAAAAGGCAGATGGAGGACGTGGGTGGCAGTTGTTTTGGAAAGGCTCCTCCTTGGTTATAGGATCCTGCTCAGTTGCAGCAGCTGTTTGTTTTATTTGGCAAAACACACACACACACACACACACACACAAAAGACCACCAATTTTGCAAAGTCATTGACATTGGACCAACGTTGCTCTATCAAACAGATGCTGAATTTAACATGAAAACTTAAAACATAAAGAAGTGTTGGCACTTCTTCAGTGATGTTATTGGTGGCTCTATTGAGCTGAGCGGTGACCATGATTTGCCCCAAGAGTTGGTTTCATGTTTTGAAACACATGACATTGGAGGAGGAAGAGGATGAGGGTCTCCCAAGCACAGAGTTGAAGCCACACTTCCCAGAGAACTTTGGAACGTCTATCAGCAGACATGTTACAACCTGCCAAGAACACACATTGGTGAAGAAACCTTCATGAGGAGATGCAGGGCTCACTTACAAATGTACATCCTAGGATTTGGGAAGTAATACCTGCCTTAATGAAGACATAAATTTTAGAGCAAAAGGAAACACGCAATGCCAAACTAGGATGCAAGTCAACAAGCAAAAAATTGTGTAAGACTATGAATGAAGGAAAGATATGGAAGACAAGTGCTGAGACAAAAATCCACAAATTAAAATCAGTTATTTGGGCAGTGTTGCCATGAACCCACAGACATTTTAATGTATTCAATTTTTTTTTTTGGTATTTTCATTTCACAATAAAATCTTTTAAAAGTTTTGTTACTAATTTTTCCTGGCTTGTTATGTCCTTTATTTTATTTTCTATGATCAGAATTGTCTTATGATCAATTAGTTGTGTGGAGAAACTGCTTCTGGCAAACATTCTTACAGCAAAATGCTTAGAACCCATTAGGATATATAATGAGAAATTTATTGTGGGGATCTGACCTCCCACAATTTTGAGAGCTGGTGAAAAGATGTTGACAAAAAATTAATCAGCAATCTAAGAAAGAAATGGAAAATCTTATTTGAGCCAATTTGAGGATTGTAACCCAGAAAGAGCATCTCAGGAAGTTCTAAGAACTGCTCCCCCGCCTTTACAAGTCTAGACACAGTTTATAGGAGTTTTTGAGACAGAGGGCTGGGCATCAATGATATATTATTGACAGTTCACATAACCTGGATCTAAGTATCATCCCGGTAGGTCATGTGATCCTTTATAAGTTCAAAAAGGAATTGTCTTATGGATGCTAGGTCAATGGTGCCCTATGTGGTTGAACAGCTATTTCTGCCAGTGGGGGAGGTTTAGTGATCCCTGACGCAGGTACATGGTGCACTGTGGTGGGGAGGAGCGAGGCAGAGGAGACCAAAGGGCAGAGAAGAATTTTGTATAAATTTCTCTTGTCTTGCCATAAAAATATGACTTTTATTTCACAAAGGTTAAGAAGTTGTGGCCTCTCTGTCTGGTGCTGGAGTCCAAAGTCAGCAGGCAGGCAACTGAAAGGAAAAAAAAAACCAAGTACATACAACAGGAGAAGATAGGAGAAATTGAATCTGACACAGATGATCTGGAAGCCATGAGAATGGGCTGGAATCTGTGTTGATCCCTTGTCACCTCTGAGCTTCCATCTCTGATGATGGGTGCTGATGGGCAGGAGAAGCTGACATGAGCTCGCAGAGCTGAGCACATCTGGTCCATGAACTGACTGGTAGATGCGTGGTCTGGCTGGTGATGGAGCTGCTTCATCATCACCCCGGCGAGTCAGCGGGTGATAACAGCGTGTGTTTGTGGGCATGAAAGGAGTAAGTCCCCAGCTTCGTGTCTATGATCTCACACAAAATGTGTTTTGAGGCTGGTGCTAACCCAGAACTTCTGGGAAGAAAAGGATTGGTTACTATATATACAAATATACTCTTATGAAAATAAGAACAAATATTTATAACTATTCCAGTTCTCATTCTGCAATTGTGTGCATGGCTGTAACTATCATTTCTATGTATCTTCTTGCATTTCTCACTGGATATTTACTCCTTTTGTTCTTGGCAAGCACCTTGTCTGGCTGTTGTTTCCTACCTAGTGAGGTGAGACAGACCTTCACTTTTGAAGAGTCTGGGCCATTAACAGTACTGTCTGCAGGGTCCCATCAATTTATTCTCTTATAATTATGATCCTGTTACATTAATTTAATTACAGGCAAAGAGAGCCTGTAATTGGTTGAATTGTGCTCTCTCTCTCTCTCTCTGTCTCTCTCTATATATACACACATCTGGAAATACTCTTTTTCCACAGGGATTTCAGGTTAGGAACTGTATATGTGTATAGTGATATTTGTGGGCTCTCTCTCTCTCTATATATATATATATATACATATATGTGTGTGTATGTGTATATATATGTGTGCATGCTCAGTCATGTTGGACTCTTTGCGATCCTGTGGACTGTAGCCCACCAGGCTCCCCTGTCCATGAAATTTCCCAGGCAAGAATATTGGAGTAAGTTGACATTTCCTTCTCTAAGGGATCTTTCCGACCCAGGGATTCTGGGAGGCAGATTCTTTATCAACTGCATCATCTGGGAAGCTCACAAATATCACTATATATATGTATATATAGTTCCTAACTTCCAGTCCCTGTGAAAATAGAGCATTTTCAGATGTCATCAAGTTGAGATGAGGTCATTAGGTTGGGCCCTAATCCACCGTAAGTGGTGTCCTTATAAGAAAAGGGCAATTTGGGTTCAGAGACGCACAGAAAAGAGCGCCTTGAGGAGGCACCGACGCAGAGGGAAGATGCCAACATGATGGTGGAGGCAGAGATTGTAGTGATGCTACCACACGCCAAGGATCACCTGGGGCTACCAGAGCCGGAAGAAGCAAGGAAGGATCCTCCCTTAGAGGCTTCAGAGACAGTTTTAAGCTGCTCAGTGCTGGTCCTCTGTTACAGCAGCCCTAGACACTAATATAGGTAGGTAGAAAAAAGCATTAACCAAGTCAATAACTATATACAGATTCTACAGGATATATTGATTTCCCCTGTCAAGTAAAAAACACCAGGAATGGTGGCTGTAACTGGAGTCACCATCTAATCAAGTTTACGATAATCCATTGTCATTTTCCAAGATCCATTTTCCTTCCGCACAAGTTGAAAGTGGGTGCAGCAGGAAATCTCCACCCTTAAATCTTTCAGGTTCTCAATTGTGGTTTTAATCTCTTTGTTTTCTGATATCGATGTTACCTTTGGGTTGGTAGATAGAGGCAGGTATGGTGACTTCCATTCAGCTTTCCCTACTGTAATAGTCCTCACTCCATGGGATCCAGCCAGTTGCTGAGTGTATATATTTCAATTATGCATTCCCAGCCTGGGGATAGCTACAGAGTGGGCTTGGGGTCTGAGGACCCCACCCCCTACCCCATGAGATGGACCTGAGCCAAAATCCCTTTGCACTTTCTGATCACCACAAGCTTCTACACGGACTAGTCTACTGCTGTGGGGTTTTGGGTGTCTCAGAATCATAGTCGGTTCAGAATCACTGTCTAGTAATCTCCCCCAACTTGATTATTCTCCTTCCACAAAGTTCAATCTCCCTGGCAAGTGTGTAGCTGCCTTTGGAAGGAACTGGAAGAAGATTGACAGGGCTTTTTTGGTATAGCAGGTCCTTCCTCAAAGACCTGGCCTTCCCTTCCTTCAAGCGTCTCTGGGACAGTGAACTGGTTTTAATAGGGAATGAATTCAGAGTCTGTGAGTCCACTGTGTTTCTCAGACCTTGATCTTTTCAGCTTGTATGGATCAAGGTGTTAGTGGGTGGCCCATCCTATCGCTCCTGCAGATACCCAAGACCTCTGCTGCTCATTACGGTCAGTTCAGTTCAGTTCAGTTCAGTCGCTCAGTCATGTCCGACTCTTTGTGACCCCATGAATCACAGCACGCCAGGCCTCCCTGTTCATCACCATCTCCTGGAGTTCACTCAGAATCACGTCCATCGAGTCCGTGATGCCATCCAGCCATCTCATCCTCTGTCGTCCCCTTCTCCTCCTGCCCCCAACCCCTCCCAGCATCAGAGTCTTTTCCAATGAGTCAGCTCTTCTCATGAGGTGGCCAAAGTACTGGAGTTTCAGCTTTAGCATCATTCCTTCCAAAGAAATCCCAGGGTTGATCTCCTTCAGAATGGATTGGTTGGATCTCCCTGTAGTCCAAGGGACTCTCAAGAGTCTTCTCCAACACCACACTTCAAAAGCATCAATTCTTCAGCGCTCAGCCTTCTTCACAGTCCAACTCTCACATTCATACATGACCACAGGAAAAACCATAGCCTTGACTAGACAGACCTTAGTCAGCAAAGTAATGTCTCTGCTTTTGAAAATGCTATCTAGGTTGGACATAACTTTTCTTCCAAGGAGTAAGCGTCTTTTAATTTCATGGCTGCAGTCACCATCTGCAGTGATTTTGGAGCCCCCCAAAATAAAGTCTGACACTGTTTCCACTGTTTCCCCATCTATTTACTTTCACTTTCATCAAGAGGCTTTTTAGCTCCTCTTCACTTTCTGCCATAAGGGTGGTATCATCTGTATATCTGAGGTTATTGATATTTCTCCTGGCAATCTTGATTCCAGCTTGTGTTTCTTCCAGTCCAGCCTTTCTCATGATGTATTCTGCATACAAGTTAAATAAGCAGGGTGACAATATACAGCCTTGACGTACTCCTTTTCCTATTTGGAACCAGTCTATTGTTCCATGTCCAGTTCTAACTCTTGCTTCCTGACCTGCACACAGATTTCTCAAGAGGCAGGTTAGGTGGTCTGGTATTCCCATCTCTTTCAGAATTTTCCACAGTTTCTTGTGATCCACACAGTCAAAGTCTTTGGCATAGTCAATAAAGCAGAAATAGATGTTTTTCTGGAACTCTCTTGCTTTTTCCATGATCCGCCAGATGTTGACAATTTGATCTCTGATTCCTCTGCCTTTTCTAAAACCAGCTTGAACATCAGGGAGTTCACGGTTCATGTATTGCTGAAGCCTGGCTTGGAGAATTTTGAGCATTACTTTGCTAGCGTGTGAGATGATGAGTGCAATTGTGTGGTCACCATGCCAGTAACATTTCTCTGCAACGTGCCTTGGAAATCTTGGCCTTTCAGCCACACGTAGCGTGGGCCACCTTTTGGTCCAGATTTCTGTCCACCAACTGGGCACACTGTTAGAGCACTCCCCGCCCCTAGAGCAAATGCACTGGAGCTGAAATCTCTGCTTTAGTGGTCAATATCAATCAGTTTGGCTTGATCCAACCTTATTTTTCCTTCCAATCTGATCCCACACCATTTGGAACCATTCCACACACGTTTCCTTGGTTCTTATCAACATAAATTGGCAAAACCATGCAGTTCTTTCATTGCACAGCAAGCTTCATCATGAATCCCTCCCTGTACTTCATCCTCCGGAGCCTGGGGCTTTGAGTCTGGCCATAAATCTGGATGTGCTGAGAAGGCTGAGGTAGAGCTGGGGCGGCATAGTCCTCTGCCAGGCAGGTGAAATCAGCATCGTTTCTTTGGCCAAGGGGAGACTACCCTCCTTCTTCTTGGATGAAAGTTCTGGAAAGGAGGTGTGGAAGAACCAAGGGCTTAGAAGCTGCTCAAGTGTCTCTGTCCCAACTTTCAGTCTCACTCCTTTGAAGTCGAGGCTCTAACTAATGTCAGAAAGTCCCTGAGGGTAACACTTCCATCCATGTCACAACTTAACCACCTGCAGATCTAGGCTTTGGTTTAGTTTTTGTTCTTACAAACCTCAATTTGGTGGCTATAAGAGATAGATTATTTTAGGGTAATAACAGAAGCTGAGTTGCTCGTATGAACCTTGAGCTGGAAACTTCAAGCCCTGATCTCATCAATCACTCCTTCCCCTATTTGTCTGTTGCACTTTGAAACAGCCAGTTGCACTGTATTTCTTATTTTCACTACAATTTTTCCTGGCAGCAAAAACTTGTTTACTAAAAGACTCACTCACTTAGGCACTATTTTGATACTAAGTACAATAGGGCTTCCCTGGGAGGCTCAGACATTAAAGAATCTGTCTCCAACATGAGAGACCTGGGTTCGATCTCTGGGACAGGAATAGCCCCTGGAGGAAGGCATGGCAACCCACTCCAGTATTCTTGGAGAATCCCAAAGACAGAGGAGCTTGGTGGGCTACAGTCCACGGGGTCACAAAGAGTTGGACATGACTGAGCGACTAATGCTTTCACTTACTTTCACAATGGCCTA
The DNA here is from genome assembly GCA_006410635.1 of Cephalophus harveyi. Lineage (NCBI taxonomy): Eukaryota > Metazoa > Chordata > Mammalia > Artiodactyla > Bovidae > Cephalophus > Cephalophus harveyi. The sequence continues at coordinate 896,322 of SJYT01032158.1, read as the reverse complement.
CCAGGATGCCCTTTACCACTGGAGATGAGACCACTAATGCCTTTAAATCTAGACCAGAAAGCCAGTTCAGAGAACCCATTCCTGAGATTTGTTCCCCGAATTTTGTATGAGACAAGGTTCTACCAGGGAAGCGGAACCACACAGAGCTCTGCATGACAGGGGTCTGTGATGGCAATTGGCCACGGGTTACTGTGGGCACCCTATGAGAGGCTCTGGTTTGTGAAACTGGTGCTGGATCATGATCGGCTGTGTGGTCAGTCTCTAAAGATGCTCCTTCAGTGGGGGAAGCGAGGGCGAGGAGGGACCTACACAGATGACCTAGAACCCATGAGGATGAGGTAGAACACTCACTGGTCTCTCATCATCTGCACTGTAAATTTGGCGAGGGGTGCTCTGCAGAAGACATCAGTGTCTTGTGTCATGGAGCTAAAACCCATCCGGCCCACAAGCTGTAGGTGCCAGAGAGGGGATCCATCAGGACGTGGAGTTGCCCTGTGTGTGGCATCTTTCCACAGGCAATGGGATGAGCCACAGGCAGTGATGGTGCGAGAGCCGAGACAGGCAGCGCCTGGCGTGCTGCCCTGACTTGCTGAGTGTCGAAAGAATCTGGCTTCTGCTTTACTTCTGGGTTCCCGAAGCTGACACCGCAGAAACCCACCGTAGTCTCAAAGTCTCGGAAAGCGCTCTTCCCAAAGCCCTATTATTCTTTTAAATGCTGACACCTTGAGAGACAAGGACCTTTCCTTCTGACTCCGAGAATGAAAGCAAGTTGCTGTGGCCCTGTGTGGATGCTGACATCTGGGCTTTGAGCCATAAGACCCAGCCTGATGTGAGTGGGAGCTTGGGGTTCAGGGTGGAGAGTAGTCAAGTGCCTGTCTCCCTCTGTATGTCTCCCCCAAGCAAGGTCTCTGTCAAGCTTTGTCTCAGATTTTCAATGCCCATTCAAAAATCCACGATATTTGTCTCAACTTGGTAAGGTGCCTTCACACACACATATTCTCTCTTTCAGTGCTCATAGAAACTAAGAAATGTTCAACTCGGAACATCTAAGTCATCTCCAAAATAGGCAAGGAGGCCTGAGGGTCTCGAGTCAGGACTTGAGGATCGTTTTTCCCTTTAGCCAATCTTCTTGTTCAGGGCTAAGAGCCATTATGCTGTTATTAATAATCTCCTGGAAAACATGGATGGGAATTTGCAGAATCAGGACCCAGTCATGTTCACTGCTTATTTCTGCAGCTGCTGGGAAGCCAGTCATGCCTTGACACAAATCCAGGAGGACTTCAACCAGTGGTCGGGTCTCCTGAAGAGCTATTCGAAGATACACAAATCAGTGAGGGGCCATCACATTTTCAGAGGCATGTTTGTGTGCTGTGTGGATCTTTGGTTCCCACATTTCCAGTTGTGTGCCATTCTTTATTCTTGACACTTAGTGCCTGGAGATGATTATTCTAATAATAGGTTTTGCCTGGCGAATGGGCCTATGCAGTTATAACGATCTACCAATATTTGTTGAAAGTGAAAGTCGCTCAGTTGTGTCTAACTCTATACAGTCCATGGAATTCTCCGGGCCAGAATACTGGAGCGGGTAGCCATTCCCTTCTCCAGGGGATCTTCTCAACCCAGGGATCAAACCCAGGTCTCCCTCATTGCAGGTGGATTCCTTACCAACTGAGCTATCAGGGAAGCCCAAGAATACTCGAGTGGGTAGCTTATCCCTTCTCCAGCAAATCTTCCCGACCCAGGAATTGAACTGGGGTCTCCTGCATTGCAGGTGGATTCTTTACCAACTGAGCTATCAGGGAATCCCAGAAGCCTTGAAAAGCAGACTTACATCCAATGTTGACATTAATTCAGGAGATGGTATCATGGTGGCTCAGAGGTTAAAGCATCTGCCTCCAATGCGGGAGACCCGGGTTCGATCCCTGGGTCGGGAAGATCCCCTGGAGAAGGAAATGGCAATCCACTCCAGTATTCTTGCCTGGAGAATCCCATGGATGGATCACAAAGAGTCGGACA
>SJYT01032158.1:868960-893638 GCA_006410635.1 Cephalophus harveyi | reverse complement strand
GCGGGGCGGGCGGGGGTTGGGGGGGCTGTGGGAAAAGTTGGGGGAGGTGACCAAGACTCTCAGTCTTCTTCCTCTTCCCCCGTGACCTCTCTCTAGTCCATTCTTTTGAATCACCTGCCAGACAACTAAATCAATTGTCCCTAATCAAACACAAAAATAAAATTGACCTCTAAATTCCAGATGGTGGCAGAGATTGGATGACGTGGCCACAAGCCAAGGAAAGCTGGCAACTACCGGAAGTTGCCAAGCAAGAGAAGGGAGGATTCTCCCGCAGAGCCGTCAGAGGGAGCTCGGCCCTGCCGCCGCCTTGATCCTGGACTTCTAGCCCCCAGAACTTTGAGAGAATGCATTCCTGGCATTTTTAAGATCCCAGTTTGTGGCGTTTTGGTACCCAGGAGACTTCTACAAGTGCTTTTCACAGGAATAACAGTAAACACTCCACAAGACTCAGTGACTTGCCCAAGGTCACACAGGTCTCAGTGGCGGAGCTGGAAGTGAAGCCCACGTCTTGACTCAGAGCCTGACCCTTCCTCTGCGTGCGACTGGGGAGCCTCTTGCCTGCACACAGCTGCCCCCCGCCCCATGTCCTCTTGGATGCTTTGGGGAACTCAGTTCCCAACCCAGGCTCTTCTACAGGATCTTGAAACAAGACCCCGTGGAGACCGCCTCACACATAAAACGCATCATTGCCTTAAAATAAAGCAGAGATAAAAACCCCAGGCCATGTAAGCAAACACCCGTGTTTGAGTCTTCAGACCGATGCTGTAATCATACAAGAGGCTCTTTGAGTCCTTGGGCTATACTATAAAAATGACTCTGATTTGGAGGAGATGGAGCTCTGTGTGTGGAAGTTCATAACTGATTCAACGTGTCACAGGGAAGGCGGTTCTTTAAATTCTTTCTTGACTCTCGGTGTCGTTGGGATTTAGTTCAACCCAAGGGTCGTTAAGTCAGAGCTTGATTCCAGAGGTCCAGATGGAAGCTTGGCTGATCCAGACAGGCGCCGAGGTTTCATCAATGGTCCGGGGTCCCTGGAGTGTGTCTACTTAGGTCTTGGAAGGGCCCATCCGGCAAGAGCCAAGCTGCCGGCCGGACTTTATCACAGAACAGAGAAGATAGAGTTTCCTTTCCTGGCCACCTGAGCAGCCCTCATGTTCCAGGTGGCAGAGACACAGCAGCTGTGGCCTCTGAGCCTGGGCAGTGGCGGTCTAAGGGAAGAGTCGGAATGCATTTTCTCAGAGGGAAGGGAGACAGCCAAGCTCCAGGCTTGAGGTTCGGGGGGCTCAGGGGAGGAGGGGGTGTCCCTGGAGCTGGCGGCAGGGTGGGAATCTTCCTGAAGGGAAGCAGGAGCTGGGCCTTGGGGGAGGGCAGGAGACTGGGGAGACACAGAAGGAAGGAGGGGGAAAGTCCCCACGAGGGGACCCGGGGCTGTGGATGCAGAGGGAACCTGGGCTGCGGGATAGACCGCAAGAGGCTGGCTGGCTCCAGGAGTCAGACAGCGGGAGGGCCCCAGGGTGCCAGCAGCTCCTCGCTCCCCCCTGCTTCATGGGGAGCCTCGGGCAGCTGTGGGGAGCCAGGCAGAGAAGCAACTGGGGATGGGGAAAGAGTCTGTAAACACGTGGACCATACATGCCCTTCACTGAGGCTCTCAGGGTGGGGAGGCAGGGGGGATCGCTGCTGGATGCAACTGGCTCCATGGTGGTTTCTGCTGGATTTATTGAATTATTATTTATTGCCTCGCTCTGCTTTGTTTTGCTGTGTTAAGTTCTTATGTCCTCCAGTTACTAAATCTAGGAGGAACAGCCAAAGGCCCTTAGTGGGGAGGTGGTGGGCCTGGTGTTTCAGCCTTCCTGGTTGGTAGGGGAGAGGGCAGTGCGTGTGTGTGTGTGTGTGTGTGTGTGTGCACGCGCGTGTGTGTCTGGAGGGCTGGTCCTCCGCAGACACACACCCTGATCTTGTGCCCGCGTCTTCAGGAGATCAGGAGCATGTGAAGCCCTAGGATTATTTAGCCGCCTTGAGCCCCCGTGGCAGAAAGTGAGGGCAGACGTTCCAGCTCTGTTCGTGGTGACGTTGCCAGGACCCACCCTGACATCTGCGAGGCTGGCTGGCCTTCCACTGACTCAGGCTTGCTCTCGCTGCCCTTTGCCTGGGTTGATTGGAGCCATGTGCGAAATCAGCCTTCTGCAAAGCAGGCACTGAGAACCCCTGGAAAAGCGAGGAGGGCCCAGCAGAGACTTTCCTGAAGCTTCCGGGTCTATGATCTCTGCCCCGGTGCCCCGGTCACTCTGGGGGTTGCTCTGATCACTTTGAGCTTGGCCCCCCAATGTCCCCTTTCTCTCCCTGTCTTTGTTTTCTCCCTGATTCCCCTGGGAAGAGGTTGGTGGGAGCCTCTTGTGATACTTCCTGGCAATTTGGGGGATGGAGCTGGAACATGGATTGAGGTCTCAGCTCTGGCTTCACCTCTCACAGAGTGACCTTAGCTCCCTTCAGCTTCCCCTGCTGGTGAGAACACCTATGTCATGGAGGTGGTTTTGAAGCTTGACTGACGATTTCGGCACTCAGCAGGGCTTGTCCAGCCCCCATACTGGTTTTCCCCTTGCTTCTCCAACTGGGGCGTCACAGAGGATGAGGTCTCCTGAGTCAAATGGGCTCCCAGGATCGTCTAGACCTGGGCCTGCCCAGCATTTCAGGGCAGAAATACCTGAGCCAAATCTGACTGCTGAGACAAAGAGACCTCATACCTTTGCTCAGAATGTCTGCTGATCAGTGCTTTATCTGCAAAGGGGAATTTCATTTTAGGGTTCGATAGCTTCATTCAGATCGCTTCTAGCATCCTTGCAGCCCTATGGCCGGGAGACATGGAAGAGAGAGGTCGCCCCACCCACAGAAAGTGTTTATACTTTCCTTTCCATTTTATACGCTGCCCTCTCAGTCATCCTAAATGTTTATTTAACGATGCTCAAAGACCTTTTAAGCTTCCTTGGTTTAATGTTTGCTAAACACCCTGTCACTTCCACTTCTACTGATAATTTCCTGCCTGCTGTCGAGCGGCCCCTGCTTACACACTGTCTGGAAAGTCTTAATGAAGAGACTAAAGGCTCGGTCCCCACAAGGGTGTGGGCAGCCCATGAGGTCAGGAGGCTCTCTGGGGCGGAGAAAAATGAAGAGGAGCCGGGATGTTGGGAACTCACTTGGAATTCAGGCATTTCTAAGATCGACGAGGGGGGCAAAATTTCAACCAGATTGTGTCAATTGTCAGAATCCCGGACAGAACCTAGATGGCCTCTGGGCCCTCGCTGGGACCCAAGCCTGGCCCAGAGTTTCTCCATCATGAGGAGGGAGGAAGGGCAAGACCAGATGCCAGGTGGTGGTTCAGCGTGATTCCTGGCACACGAGCTAAGGCATGCCAGGGAGAGAAGCTGGCTGTTTCTCAGGCCGCAGGCTGAATGCTCAGCCAAACTCCAAGCTCAGTTCATTTCTGGTGTCCTATTTCTTCCTAGTGGCCATAGTTGGACAGCTCTGAAAATGTAGACTTATGGCCACATGGCCGCAGGAAGTTGCACGGTGTTGCCCTGTGTGGTCGTGCAGTGCCCTGTGTGGTCTGCACTGAGCAAATCTAGGCCTCTAAGTCACACTGCAGTCTAAATGAGTGGTGCTCTCTTGAGCTGTGCAGTGATGCAGGTTAGCTCTCGACCCAGAAGCAAGCTGGGCAATTCTGTGGCAAAGAAGTGGGGCAAGATTGACTGAAGGTGGTGTGTGCAAGGCCAGAGCGAGGGGTTTTGAGTAGGACCCCTCTCTTCAGGCCAGCCCCACCCACATCCCACCCTAGTGCAGAAATTCCAGATCGGAAAGCTTTGCAGCGGAGAGCAGGGGCCCAGCATCCTTGCCCTTGAGTCTGGAGCTCCTTTACTCACGAGAATAATGTTTTAAAAAATTCAAAGGATTTCTCCCCTTCCAAGCTGACAGTTGAGGGACTTCCCTGGTGGTCCAGTGGTTAAGGCTCCACCCTCCCCAGGCAGGGGTGTGGGTTCCATCCCTGGCGGGGAAACTAAGATCCTATATGCTGTGTTTTGCCACCAAAAGATAACAAGAATAACAAAGCTGACAGCCTCGTGGGAATCATACAGCTACTAAGCATGGGCTACCGGGCTTCCTGGGGGCTCAGACGGTCACGAATCCGCTTGCAGTGTGGGAGACCCGGGTTCGATCCCTGCGTCGGGCAGATCCCCTGGAGAAGAGAATGACGATCCACTCCAGTGTTCTCGCCTGGAGAACGCTATGGACACCGGAGCTGGGCAGGCTGCAGTCCACGGGGTCACAAAGAGCCGGACGGGACTGAGCAACTAACACTTTCACTTTCTAGCATGGCCTACATTGGAACTTGAAGTTCTTCCCATGAGAACTAGAGCGTTTCAGGGCAGAGGCAGGTCAGTGTCAGCTGGGGTGGTTGGGGACCATTTCTTGGAAGAGTTGGGTCTTCACACTTGGCTAAGAGAATGGGGTAGCGTGGACAGGTATGGGGGCCAGGGGAGCAGAATTCACACGTGGAATGACTGGGGTGACAGCCAAGGGTTCACCCGAGCATTGGCTTGGACTGTGGAGTGAGGCGGGGTGCCAGCCGAGACCATGTCTGTTTCGAGTGGTGGTGGACACGTTGGGACGGTCACGTGGGACCAGGTTTGAGTGACTTTAATCCAGGGGTGCAGTTTGGAATCCATTCTGTTAGGAAGCCACTGGGAGGCTTCTGAAGGGGGACAAATTTATGAAGAGAGAAAAGTGCTGTAGAGTGCCCCCAGCTTGGGGGCAGCAGGGGAGAGAGACCCCGGTGGGAAGACTTAGCAGCATTCAGCGTAGGCTCCCTAACTCTGCCTTTCCCTGAGCCAAGTTCCTTTCCCTTGGGGCCAGTCCAGCCGTCCACAGGGGCCAAGAAGGGCTGTCATTCCTGGAGGTATGATCGACTCTGTAACAATGGGCCAGCGAGGCCACATCCCCTCCTGCAACACCCCATCGCTCATGGCTGACTGCTTCCAAACGATGGGGAGAGCCTGGTATCTCACGAGTTCTGCAGAGGACCTTCCTGCTCTCTGTGTGTGTGTTGGGGGGGAACCCAGGGAGGAAGAACTCGCTGAAGCCAGGAGATGAGCTCAGCTGCTGGGGGCTGCTGCCCCAGGGCCTCCCGCCCTGAGCTGCCCGTGCTGATGGCACAGCTGCCGGTTGCCAGTGGGCCATATTCACCCTGGAAGACAGGTGCGTGAGATGATGTGCTGCACCAGGGGGCTGCAGGCAGTGTGGTGGCTTCGGCCCCAAAGACCTCAGCTGGTTGTGGGAACCGGGTCTTCACCCCAGTGCTCCAGAGACCATTCGTCTCTCCTCTGGAGAGCTTGCATCCTCTCCTAGCTGGGCCGAGGCACCTCTGGGAAATGACAGCCCTCAGCTTCTTTCTGTCCTGAGCCTCCCTGGCAAGCCCCTTTTCCCAGTCCGAGAGCAAAGTGATGATGGACAAGAGCCGTGGGCATGTCCTGTTCCGTCCGGCCCGTGGGTGCACAAGGCCATCTGCTCCCAATTACAGCTCTGAAGTTGAGCCAGGGATTGACAGGGCAGACTTCTCAGCCTGAAAACCCCATCGATCTGTAACTTCCCCAGAAAACCATCACTCACCTCCTTATCAGCCTCTGCAGACCTCGGATGGTGAGTGGCATCTGGTGGACCCAGGATCTGCAAACTGACCACAGAAAAGGTGTCTCCATTTCAGCAGTTCTCAACTCTGACCTGTGAGGCTCCTTCTAAAACCAATGAGAGTGTAACTCAGCCGTAATAAAAGCATGAAATAATGCCATTTGCATGCAGCTTGGATGGACCTAGCGATGATCCTTCTCAGTGAAGTAAGTCAAAGGCACATAACATATGATTGTCACTTATATGTAGGATCTAACAAATGATACAAATGAATTTACTTATCAAATAGAAAGAGACTCACAGACATGGAAAACAAGCTTCTGGTTACCAAAGGGTAAAGGTGGGCAGATAAATTAGGAGTTTGGGGTTAACATATACACACTACTACACATAAAGTAGATAACCAACAAGAACCTACTATATAGCACAGGGAACTGTACTCAAAATTTTGCAATAATATATAAGGGGAAAGAATCTGACAAACTATATAGGGGAAAGAATCTGACAAACTATATATATATATATATATATATATGCATGTATACACATGTATACAAAACTGAATCATTGTGCTATACACCTGAAACTAACACAACACTGTAAATCAATTAAAAAAGAAACTGATGAGGATTTGGTAATCAAAACCAAGAGGAAGAAGGCCAGAAGCGTTAACCCCATGGTTTCCTGTGACCTTGGCAAGCAACAGGGACCCCAGTGAATGAAGACAAAGTCCCATTTCAAATTTTTACAAAGGCAATCTAGGGTATCAGTCTAACAACACTGTCTGTCGGGCTGAGACTGACTTGAGACGTGGGCTGTGAAAGTTGCTAGAAGTGAGAGCCTTTTCTTGACTCCTTGCGCTGGAAGGCCTCTAATGTTTTCTGTTCCTTGGAAATGCAGTTTGAATTTTTCCCCTGATGGCCTTAAACCGAGATGGGAGATGTTAAAGCACCAAGAGCGCGGGGCAGTTACAATTCTCTGTCTCTTCTATTTGAGAGCCCCGAGTAGCTGTATCAAAGAGCCATGGACTCTCAGAGCTGGGGCTGATCTTGGATGGCTTCATATAGACCTTCTGGGCTGGGCTAGAGGAAATGGAGGCCCGGGTGGAGTGATACATTGAGGGTCAAGTAGCTAGTGGATGAGGAGCTGGACTTTGGAACCCGATCTGCCTTCCAGCCCACCGAACTGCCTTCCAATTCCTGGGTTTATATCTCATCATGCTGGAAAGAAGCGGGGGTTCCCCCACGGGGCCCCCACTGGTAAAGGTGTGTTAAACCTGCCATCCTTCCCCCCACACAGATATGCGTAGACGGGAACACCCAGCTGATTCTGATGAAATTCTCGAACAGAGGCCTGGGCCCCCGCCCTGACCCTCTAAGTCAGACTGTGCCCCGGGGGTGGGCCCAGCCCTGCAGGTGATTCTGAAGTCCAGCCAGCCTTGGTGCCATGGTCCCGGGAAAGCTTCCTGAGGACCAGGAGGACTGCGGCTCTGCCGGGGTGGCGGTAAGGGGCTTGCGCAGGGTGGTTCGGGGGACATCTCTGCTTTTCAGTTCTTTGGAGGGAGGCTGGCTGGTGGCAGAGGAGCAGGGGAGCGGGGAGGGCTCGCTGAGGTCACCGGGCGAGCGCCTGGCCTGGGGCTGGGGGAGCAGGCGGGCTCGCTGTTCGGAGGCGTGTGGCCGCTGCTGCTAGACGTGGGCCAGTGCGGCCCGAGCGGCTGCCTGCTCCTCCCGCGGACTGAGCTGAATTCACCGGAGGCCCGAGAGTCCTCTGCAGAGTCCAGGTGCCGGGGCCACGCAGCTCCCAGCGCAGGTCACCTCCCGGAAGAGGGAAAGGCCCCCCACAGCCAGGGCCCAGGGGAGGCTGGGCTCTGAGTCAGGAGGGCAAACCCAAGTCCTAGCTGTGCCTCAGGTGGCTTTCAGGAAGAGAACCACGGAGGCTTAATTGTATGTTCTGTGTGTGGTGTGTGGTATATGTATGTGTGAGGGGTGTGCTGTGTGTGTATGTATGTGTGATATGTGTGTGGGGTACTGTGTGTGTAGTGTGTATGATATGTGTAGTGTGTATGTGTGGTCTGTGTGGTGTGTATATGTGGTGTGTGTGATGTGTGTGTGGTGTATGCATGAGTATGGTGTGTGTGGTGTGCGGTGTGCATGTGTGGTGTGTGTGATGTATGTGTGGTATGCATGTGTAGTGTGTGTGATGTGCATGTGTAGTGTGTGTGATGTGCATGTGATATGTGTAATGTGTATGTGTGGTGTGTGTGTGATGTAAGTGCAGTGTGTATGTGTGGTCTGTGTGGTGTCTATGTCATATGTGGTGTGTGTGTGTGGTATATATGTGTGGTCTGTGTGATCTGTAGTCTGTGTGGTGTGTGTGTGATGTATGTGTGCTGTGTGTTGTGTGTGGTGTATATGTGGTGTGTGTGTAGTTTGTGTGTTGTGTGTTGTGTATGTGTGGTCTGTGGTATGTATGTGTTGTGTGTGGTGTGTGTGTGGTGTATATGTGTGGTCTGTGTGGTGTGTAGTCTGTGTGGTGTGTCTGTTGTGTGTGATCTGTGTTGTGTATATGTTGTGTGTGTGTAGTCTGTGGTGTATGTTGTATATATGTGATCTGTGTGGTGTGTCTGTTGTGTGTGGTGTATGCATGATCTGTGTGGTGTGTATGTGGTGTGTGTGCAGTTTGTATGGTGTGTGTGGTGTGTATGTAGTGTGTGTGTAGTCTGTGTTGTGTATGTGTAGTCTGTGTGGCGTGTGGTGTATGTAGTGTATGTGGTGTGTGTGTGGTGTGTGATGTGTATGTGTGTGTAGTGTGTGTGTGTTGTGTTTGTTTGTGTTGTGTCTTTGTCAGGCACCCCTGGAGCTCTGGCTCACTTTCGTGGATTAGTGGTTTTAGAATGATGGTCCCGTCATTGGAGATAAACCGCTCTGTAGAATGAGAAGGTCCCTATGGGCCCAGATCCATCCACGCACCCACCACCCAAGGCTGGTCACCGGCACCTGCCTGGGGCAGAGAAAAAGGGGAACATACTCAGGCTCTCAAATGGACCCGTGGCCGCCTGAGTGCAAGGGATTTGCCAGCAAAGAATGCAGGTCCCTAGGTGGCAAGGCCTTGGGGGATGGCAGCAGAGTTTCTGTGCTTTTGCCAAAGCTGAGTTCAGAAAGGATGAAGCACTTTTAGGAAATGAGAGGCCTGTGTCCTCAGGGCAGTGAGGGGAGCGCAGCCTTCAGTGGATGCTGAGCGCAGAGACACGAGCGCCAGTGTCCAGAACGCTTCGTCTCAGACCTGGGGACCTGGAGGAAAAAAATCACTTTATATGAATTGCAAAGAATTCTGCTTTCTACACTTGGAGACTTCGACCACCTGAACCAACTGCCTTCTTCATGCCTGGGTATATTCTTTGTCTGAAAGGGCCTCTCTGCCCCGAGTCTGGGGAAACCCTGTCCTCCCCCGCCTGCCCCCCCACCCCGAGGCATCTGCAGTGAACCTTGCAAATCCCGCCTCTGTCCTCTGTCCCAGGGCTCCTCCAGGAAGAGGTGCCCGTCCTTCCCACCAGACGCAGGGACACAGGGAACTGCCTGCCTGGCTGAGCCCTGCTCCTTCCGGCCACGGTCGCATCCCCCCGGACGTGTGTGTGATCCCTTTAGTGTTTACACAGTGCTTATCCTGCCCCATCTCTGCAGCTCCTCACAGCAGCCCCGAGCATGTGTTAATTACTCAGAGTCAACAAACATTTAGGGAGAGCTGACAGAGTGTGTGTGTTTGTGTGTGTGTGTGTGCACTCGCGTGCATGCGTGCCCACTCAGCACAGCCAAGCGGGCTCTTTCTTCCGTTTGCAAGCTGAACAGTAAGCTCTCTGAAAGCAGGGCCCTGAGGGTTTGCCCTGAGCATCTTCTCAGCTCCTGGCAAAATTCCTGGCACACAGTGGGCACTCAGTGAAGGACGGATGAAGGAGCTTCAAGGTCAGCATCTCTGCTTTCCCTGCAGAGAAGTGAGGGGCAGGCATGTGACAGGAGCAGGCTGGCCTGGCCTGCCTATGGTCACCTAGCGAGGACGGTGGCTGTGACCTTCTAGCCTCCAAGCTTCATGCCTGCCCCCTCTACAGGCATCTGGTCAGCAGCCTTGGCAAGAGAGACGCAGGAGGTTAACAGCTACACACTACTCTATATAAAAGAACTAAGCTGCAAGGATATACAGCCCTAGGAATATAGCCATTATTTTGTAATAACTTTATTTTTTATTTTTGGCTCATTTTATATTGGAGTATAGCTGTTTACCAATCCATCCTAAAGGAAATCAGTCCTGAATATTCATTGGAAGGACTGATGTTGAAGCTGAAACTCCAATACTTTGGCCACCTGATGCGAAGAACTGACTCATTTGAAAAGACCCTGATGCTGGCAAAGATTGAAAGCGGGAGGAGATGGGGATGACAGAGGAGGAGATGGTTGGATGGCATCACCGACTCAATGGACATGAGTTTGAGTAAACTCCAGGAGTTGGTGATGGACAGGAAGGCCTGGTGTGCTGCAGTCCATGGGGTCGCAAAGAATCGGACACAACTGAGCGACTGAACTGAAGACAGTTGTTTAACAATACTGAGTTAGTTTCAGGTGTACAGCAAAGTGATTCAGTTATACGTATGTACATGTATCGGTTGTTTTTCAAACCCTTTTCCCATTTAGGTTGTTACATGACATTGGGCACAGTTGCCTGAGCTACACAGTAGGTCTTTGTTGGTTATCCATTTTAAATACAGCAGTGTATACATGTCAATCCCCAGTTCCCTAACTATCCCTTCTTTCTACCCTTCCTCCCAGTAGCCCAAAGTTCATTCTCTGAGTCTGTGAGTCTATTTTGTAAATAAGTTCATTTGTAATAACTTAATTATACAATTTATTTTTAATCGGAGGATAATTGCTTTACGATGTTGTGTTCATCTCCACTGTACAACGACACGTGTGTCTTAAGTTTACCTATATCCCCTCCCTCTGGGACCACCCACTCTCCCCCTGTGCCCCCGCCTCTAGATCATCACAGAGCCCGGAATTGAGTTCCCTGGGTTATACAACAGGCTCCCACTGGCTATCTGTAGTACATGTGGTAGTGTACGCACGTCAATGGTAATAACTTAAAATGGAGTATCATCTACAAAATATTGAACCACTGTGTTATACGCCGAGACCAATATAACATTGTCAATCCACTATCCCTCAATTAAAAAAAGAAAAAAGAAGGACCGGGGGCAGCACGGCTGAGGGCGCTGCACCCCTCTCCCCACGAGGCTCCAGGGAAGCAGGTCCGAGGGCCTTGTGAGTCAGGGGAGCCCCACAGTGTGCCCCCACAGGGCTCTCGGAACTCTGAGCCTCTTCCCAGGGCACCTCAACTGGGGGAGTGCACCCCAGGCTGATGCACCCTCTTCCTGGAAATGTAGCCTCGGGCAGGTATCGGGCCACCTGGGCTTGCTTTTGCTCAGGAAACAGCCTCAGTAGGACGTGGAAGGGGCCAGGGTCACCAGATCTTGGGGGGACTCAGAGGGCAGGGAGGTGTGTCTTGGAAGATGGGGGTCTTCAGAGGAGGAAGACCCTGCGCCGACCCTCTCCCTGCCAACAGCTTTGGAGGAGGTTCTGGGCCAACGGCTGGCTGCAGGGTTGAAGGATGAAAGAGACCGGGATGATGGACATTTTCCAGAGAACATACATCAACCCGGGAGGCTGCCCTTCTCCTGTGACCCCCTGATGCCCTGCGAGATCAGGCTTTCACGCTTCCTGCTATCCACTGACCTTCCTCCTAAGCGTTCCTGAGGTTTTGGCTAACCGGATGCTAAGGGGGAAAAAAAAAACAAAACCTCTCAAAAAGGAAAAACACACAAACAAAAAAATGAGGATGATTTTTGTATGAGGAAGTCGGGGTCTCGATTAGGGACCTGTTTCTTGGAAATGGCCTGCACGTCCTGCAGAGTTGGGACTTTGGTGGAGTATGGAATGATTCAGAACGAGACACCGGCAGCTGTGTCTTGGGGTGAGGATGGAAAGTTCTGGGTGTGAAGTAATTAACCACCCAGAGCCCTTGCCCTGGAATAAGGGCTGTAGAATGACGCAACCATTTTCAAGTGGCCTGGGGGGTATCGGATTTTATGGTGATTACTGAACATGTTGTGTGTGGTGTGTGTGTGGTGTATATGTGTGGTCTGTGTGGTGTGTAGTCTGTGTGGTGTGTCTGTTGTGTGTGATCTGTGTTGTGTATATGTTGTGTGTGTGTAGTCTGTGGTGTATGTTGTATATATGTGATCTGTGTGGTGTGTCTGTTGTGTGTGGTGTATGCATGATCTGTGTGGTGTGTATGTGGTGTGTGTGCAGTTTGTATGGTGTGTGTGGTGTGTATGTAGTGTGTGTGTAGTCTGTGTTGTGTATGTGTAGTCTGTGTGGCGTGTGGTGTATGTAGTGTATGTGGTGTGTGTGTGGTGTGTGATGTGTATGTGTGTGTAGTGTGTGTGTGTTGTGTTTGTTTGTGTTGTGTCTTTGTCAGGCACCCCTGGAGCTCTGGCTCACTTTCGTGGATTAGTGGTTTTAGAATGATGGTCCCGTCATTGGAGATAAACCGCTCTGTAGAATGAGAAGGTCCCTATGGGCCCAGATCCATCCACGCACCCACCACCCAAGGCTGGTCACCGGCACCTGCCTGGGGCAGAGAAAAAGGGGAACATACTCAGGCTCTCAAATGGACCCGTGGCCGCCTGAGTGCAAGGGATTTGCCAGCAAAGAAGGTGGCAAGGCCTTGGGGGATGGCAGCAGAGTTTCTGTGCTTTTGCCAAAGCTGAGTTCAGAAAGGATGAAGCACTTTTAGGAAATGAGAGGCCTGTGTCCTCAGGGCAGTGAGGGGAGCGCAGCCTTCAGTGGATGCTGAGCGCAGAGACACGAGCGCCAGTGTCCAGAACGCTTCGTCTCAGACCTGGGGACCTGGAGGAAAAAAATCACTTTATATGAATTGCAAAGAATTCTGCTTTCTACACTTGGAGACTTCGACCACCTGAACCAACTGCCTTCTTCATGCCTGGGTATATTCTTTGTCTGAAAGGGCCTCTCTGCCCCGAGTCTGGGGAAACCCTGTCCTCCCCCGCCTGCCCCCCCACCCCGAGGCATCTGCAGTGAACCTTGCAAATCCCGCCTCTGTCCTCTGTCCCAGGGCTCCTCCAGGAAGAGGTGCCCGTCCTTCCCACCAGACGCAGGGACACAGGGAACTGCCTGCCTGGCTGAGCCCTGCTCCTTCCGGCCACGGTCGCATCCCCCCGGACGTGTGTGTGATCCCTTTAGTGTTTACACAGTGCTTATCCTGCCCCATCTCTGCAGCTCCTCACAGCAGCCCCGAGCATGTGTTAATTACTCAGAGTCAACAAACATTTAGGGAGAGCTGACAGAGTGTGTGTGTTTGTGTGTGTGTGTGTGCACTCGCGTGCATGCGTGCCCACTCAGCACAGCCAAGCGGGCTCTTTCTTCCGTTTGCAAGCTGAACAGTAAGCTCTCTGAAAGCAGGGCCCTGAGGGTTTGCCCTGAGCATCTTCTCAGCTCCTGGCAAAATTCCTGGCACACAGTGGGCACTCAGTGAAGGACGGATGAAGGAGCTTCAAGGTCAGCATCTCTGCTTTCCCTGCAGAGAAGTGAGGGGCAGGCATGTGACAGGAGCAGGCTGGCCTGGCCTGCCTATGGTCACCTAGCGAGGACGGTGGCTGTGACCTTCTAGCCTCCAAGCTTCATGCCTGCCCCCTCTACAGGCATCTGGTCAGCAGCCTTGGCAAGAGAGACGCAGGAGGTTAACAGCTACACACTACTCTATATAAAAGAACTAAGCTGCAAGGATATACAGCCCTAGGAATACAGCCATTATTTTGTAATAACTTTATTTTTTATTTTTGGCTCATTTTATATTGGAGTATAGCTGTTTACCAATCCATCCTAAAGGAAATCAGTCCTGAATATTCATTGGAAGGACTGATGTTGAAGCTGAAACTCCAATACTTTGGCCACCTGATGCGAAGAACTGACTCATTTGAAAAGACCCTGATGCTGGCAAAGATTGAAAGCGGGAGGAGATGGGGATGACAGAGGAGGAGATGGTTGGATGGCATCACCGACTCAATGGACATGAGTTTGAGTAAACTCCAGGAGTTGGTGATGGACAGGAAGGCCTGGTGTGCTGCAGTCCATGGGGTCGCAAAGAATCGGACACAACTGAGCGACTGAACTGAAGACAGTTGTTTAACAATACTGAGTTAGTTTCAGGTGTACAGCAAAGTGATTCAGTTATACGTATGTACATGTATCGGTTGTTTTTCAAACCCTTTTCCCATTTAGGTTGTTACATGACATTGGGCACAGTTGCCTGAGCTACACAGTAGGTCTTTGTTGGTTATCCATTTTAAATACAGCAGTGTATACATGTCAATCCCCAGTTCCCTAACTATCCCTTCTTTCTACCCTTCCTCCCAGTAGCCCAAAGTTCATTCTCTGAGTCTGTGAGTCTATTTTGTAAATAAGTTCATTTGTAATAACTTAATTATACAATTTATTTTTAATCGGAGGATAATTGCTTTACGATGTTGTGTTCATCTCCACTGTACAACGACACGTGTGTCTTAAGTTTACCTATATCCCCTCCCTCTGGGACCACCCACTCTCCCCCTGTGCCCCCGCCTCTAGATCATCACAGAGCCCGGAATTGAGTTCCCTGGGTTATACAACAGGCTCCCACTGGCTATCTGTAGTACATGTGGTAGTGTACGCACGTCAATGGTAATAACTTAAAATGGAGTATCATCTACAAAATATTGAACCACTGTGTTATACGCCGAGACCAATATAACATTGTCAATCCACTATCCCTCAATTAAAAAAAGAAAAAAGAAGGACCGGGGGCAGCACGGCTGAGGGCGCTGCACCCCTCTCCCCACGAGGCTCCAGGGAAGCAGGTCCGAGGGCCTTGTGAGTCAGGGGAGCCCCACAGTGTGCCCCCACAGGGCTCTCGGAACTCTGAGCCTCTTCCCAGGGCACCTCAACTGGGGGAGTGCACCCCAGGCTGATGCACCCTCTTCCTGGAAATGTAGCCTCGGGCAGGTATCGGGCCACCTGGGCTTGCTTTTGCTCAGGAAACAGCCTCAGTAGGACGTGGAAGGGGCCAGGGTCACCAGATCTTGGGGGGACTCAGAGGGCAGGGAGGTGTGTCTTGGAAGATGGGAGTCTTCAGAGGAGGAAGACCCTGCGCCGACCCTCTCCCTGCCAACAGCTTTGGAGGAGGTTCTGGGCCAACGGCTGGCTGCAGGGTTGAAGGATGAAAGAGACCGGGATGATGGACATTTTCCAGAGAACATACATCAACCCGGGAGGCTGCCCTTCTCCTGTGACCCCCTGATGCCCTGCGAGATCAGGCTTTCACGCTTCCTGCTATCCACTGACCTTCCTCCTAAGCGTTCCTGAGGTTTTGGCTAACCTGATGCTAAGGGGGAAAAAAAAAACAAAACCTCTCAAAAAGGAAAAACACACAAACAAAAAAATGAGGATGATTTTTGTATGAGGAAGTCGGGGTCTCGATTAGGGACCTGTTTCTTGGAAATGGCCTGCACGTCCTGCAGAGTTGGGACTTTGGTGGAGTATGGAATGATTCAGAACGAGACACCGGCAGCTGTGTCTTGGGGTGAGGATGGAAAGTTCTGGGTGTGAAGTAATTAACCACCCAGAGCCCTTGCCCTGGAATAAGGGCTGTAGAATGACGCAACCATTTTCAAGTGGCCTGGGGGGTATCGGATTTTATGGTGATTACTGAACCCTTTTTTCCCCTTGCCTTGCTAAGAATGAGAACTATGGTTTCGTGCCGTCTAATATCTTAGGGACAGGCGGGGCCTTTTAAACGAATTGAAATGAAATGCACTACAAAGTCAGATCCTCAGGCCCACCAGCCACACCGCCGGAGCCCCAGAGCCACATTTGGCCAGATGCTACCGGATTGCAGCGAACAGATGGACAGTGTTTCCATGCTTGCGAAAGTTCTTTTGGACAGCCCGGCTCCGAACATTCTTCTGTTCGGGGGTGGGAAGTCAGAGAGGAAATGAGAAAAGTTATTTAAGAAATGTGAAGAGGAAGAACCACTTAATCGTCAGCCCTGGACTTTCAGATTGGATCCTTCAACAATATCAGAGCTGTACAAATCAGACTATTGTCTTGGAAAACAAACGTCCATGTCTCTTTACCGCCCCCTCTGACATTTCAGCCGTGGAGTCAGGACATCTGGGTTCAGAGAGCTCCTCACGGCACAGGGGACAGCCTGGCTTAGCTTGAGGCAGGAGGAGAGGGCAGAGAGGCGGGAGGAGAAAACACAGTCTCAGAGTGAATGTATTCTGAAGCTCAGGCCGTGTGTGCATGCTGCCTGGAGGATGCGGGCAGGAAGAAGCAGAGTATGGACCAGGAGCAGCTGGACTCACGGCGGCTGACCTGTCCTTCCCAGGCTTGCGCTGGTGAGAGTGGAGGTGTCAGGCCAGAGAAGGGCCACACTGAAAGGCAGAGTTTGCCTCCCACCAGCCTGGCACCCAGCCACATTAAAGTCATCTGTGACACAGGGTGGTCTTGGGAGGCCCTAGGGGCTTGCCTCCTCTTTCTTCACCCTGGCACGCAGACGTTGCTCTGGCAGCCAGGAGACCCGTTGTGGCATCCACAGTGGCAATGGATGTGGCCCGCCATTGGGGTTGGCATGGGACTTGCAGGGCGTTGAACTAGATGGTGGGCTGGCAGAGACTCACTGTCTGTCCCTAGTGGTGGCCAAGGTGGGCTCAGGGCCAGCCTGGGGTAGACACTTGATTCTGAGCAAGAAGAGCAAGAGATTACATGGCAGACTTGCCCTGGGTAGACAGGGATGGCATCTAGACTCGAGGATGCCAGGCACAAGGCACCCTCCATTCTTGTGGGTGCAGGGCATGCCAGCCCCTTTCTTACCCAGAGACCCTCTCAAGAAGAGAAGCAGGAGGGAAGTTCTATCTTAGTAACTGAGAACTTTGATCCAAAGGAGTCTGTGTATTAAAAAAAAAAAATCTGTTTGCATGATTGGATCAGAGTAAATAAACTGGACTTGGTTGATGGTTTCTTGTTAACCAGTGTGTCTGATACTCAACTTTCATCCAACTGCTGTGGCCTGAAGTATTTGGTGCTCCGATTGGTTGGGCTCAGTTTACCTGTCCACCTGGAGGCAGACGTGAAGTCTACCTGGGACACCCGGACAGATGCGGGAGGGTGGAAGGATGCTGAGTAGTCTGAAAGACTGTGGAGTCAACTGGATTTGGTATTTACAGAGCAGTGGATGGACTCATTCTCAAAAAATTATATCATTGTTGTCAAAAGGACATAAGCTTATTAATAAAAGGATATTGGTGGATAGATTGTAGGCGGAAATACACCTGAACCAGCTGGACTCATTTCAAGGTCATGGTCAAGATCCCGATGCTCAGAGCAGATGGAAGGGCAAGCTGACCTAGGGAATGCGTCAGAGCTTGTGTGATGAAGCTGGGCTTTGCCACGGTTCTATCTATGAGCCTGTGGAAAACACTGTGGCCAAAGGGGTCATTAATGTCTAAACTATTTTATTCTGGTTGCAATTCTAAAGTCCTGGAATTTGTCCTCGGGCCCTAGCAAACTTTCAGATGTTGTTGAAGAGGTTGTACATATTTGCATAAACTTTCAAGGTGAAATTTTTTTAGTGTTTTTCTTTATGGTTGCCCATCCTGGGCTACCATGGATTCAGACTCCTTCAGCCTGAAGAGGACACAGGACCAAAGAGCCCCTAAAACTGGCAGGAAGTGATCATGGAAATGCTGAGAATAATCTCGAGCTCTGGGCAAAGGAGGTCAGATGACTGCCAAGGTCCTTATTATCAGGATGTACCCCTGACTTCATTTATATGCAGTAGTGGATTGAATATAATTTTCACTCAGACAGTAAAGAATCCACTCTCAATGCAGGAGATACAGGTTTGATCCCTGGGTTGGGAAGATCCCCTGGAGGAGGGCATGGCAACCCACTCCAGTATTCTTGCCTGGAGAATCCCCATGGACAGAGGAGCCTGGTGGCTACAGTCCATGGGGTCGCAAAGAGTTGGACACGACCGAAGCGACTAACACATTAACACTTTCACATCCTTCAATTCAGGTCCATCTGCAAACTCAGAATATGACTTTACCTGGAGACAGAGTTTTTGTAGATGTAATTAGTTAAGATGAGATCACACACCAGATGAGAGCGGACCCTGAATCCAGTGCCTGGTGTTCTTAGAAGAGAGACACGCACAGGGGAAGAAGTTCATAAAGACGAGGCAGAGACTGAAGCTTTGAGCCATCTTGTCAGCAATAAGCCAGGGACCCCCAGGGGGACTGGAAGCCACCGGAAGCTGGAAGAGATGAAGATACCTCCTTCCCCAGAACCTGCATAGACAGCATGGTTCTGTTGACCCCTGATTTCAGACTTCTGGGCTCCAGAAGAGTAAGAGGACAAATTTCCGTCACTGTAACTTCCCCCTGCCCGCCTCCTCCCAGTGTGTGGCCACTTGTTACAACAGCCCTTGGAAACCGGGGCTTTTAGGGAAATTAAGACCTGGAGCAAAAGACAGGTCAGAGGAGGGAAATACAGACAAAGAGGACCCTTCTGAGGTTCCTTGACAGGCCGGTTTGAAGGGTTCATTTCTGTTTCAATACAGAGTTGGCCTGTCTACCCACTGCATCTGGCCTGCAGCGTGCAGGGCCTGGGGCAGTGGGAGGGGCCCGGCCTCCTGTCTGTGTTCTCTCAGCACAGTCCAGGCACTGCTGGGCCAAGCTCCATGCCCTCAGGGAAGGGGTTCCTTTCCTCCCCTCCTATGCCTGCTCCTCAGCTGTGAGTCGTGAGTCTGAGGCTGCCACAGCGCACCTCTAATCCACAGGAAGGAAGGCACTGGAGAGGTGGCCGTGGCCTTGATCTGGCTGGACACTAGCCTGACACTGCTCAGCCTCAGACTGCCCCCTTCACTCCTTCTGTACACACACACACACACACAGAGGTAATTTTAATATTCCGTCAGTGCTCATTATTTGCAAATTCTGAGTTTGTGAACTCACCTACTCGCTAAAATTTATTTGTCACCCCAAACCAGTATTCACGGTGCTTTGGGGTCATTTGTGGACCTGCCAATGAACAATCGGGATCTTTGATGTATATGTTCCCAGCGGAGGTCAAACGAGGAGACCCTCTCTGCCTTCTTCTTTCCTCCTGTAAACATATGTCCTTTTCGTGATCTGTTTAGTGCCATATCCTTTTACCTTTTGGGTGCTTTTTTGTTGGTGATTTCACAGTTTAGATTGGGCACCCAAGCAGAGGGCTAAGTGCTGTCCAGGGTCCCCAGGTACAGGAAGACTTGACATGCCCCCTGGAAGGGATACTGTTTAGATACACTTCCTTCAGGAGCGAGTTATCCTGTTGTTGGCCATGAATTAATGCATCAGCAACAAATATCTTAAAAGCTGTCTTTAAACCGCAGCAGACCTAAACTGAGATTATACAATAATTGGTTGATGAACACATTGTGACTGGAGGCTTGCAGGAACCTGGGAGCCGTGGTTCAGTGTTCAGTAGGGATGTCCACACACAGCCTGTAGAATATCACCAGGAATAATAAAAACCGACTGTGTATTTTTCATCCAGGTCTCGTGATGAGGGTGAGGATGAACTGGTCCACACCCCTGCCCCCAAGTGCCCCCCTGGGTAAAAAAGTGAGGAAACCCTGGAGTCCTGGGAAGTTCTAGATTCACATGGGTGAAGAAGTTTTCTCTCACTTAGCAAACGTCTTCAGAAAATGCTGAGGGCAGTGACCCTGTGAGTCAGGGCTCCCCTCTCCAATGTTGAGCTCTTTCTCTAGAGTATTTACGCAGCAACCCTCCCTGACCCCAGATAAAGCAAGGTCAAGAGAAACAAAATAAAACAAAACAGAAAGTCCACTCACTAACAGGGGAATAGAAATCAATGTAAGAATAATAGAAGCAAACCAACATCAGGGCTTCCCCGGTGGCTCAGCAGTTAAGAATCAACCTGCATTGCAGGAGAGACAGGTTCAATCCTTGGCTTGGGAAGATCCCCTGGAGGAGGAAATGGCAACTCACTCCGGTATTCTTGCCTGGAGAATCCCATGGACAGAGGAGTCTGGAGAGCTACAGTCCATGGGGCTGCAGAGAGTCAGATGTGACTGAAGCGACCTAGCCACGCACCCAACATCAGGCATCTCACAGGAAGGAATTATTTGCAATTGACCCAGTTCAGTTACATCAACAGTTATATCAGGTGAGGAGAAATTTCAGAATAGGTGTAAAATGAAATCCAGTCCCTTCTCTCCTAAAGGTGTATCAGAATCATTTTCCATCTTTTAACCCTCATTAAAAGCAAAACAGAATAAAATTGCAATAACAACAACAAAAAAGGGAGACGAAGATAAAGGGTCTCCGTGTGCATGACCTAACTAGTCTGAAGTCATCACAAAACCAGTGAACAACCTGCTGTGGAAATGACGGGGCTGGAATGACTGGTCTGGGCCACCTGACTTGAAGGAATAGACAGCAGTTCACTTCCTAGTAATTCGGAATCTGGATGATTCTAAGAGGGTACAGGCTGAAGTTTAACTTGGCAATTACCAGGAAAAATTTAACTTTAAGAAATGAGTCATCATGCAAATTAATACTGGAAAATTATTTACTCAAGGGGAATGTTAAAACTCTGGAAAAGAACCTTAGAAATTAGCTTCAAGCAACAGGGTGCCAACCAGCGCCTGTTTATGGCATTTTTAGTGCCTTCTCATGCAAAATATTGTGTAGTTTCCCAACTTAAAACCAGCTTTTGCCACTGAGTAACCTTGGGTGACTTACCTCAAACAGTCTCTGTGAGCCCTCGTTGCTTTATATGGAAGTGTCCAAGTCAGGGGGTCATCACGTGACAATTTGCAGGAAAGAACTCCGCTGAAATGGTAGTCTTATGGTTTTTATCCCAGCTCACCCCCACGAAGCTCTTCCTGGGCTCAGGGTCCCATCCACATGCTTCAAATGGTCCCCTCTGCTGAAGCTCTTCTCTCTCTCTCTTTTTTAAAAAAAATTATTATTGAAATATAGTTGATTTATAGTATTATGTTGGTTTCAGGTATATGGCAAAGTGATTCAGTTATATATGTATAGATTTTCAGACAGTTTTCCATTATAGGTTATTACAAGATATTATAACATAGCTTCCTGTATTATACAGTAAATCCTCGTTGCTTACCTGTTTTATTCTTTTATTATTTACTTATTTTGACTGTGCTGGGTCTTTGTTGCCGCACTGGCTTTTCTCTAGTTGCGGTTCCCGGGCTCAGGAGCACAGGCTCAATAGTTGTGACGTGCAGGCTTAGTAGCTCCGCAGCACGTGGGAGCCTCTTGGATCAAGGATTGAATTCATGTCTGCTGAACTGACAGGCAGATTCTTTACCAGCTGAGCTATCAGGGAAGCCCATATACGTTCATCAGTTCAGTTCAATTCAGTTCAGTCGCTCAGTCGTGTCTGACTCTTTGTGACCCCATGAATTACAGCACGCCAGGCCTCCCTGTCCATCACCAACTCCTGGAGTTCACTCAGACTCACGTCCATCGAGTCCGTGATGCCATCCAGCCATCTCATCCTCGGTCGTCCCCTTCTCCTCCTGCCCCCAATCCCTCCCAGCATCAGAGTCTTTTCCAGTGAGTCAACTCTTCGCATGAGGTGGCCAAAGTACTGGAGTTTCAGCTTTAGCATCATTCCTTCCAAAGAAATCCCAGGGCTGATCGCCTTCAGAATGGACTGGTTGGATCTCCTTGCAGTCCAAGGGACTCTCAAGAGTCTTCTCCAACACCACAGTTCAAAAGCATCAATTCAGCGGTGCTCAGCCTTCTTCACAGTCCAACTCTCACATCCATACATGACCACAGGAAAAACCATAGCCTTGACTAGATGGACCTACCCCTAATTTACTCTTCCCACTTTCCCCTTTGGGGCTTCCCTTGTGGCCAGCTGGTAGAGAATCCGCCTGCAGTGCGGGAGACCTGGCTTCCATCCCTGGGTTGGGAAGATCCCCTGGAGAAGGGAAAGGCTACCCACTCCAGTATTCTGGCCTGGAGAATCCCATGGACTCTATAATCCATGGGGTCACGAAGAGTCAAACACAACTGAGCGACTCGCTTTCCCCTTTGGTAACCAGAAGTTTGTTTTTCATGTCTATGAGTGTGTTTCTGTTTTGTAAGTAGATTCACTTGTATTACTTTTTAGATTTCATGTATAAATGAGATCATATAATATTTATCTTTGACTTATTTCAGTTAGTATGATAGTCTCTAGGTCCATCCATTTTGTGCAAATGGCATTATTTCATTTCTTTTTATGGCTGAGCAATATTCCATTGTGTGTGTACATATATATATCCCATTGTGTGTGTATGTATATATATCCCATTGTGTGTATATATATGTATATATATATGGGCTTCCCAGGTGGCACTAATGGTAAAGAACCCATGTGCCAGTGCAGGAGACTTAAGAGACCTGGGTTTGATTCCTGGGTCGGGAAGATCCCCTGGAGAAGGAAATGGCAACCCACCTATTCTTGCCTGGAGAATCCCATGGACAGAGGAGCCTGGTGGGCTACAGTCCATTGGGTGGCAAAGAGTCAGACACGACTGAGTGATTAAGCACAGCACAGGATTGCTGGATCAAATGGCAGTTCTATTTTAGTTTTTTAAGGAACCTCCATATGATTTTCCATAGTGGTTGCAGCAATTTTTAGTCCTGTCAACAGTGGAGGAGGGTTCCCTTTTCTCCACACCCTCTCCAGCATTTGCTATTTGCAAGCTTTTTTGATGAATGGCCATCTGACCAGTGTGAATTGGTACCTCATCATAGTTTTGCTTTCCTCTAATAATTCGCGACATTGAGCATCTTTTCATGTGGCTCAAACTCTCCTCTCCCTTCTCCATGGGTCTAAATGCTACTTTTCCCAGATTTATATCTCACTGCCTCCTCCAACTAGCCGGAGCCTCTCCCTGCTGTGAATGTCCACAGGGTGTTGTCTGTGCAGATTTTGCATCATGTGCCATGTTGGGCCCTGCGTGGCCACCGTTTGGTGTGAGTGTTTTATATTCCCTACCACTCTGCAGGCTCCTTAAGGGCCAGATCCTCTCTGCTACAGGTCACCTAGCCCAGAGACTCTCACAGAGCCACATACAATTCCTTGTTGAATGTTTTGTCCACTTTCCAGGCTGATCAGGGCAGCCAGTCTCCCTTACATGACTTAGGTGTTTTAGGAAGGTTGTTACAGCTCAGAGGGCAGGCTGGAACCAGGCTGGGCTGAAGATACTTGCAGGAGGGTAGCTCTCACGGGTTTGGGCTAATAAAGGTCCATAAAGGAAGCTACAAAGTAAAAGAACTTAACGTGACAATCCTTGTAAGAACGGAGTTGTCCAAAACTGTGTTTTTGTGAGTGTAGTGGTTACCTAAAATTGTTGTTTGACTGAAGGTGTTATAGATAATATCTATGACATCTATTTCCCTCTACCCACCACCACCCATATTTGTTTTGCTTCTGAGGGTGGAGAAAATGATAGATGTCTCTCTTTCCCAGACATCCAGTTTTATTCTCCAGAGGTAACCCAGGTTGAATATCTATGTATCCTTAGAGACAGTCTTTGAATATAGAAGTATCTGCATATATTCTCCTTTCCCCAACATTTTTGGTACAGATGACAACCATGTATGTTACAAATTGTCCTTCACCTTGCTTTTTTCACTTACCATATATTCGTAACAATATAAAAAATTTCTCCAAGAACTAACTCCCTTGTATTTTTGACAACTGCATAGTATTCCATTGTATGGCTATACCGCTATTTACTTTAGCAACGTTCTCTGTTGATGAACATTGAGGTTTTATACCCAAATCCTTGCTATTATTAATAGTGCTACAACGAATAATCTTGTGAATATATGATTTCATGTATATGTGAGAAAGCATGTGTTTGATAAGTTCTTGCAAAAGAATTGCTTGAACAAAGGTGGGTTCATTTCTATGAATACTGCCGAATCACATGTGACACTCCTTCCATCAGCTCATAGCTGGACTGTTTCCCCACACCCTTACTCACAAAACTGCCAACAGGGTGTATTACAAAAATCTTTGATCTATGCCTGTCTGAAAGTAAAAAAAAAAACACTGTTAGATGATACAGTTTGAAGTTGCT
This sequence comes from Cephalophus harveyi, assembly GCA_006410635.1. NCBI lineage: Eukaryota > Metazoa > Chordata > Mammalia > Artiodactyla > Bovidae > Cephalophus > Cephalophus harveyi. The sequence goes on along the minus strand of SJYT01032158.1, from coordinate 869,680 downwards.
TTTCTCTTATGAATGAGGTTGCATGCACTTTCCTATACTTAAAATCCATTTTTATATCTTTTCCTATGAGCTGTCTGTTCATATTCTTTGTCATTTTTCTGCTGTGGTTTGATCTCTTTTTGAAATACTTTTTTATGTATTGGGAAAATTGGAATTGCAAATTTTTTCATTGCTTGTTATAAATCACTCTAGATGACTTAGTAAACCATAGTATTGCTACTTTATTTACTTGAGAAGTATAGCTACCTTCCTAAAAGAGAAAACTGCATAAATTACATATTTCTGATTGCTTAACGTCCCTTGTCAGGTGCAAAACATCTTACTAAACAATGGTTGAAATAGTCAAAAACACAGAACACCTGTACTATACACTGCAAGGAACAGACAAGTAGGTTTAAAAATTCATAATCAAGCAAGTTGGAATTGATGGACCAGGAAGATGCTGGGAACTGGGGAGAAAGATCTAGGCAGAGGATGTTTAGGTGCAGTGAGGATGGAGTGGGAATTCCTTTCACTGCCTGGAAGAGAAAACTGCATGAAGCAGGTGAGTGTTGATGAGTCCCAGGGTGTCAGGGGCAGAGTGGTGATCTGGGGACAAGACCTTAAAGAGGTTCAGTTCAGTTCAGTCGCTCAGTTGTGTATGACTCTTTGAGAACCCATGAATTACAGCACGCCAGGCCTCCCTGTCCATCACCAACTCCAGGAGTTCACTCAGACTCC
>SJYT01032158.1:814133-868628 GCA_006410635.1 Cephalophus harveyi | reverse complement strand
GCTCAGCTTTCTTCACAGTCCAACTCTCACATCCATACATGACCACTGGAAAAACCATAGCCTTGACTAGACGGACCTTTGTTGGCAAAGTAATGTCTCTGCTTTTCAATATGCTATCTAGGTTGGTCATAACTTTCCTTCCAAGGAGTAAGCATGTTTTAATTTCATGGCTGCGGTCACCATCTGCAGTGATTTTGGAGCCCCCAAAAATAAAGTCTGACACTGTTTCCACTGTTTCCCCATATATTTGCCATGAAGTGATGGGACCAGATGCCATGATCTTCGTTTTCTGAATGGTGAGGTTAAGGTAATGCAAATGTGCCCAGTGTTAAGAAATCAAAGCCCTGTGCCTGGAAGGACCAGGTTTCTCACCTGCAAATGCCTCGTGCCTCTTGTGTGACTGGAAGCATAAGTAAATCTGTGCCTTCTTCCCCTGCCATCCCTAGTCCAAACCCTTCCTTGGGGCACCTAGACTAGATTTCTAGAAGCCCCAAACCAGTGCTGAAGGTGTAGGTAAAAGTCACCCTGGGGGTAACGCTGCAACCTCAGGCTACCACACCTTTCTCTTAAGTTCCTGTCTTGGGTCCTATTCCTCCTCTTACAAATGCTAAGAGAAAGGAAAGAAGAGGCGAATGAATTTGTTCTTCTCTAAAGAGTAGGACTAGCTGGCAGAGGTCAGGGCGGCTAGGACGGTGGGTCTCGACACCCACAGAGCTTAAGGAGGCCAATGCCAAGTGCAAAACAAGAATCAGTGAGCAACTACAGGAGCGGTCAGCCACACTTTTTGATAGTTGTTACAGTGACAACTCATTGAACACTTTTCACTGATTAAGTGGCTTAGATTGTTTGGTGAATTCATATGCCAGCCCTGCAGACATTCTGTGGTCAGACATGAGATGATGGGGGTCTAATTTTTGTAAGATCTAGGAATGCGTCCTTCCCAGCTCCTCAGTTTCTGAGTTTCCAATGCTCCTTGTCTGTTGTTGTTATTGTTTAGTCACTAGGTCATGTCTGACTGTTTGTGACCCCGTGGACTCTAGCCCATCAGGCTCTTCTGTCCATGGGATTTCCCAGGCAAGAATACTGGAGTGTGTTGTCATATCCCTCTCCAGGGTCTAGGTTTTACAAATTTGAATACAAATGCAGATCAAATTCCAGCCTGGATGCATCGAGTATTAGAATAGTCAAAGCCATCTTCAAGTGTACTGTCAAGAGCATTAATAAACAAGCTGCTTCCATAACAACATGATAATGGCCTGTTGGTCATCTATTTCTATCAGATACTGTGCATCCATTCCAAGTCTCCCAGTTGTCCATGGAAGATATGCCATTCTCTTTTCACAGATGAAGTGACCTGAACTTAGAAAGTAACTGCTGATATCATGCAGCTAGTGAGTGACAGAACTTGAATTTGGATCGTTTCATCTAAACCCAAAGCTTGATCACTCATTTCTGCCTGCAGCTCATTTTCCACTGCCAAGGATGCTTTTCTAACTTTCCAGGTTTACAGTTCTGTAGCCCCTGAGGATTGCTCCAGTTCTCTAAATTCACAAGACTAGGTCTTGATCTAAATGATAAACACTGTTCTCAAGGTGCTGACAGCCTCATAAATGAGAATAATTACCTGCTTGATGCAAACTGGAGAACACACACCTACAATGAACTGCTGAACCATAGGTTCTGCAAAGGGTGTAGGAAGCATCGGGAAAGATACCATGAGCTGAAATCACTGGGGGAGGAGAGAGGTTCTATTTTGGACCTTTTGAGCCTTTTGAAAGGCTAAAAAGAAAGAAGAGGTTAATTTCACCTTCTGGCAATGTGGTAGGCTAGACATCCTAGGAAATCTCCCTGTTTAATACAGCTAAACCATCTGGAATCAAAATTCCTTTGAAATGCATCACTGAGTTTGGAAAAAGGTAAGAGTTGCTGGTGCTTTTGATAGCCCTTGTGGTTTAGAGCAGGAATTAGCAAACATCTTCTGTAAAGTGCCAGAGAGTAAATATTTGTGGGTTTCAGAGCCCATGTGGTTCTCTGTTGCAACAACTCAATGCTTTGTAGCATGAATGCAGTCAGAGATAATACATAAGCAACAGGTGTAGGAGTGCTTGACCCCCAGTAAACTGGAATTGAGCCTTGGGCCATACTTTGCCAATCTCTGATCTGGGGTTTTAGAGTTGAATGTCTGTTATGAATCTTCTGATCTTGAGCCCATACAAGGTAAGAAGATAGAATGGACACAGCCCTCATACACATAAAACAAGATCCCCAGGGAAAGTACGGTCTAGGAGAATGTGATCCCTGGCAAAGAAAAACAGAGAAACTTGTCTTATCAGGTTGGGCTCTGGATAAAAAAGAAAACTGTTTCCTCTGTGGATTGTATTCCTGTAGGTAGTCTCGCCTGGGATTGGGGTTTAACTTTATACTACCTGCATCATGCAGCAAACTACAAGCTACAAAGTTAACTTGAAGTAGTTCTTGGTTGGTAGTGGCCTGGGGCACCTTACCAAACGTGAGTGCATAACCCCAAATTACAAACCACCCAGAGAAACAAGGCTCTGTGAGGAAGAGTCCGCAGAAACACCACCAAAAACAGAGGCTCATTCTCTCGAAGATCTGCTGTATTGCAATGATTGGTTACAGAAAAATTAAAGAAATAAGAAGAATGAAAAAGAGAATGGAGAACATTTCAGGCAAGGGGAAGAAGAGAAGCAAAGTTTCAGTGATGCGAATGGAAGCATACTTAACAAGGAGGTAATAGTTCTGGATGGGGTTGATATGAGGACAGTAATGAATGAATGAATGAATAAAACGTTTGTTAAACTTGTAGAGTACGGGGCACTAGTGGTGTAGATGAAAGAGAGACACAGGCCCTGCCCCCAAGGAGATTCCAGTCTAGGAGAATCAGGTAAATAAATAAAACCCATGAAATATGACACCGGTTTCAAGGAAGGAAGGTACGAAGTATAGCAGAGGCCAAGGAAGATGTCCCATTCTATCCCAGGAAGCCAGAGGCAGTTTCCCAGAGGACCTTACGCTTGAATCAAGCTCTGGAGGGTCTGCAGGAGTCTGGACTTCATTCTCTAGTCAGTGGGGAAGAAATATGACCAGTCTTACAGCTTAAAAAGATAATTATGGCTGCAGTACAGTGAGTAGAATGGAGAGGGAAGAAATGAGAGACAGGCAGACCCAACATGAGGCTGAATAGTCATCCAAAGATAAGGCAGACGTGCAGATGAATTTGGGAGATGTTTTAGAGTTTTGTCCATCTGGGGGTAACAACTAGTCTTGACACAAATTTAAATGGTTGTTGCCCCACTGATGACCCTGTAGCCCTATACCACCTCCTCCCCGCTGCTTCTGGGGGCTCCCAGGGTTGCCTTGAAGGTGCTGGTGAATGACTATGCCCCCTGCGTGGTTTCTCCATGTCCCCCCTTCCCACCTTCCCCGCCAGGAGCTTCTGCCCCCACAGGCTGGGAGCTGTGACCTAGGCAGGTGGGAGTGGGGGTCTCTTCCTTCTTCTTCAGTGTTAAGTGTCCTGGAGGAGAGCTGCTCGTTTCCTAATGATTATACAGCTTTCATAAAATGGTCCTTTGAGTTGTTATGCAGAGACTCACTGCTCTCCAGGTGACTCAGAGGAGGATGGGGAAGTGAAGTCGGCTTTCCAGAGCCCATCTTCCCCGTGTCCTTCACTTCTGAAAACCCAGCCCATTGTGACTGGCTCTTTCTTCCCCTAGGACATCCTGCAAGAGCTAAAGCAGGGGCCTGGAGTTGGGGGATGGAGCTGACTCTCTCAAGATGCTTCCTAACCCCCAGGCAATGGGCTTTGCGGAGCCATCTCAACCTTTCTGCCAGAGACGAGAGCACAGAGATCCAAGCGCATCCGTTTAATACAGGGTTTAGAGCTTTGGGTCGTCATGGGCTGGGTAGTGCGGGCAGGGAGGATGCTGGAGAGGTCTCAGGAGTCACGGGAGGTCATTGAAGAGACCAGGCAAGAGCTTCCATACCTTCCCAGTGGCTCTATTTCTCCCCACATGTCAGTGTTTCTCCAAGAGTAGACTGGTTTATATCAGCTTCTGAATTACATACAGACTTGGCTCGAATGTTCAATTTGGGGGCCCTTATCTGAATCAGAAGCCCTGGTGAGTGGGGCTTGGGAAACTTGCAACTTTAACTAGTGCTCCCTGGGTGATAGTTTGAGACACTGCACACATTCCTGTAATTGGGCCCATATGTCTTCTCTTTAGGTAGAGCGAAGGTTCCTGAGTAAAGGTCCTATGTGTAAGGCTCTTCTTGTCTGCCCCCTACACACACAGGCAGTTGGCTGGTGTACAGTATAGATTCACCAAAGTTGAGTGCAATGTTAAAATGCGGACAGATTGTGCTTATACTCTGCCCCCTCCAACAAGACATCTGATACTCATTCATTCCTTCATTATGCTTTTATTTTGCAAGTACTTATTAGTGCTGTCTCAAGACAAGCCCCTGGGCTAGGCGCTGAGTCCCGAGACAATGAAAGCGACAGAGAGGCAGAGACCCCAGAGCAGGGAGCCAAGGGTTTGCAATGATGGGAGTGAGACTTCTTGGAAGAAAAACTTTCCCCAGAACAGGGAAGGTGAAAATCCTTTAGGAGACTTTCCTTGGATGAGTTATAATTTCTGCATTGCTCTCTCTCTCCAAATGAAGAAAGACATCTCAATTCCTTCCTAATTCCCCAGCTTCAGGGCACAGCGGGCAGTTTGAAGACTCCTGGAGTCGGGAGATAAAGGGAAACATTAATGTTCCACTGGGTCCCGTTTGATGTTTATACCATCAACACGGGGCTTGGGGCTTCCCTGTTTCTCTTTCCCTCCTCCAAGGTCACCCGGAAGCCCGTGGGCTCTTTGATGTTCAAAAGACTTGCCTGGTCCTCTGTCTTGAGTGTGTTGCTGGCTGCCGTTCCCCATTCAAGTCGGGGCAGAGGGGGATCCTCTTTCTGGGGCAGATCCAGGGCCCTTAGCAGGAGGACAAGCATGTTCTTTTATGACTGCACCCCCTGTTTTTTTGGGTCTCAGATGGAGTTTTTGATCCTTCCTTATTTCCCTCCTCTCAACTTTATTCCTGATCAGAAACCATCTGCTGAGTGCTGGCTGTACGCAAGTAGCAAGACACCCAGCAGACCCTCAAGTTCAGGCAAAACTCACGAGGCCACCCTGAGCGTGTCTCTCCAAAGCACAGACCATCAGGGATCGCAGACCAGCAGGTGCCCATAATCCCAGAAGGGAGCAAACAGCAGGGTGGGCCAGGAGTGAAGTCACTTCACACTGTTTCTAGGCTGTCCCTGTGTCACGTGATGCACGGGGTCTACACCGCCAGCAGTTGTGACCAGAGGCCCCTCTCGGGTACCGGCGAGGACTTGAGACTTGGCCGGCTTAGCAGAGATGCTTCGGCTGCTCCCCTGGCCCGGCCACCGCAGGAGCAGGAGACAGCTGAGCAGGCGCCCGTCCCCGGGAGGAGCATGGCGTAAGCGAGGGAGGCTACTGGTCAGCTTGCATCCCCTGATCCTCAGGGAGGTGGATTCAGAGCAAGAATACATGTGTAACAGGGGAGGCAAGGATGTCACAGCATCCTCAGAAAGACGTGCAGAGCTGGCCTCAAAGACACAGGAACATAGCTCGGGAACCGGAACACGCAGCTCTAGTCACCAGGTTGCCTTCCGCCTTCCGCCCGCTGCTCGCCGGCCTTAGGGTTTCCCGGTCCCACAGTTCCGGTGACGCAGAATGCCTTCCTCTCCACTTCCGGCACACGGCTGACTACCAACAGACCACTGCCCTCTATCCTTTTTGTGTTTTATTCCGCTGTCTCAGGCCTGCAGCTTCTCATCAACACTGCTCACTCTTGGGCCCTCGTGGTTTTTCTTCTTTCTGTGTGTTTTTTTTGTGTCCCCATTCCCCACAAAACTAGCTGTTGACTCTTCCTGTCTTTTCTGTTAAAGTTCACTGGAAGGAGCATTTGCTTGGACGGAGTGAATTGTCCTTTCCGGGCCGTGCGCTTTGCGCTGAGCTGCTTCGTGGGCCGCAGATCAACCTGTTGACTGGCCACCTGAGCAAGCTAGAGGCAGGGCTCACCCCTGCTCCACTCAGAGCGGCCAGAGGTAATAATGACCTCAGCAAGACAGTGCATTCGAGAAAGCATCTCAGGCTTGTTCTCCATATGAATGTGTTGCGTTGAACAGTTTTCTTAAAAGGGGACCATGTTACAGCCGCCATTTTGAAGAATGGTCTGCTTAGTGCAGTGGGTTTGGGGGACAGACAGACAGACAGACCTGGGTTTGGATTATTGCTCTACTTAGCAGCTGTACCTCGGGAAGTTTACTTCCTATCTTTCCAAGCTCATTTCCGTACTGTAGTGATGTGTGGGTTAGGGAGAAATTGTGAAAAGTAACACCCCAAATAGCTTTTATATGGCAACACCGCATCGGTCTGTCTGATTCTGGATTTCCACGTCACTGACTTTCACATCATTTTGGCATCAGGAGGCCGTTTCTTGATTCAAGCCCCATGGTTCCTACCATGCCAACACTGTTGGTGAAAAGGAGAATAAAGTAGGTGTAGAAAAAGCATCATTAAGAAACATTCAGAATACATCCTTGATTGTGTTGTAAGGTCTTATCTGAGTCTGACTGGAAATATTAGGCAGGATTTAAAGGCAATGGCACCCCACTCTAGTACTCTTGCCTGGAGAATCCCATGGACGGAGGAGCCTGGTAGGCTGCAGTCCATGGGGTCGCTGAGAGTTGGACACGACTCAGTGACTTTCATTTTCACTTTTCACTTTGCATTGGAGAAGGAAATGGCAACCCACTCCAGTGTTCTTGCCTAGAGAATCCCAGGGATGGGGGAGCCTGGTGGGCTGCCATCTATGGGGTCACACAGAGTCGGACACGACTGAAGCGACTTAGCTAAGACGTTTCCTCTTTAGTAGTTCAACAAGAATGACTTTACTTGTTATATCGGAAATGAGAAACCAGACAAGTTTTCTTGTCTAGTCTCCTTCAATTAATTGATATAAGAACATCTGCAATACCTTTGTTTAAGACTATTTGAGTAAAGACTTCGGGGAACAATGCAGGCCATGTAGAGAGATATCCACACGATAAAACCCGATCCGCAGTCAGAAACCCTAACGTCTGGTTATCAGTGTTTTGCAATTAATTGGCTTAGAGTTGTGATTGATGCTCAGGGAGCTTTAATCAGCTGCAATCAGGAGAGATCTAGAGAAGAAGCAGGTCAAAACCAAGACATTCTTCCCCAGATATGATTTCTGAGAAAGAAATATGGGTGATTAGCCCTGGCATCTTGATCACTTCCCTTGGCTAGTCTGGCACAAACCCACTCCCCCCTGCCTTCTTCTTCATTTCAGCATTAAATCCAGGCTACCAGACAGAGCGTCTAGCCAGATCTTTCATGTGAAGAATTCTTGGATAAGCTGCATACAGTACAGCCCAGTCTTCTGGATATCAATGTGATTTCCCACAAAAGGAAGCCCTGTGAGCAGATAGCTCATGTGGATCACTGATGGACAGCTTGACTTGCATCAGGCAGCAACTTTCTGCACGCCTTTTGAGACCCTGGGACCAGGGGTTTTATGAAGCTTTGTAATGGATTATCCTGAAGGAACAGATCAAGGTGGCCCTCCAGCATCAATGTCCCCACGGAAGTTTTTTGACGGTGACCTAGGATTTGTAGTGTTACAAGGCTCCAAGTCTCAGGAACTCATGCTAATCACTCAGGCTTGTTGACAAATATGGCATCAGAAGCACTGATATCTCTGATTACATGAGTAAGAATATACATTAATACATATAGATTAGACAGATAGATAGATACAGAGAGAGCTATGTCACATTTTAGAAAACGTGCTTGCTTTGGTGGAGATGTGTTTTGGTAGAAAATATTTTTCCAGTAGGTGACAAAGCCTACAGGGGAGAGAATTCTTTTTCCAGAAGGCCATAATGGTGATTTTCAGTATTAATAGTGGAGGCAGAAAAATGAGAAGCTACAAGAACCTTCTTTTCAGTTTGCTGTAGAAGAGATAAAGCACAAATCGCTAGGCCTTGAGGAGGTGAACCCCAGGTTGTATAGATAAGAGACAACATGGAAAATTCTATTGAAAGCCCTTTTTTCCCACTTAGATTCCTGATGGATGGAAGGACTTGGGAACATCTTTCTTTTACACTGATTTATTGATGCAACAAATACTCCTAGAGCAGTATTATCAAGCATTGTTGTAAGTGTTGAGAGTTCAGAAGCAAGGCAGAAATTTGCCTATTAATGGAAAGTTAGACAAAATATCCAGTTTTTCCCATGACAGATAGTGCCGTTTGAACATTTTGCACTTCCTCTGAGTTATAGAGAAGCTTGTGTTTCGCTATGGTAGATTGTTAGAAATGGAATAGCTGGGTTACAGAGTTCGTACATCTTCAGCTTGACTATATCTATCCCTAAATCCATCTGTAAAGTGGTTGTTCAGATTAAATTCCTGACAGAAGATATGAGTTCCTGTTGCTCCACATTATTGCTGATTCATCACATTGTCAGACATTGTAAGTTACGCAATAGTATTTCACTGTGGTCTTTTTTATTTCCTTGACTGCTGATGTGGTTGGGCATTTTTCATACATTTATCGGTCATTTGGATTTTCTTTTATCAGATTCTCTCTGGAGGAATTTGTCCTACTTTGTTCACCCTTTCCTATTTCCAGAAGGGTGAATACTTTCTCTGTCATGAAACAAGTTTCCATAAATGTCTGGATGTGTTTCTGGACTGTCTAATCCCTTCTATATCTCTCTCTTCCTGTACCAACACTTCTCGGCCTTGATTAATATAGTTTAGGATGTGCCTGGTGGGCCAGTGGTTAAGAATCCACCTGCCAATGCAAGGGACACGGGTTTGATCCTTGGTCCGGGAAGATTCCACATGCTTTGTGGCAACTAAACCCAAGTGACACAACTACAGATACAGCGTGCTGGAGCCCATGCCCTGCAACAAGAGGAGGCACTGCAGTGAGAAGCTCAGTGAGGAGGCACTGCAGGGAGAAGCCCGTGCACCTCAACTAGAGAGTGACCTCTCTGCAACTAGAGGAAACCGCGCGCAGCAATGAAGACCCACGGCAACCAAGAAGAAATAAGTATGCTTTTAAAAAGCAATATTAAGTCATCCTAAATCACTTTGGTCTCTCCTTAGAATGCAAGCACAAATTAACATTTTAAAATTCGTTAATGTATTTTACATCAGCAAATGCAATGAGAAAAGCCATAAGTATTAGTCTGTGAGGGTTGCCGTTATGGAATACCACAGACTGGGTGGCTTAAACAGTAGTACTTAATAGTCTCACAGTTCTGAAGGCCAGAAGTCCAAGACCAGAGTGTGAGCAGGAGTGCTGTGTCCTGAGACCCCGCTCCTTGGCTTGCAGTTGCCTCATTCTCGCTGTTTCTTCAAGATTATCTCTCAGTGCCTGTGCCCCTCTGGTGTCTCCCTGTGGGTCCTAAGCCCCTCCTCTTACAAAGACTGCCAGCCAGAGTAGGTTAGGGTGCACCCGAATGGAAGCACCACTGGCCATCCTTCCTGCCAGCGCTTGTCAGTGTCAGCCTCCCCCACTCAGCCCCGTCCTGGATGGGGAGCTCTTGTGTGGTTTTTACATGTGAATGGAACAAAAGAAGGACTTCAGCCCCACACTGGCTGGCCTGTCTCCCCTGGAGCACCTCCTCTCCTCCTTCCCTCCCATCCACAGCCTGGCTCCAACCTCATCCCTTTCAGGTGACCCTGCACCACAGTAATCTCAGCACCCTCTCCTAAACGCCTTGAAAGTTTCTTGTCTGCATTATTCCTTTACTTTTCACCATATATGTTTCCTGATGTCACGTCTTCTATGTTTTTTTTTTTAAACTCAGGACTTTATTATCCCAAGTACAAAAGGCAGGTCTTCACAAAGCAAAGGGGCAAGCTCTGATGGCAAGGAGGGGGCCTCTACTTGCAAGCTATGTGTGGGTTTTGTGAGACTATGGTGACCGAGTCCTCGTACAGGAGCATCTTTGAGATGCAGTGGTCCTTGCTGAACCCACTCCAGTGTCCTTGCCTGGAGAATCCCAGGGACGGGGGAGCCTATGGGCTGCCATCTATGGGGTCGCACAGAGCTGGACACGACTGAAGTGACTTAGCAGCAGCAGCAGCAGCAGTCCTTTTTGGCTGGCTTGGATTTCTTGCCCTTGCCACTCTTGGGGACCTGGGTCCACATCTCCTTCAAATTCTCCCACACGTGTTGGACGCCCTCACCCAGCCCAGGAGCGTTCTGTTGTTCCGGCTGTTGATGAGCCCTTGGGTGCTGTTCTTGACTGACTGCGTGAGCACAGAGAGTGGCCCCACGTTCAACTCCTCCTCCCACTCCTGCAGCTCCTCCAGGGTCATTTGCCTCCTGGGCTTGTTGAGGAGGCTCACGGTGGTGGCCATACCCTCTAGTCACTACCATCCGCATTGCTTTGACCTCGCGAAGAGAGAGCAAGGGAGAACCCATGTCTTCTATTGTTAATTTAGCTGCTTGTAATGATAGGTTTTCTGTGTTCATTAGGTAGTAGGTCTTCTCAGCGTAGAGCTCAGATTCTTACATGGTCCACAGTAAGTGTTCACAGTAGTTGTCCAATCAGTACTGCTTAAACGTACGTATGAAGGCATTCATAAATGAACCAGTGGGTGAATGACTGAAATATAAGGAGACCGTCCACACCCTAGCTTTGGGGGTGCTTCTTGGTGATGGCTTGGTACTCGAGGCTGGAAAAAGTGCCAGGACTCCTCGGAGCCCTGAGCACATGGAATTCCTACCCTGTGGATGAGGTTTCTGCTCTAGCATCCATCTAGGGCTTGCTTTGCTAAGGAATTCGTCGAGTCATTAACTCTACCCCCATCCCAAGGGTAAGTGGGATCCCTGACACCGGGGTCCTCGTGGCCCTCAGCTTAGTGATTGAGCAGAGCTCCGTGTTTACTCAGATCCTGTCTCCGAGCAGCCAGTAGTGAGGCGCTGATTAACAGCTCTTACTGTACATGGCAGCGGCCCTCAATCACTTCCACATGCCCTGACTTCATGTTCTATTGTTTCAGCCACTAATTTTCAAAATCCCCTAGACAAGATCTCTGCTCCAAAACATGTGTTTTGGAGCTGTTCCTCTCTGCTGTGCGCGGCTACAAAACTTACATGTGGTTTAATTCAACAGCAGGGCGGAAAGGGAGACGTGCGCATAATTTTTCTCCCTCCTCTCCTCCTTTGAGTCCCATTTCTGCCAAAGCCTTTGGCCAGGATCCAGAAATGGCACATTCAATAATACCCAATGTGTTTGGGTAATATTTCATAATTACATCGTTGTTGGGAAAATTGTTGCCTTGAGAGTAATTCCTATGCACAAACAGAAAGTCGGAGGCCCACGTGCCCCTTCACACTCCCCCACTGCTAGCAGGGAGAGGGTGGTGAGGAGGCAGAAGAGAAGAAAGAAGGGAGAAGAGGAAGGAGAAAGGAATATGAAATTTGTCTGTTTGGCTCTCGTAAGGGGACACATTAGAGAAGATTTATAACATGGTGAAGGATGAATATTAACAGATTTTAGGAATCCTGCCAATTCTGTGCTTGGAACTGATTTTCTTCAGAAGGTAAATAAAAAAATCTCACATCTAGATTTCCAGAAGACGGAGGGGTAGATGATGCTGTCGACTGGAAACCTCGGAGATAGCCTGTGTTCTGCGCACACTGCATTTGCGAGCGAGCCCCAGCGGTGGCCGGCCAAACATGGCGCCCGCAGGTGGCCACCCTTTCCAGGCTCAGCATCTCCCTGGAAGCTGGTTTCCGAGGCTCCAAGGAAGCGAATGCACAGTTGGGAGGCCCAGAGGAAAGGCTCTGGGGTGTGGAGGGAAGGAAGGCTGGTGGAATGCCAGGTTAACCTGGGGGGTCCGGTTAAATGGTGATTTCTCAGCTGTGGGCTCCAGAGTCTGTATCGGCCAGTGCTGTCTCAAGAGCAGCTTCTCCCCAGGTCGTGTAGAAATCACTGGGGAGAGTGTTCAATCAGCCTGCAGTTCCCACGTCTTCCCATCAGGAGCTTCTCTGCACGTCTGTAACCAATGTTTTTGGAAAAGGCTTGTGCAAACCTTCCCTCTAAGTGCCTTTCATTTTAGATCTAAACTCTTGGTATGAGATGCCAGCTCAGTCCCTGCAAAGGTGTCATCACCCCAAAGAAGAGACTTCTGCCCAGGGCACTCACCTAGACGAATGCTCCCCAGGGACCACTGCAGAGCCTGGCAACAAAGAGGCGACCACAGTCCATGGCGTTTGGCCTCAGAGGTCGCTGATGGGTTATTCTCGAGCGCTGACTTGAATTGGTCACAGCAGCCCATGTTCTTGTCTTCCTGACATTTCCAAGCAATTTGGGATGGATCATTCATGTAGTTTTAGTCAAGAGGAGGTTTTGGTTATGGCCCAGGATGTCATTGATTAAGAAGAAAACAAGTAAAGATCATATTGAAAGCACTATACCCCAAACCACCATCATCAGAGGCCAATCTTCTAAAACAAAGCAAAGTCAAACCTCCAAACAAAGTAAGCCACCATCTATGAGGCAGCATCTCCTGGTACCCTCTGAGGATCTCTGCTTCCCACAATACCACTATCCAATTGGATGGTAAATTCCAAGAAGGCAGGTGTCCTGGCCAGTCTTGCTCTTTATTGAATTCCCAGCACCTAGTACTGGAATATAATAGTCCCTTAAAAAATTCCTGATGAATAAGTTCACACATTAAAAATAATTAATTAGAAAAGAAACCAGTGGACCTAGAGGACTGTCATACTGAGCAAAGTAAGTCAGACAAAGAAAGAGAAATATCATGATATCTCTTATATGTGCAATCTGAAAAGAAATGATACAAATGATCTTATATTTACAAAACAGAAACAGACTCATAGAGAATGAACTTATGGTTGCCAGGGGGAAGAATGTGAGGAAGGGATAGTTAGGGAGTTTGGGATGGACATGCACACATTGCTATATTTAAAATGGATAATCAACAAAGACCTACTGTATAGCACAGGGAACTCTGCTCAGGACTATGTGGCAGCCTGGATGGGTGGGGAGTTTGGAGGGAAAATGGATACTATATATGTATGGCTGAGTCCCTTTGCTGTCCACCTGAAAGTGTCACCTCACTGTTAATTGGCTACACTCCAGTACAAAATAAAAAGGTTTTTTTTTTTTTTTTTTAAATTAAAGAAAAGAAACTGAGCAAGCAAACAAAACCAACACAATCAGGGACTAAGATCTGAAGGGGAATTTTCAACTTCGTTTAAAGAACAGTATGGAGCCAGGCTGGGCTTCCCTGGTGGCTCTGATGGTAAAGAATCCATCTGCAATGGGATTCAGTCCCAGAGTCAGGAAGATCCCCTGGAGAAGGAAGCAGCAATCCACCCCAGTATTCGTGCCTGGGAAATCCCATGGACAGAGGAGCCAGAGGGCTACAGGCCACTGGGTCGCAAAGAGCTGGACATGACTGAGCGACTGAACAGCTTAGGAGCTGGGTTAAGTACCATTCTGCTCTGCTTGTGTGCAACTTGCCCTTCTATCTATGTGTGGGTGGGATGGTCTGTTTCCCCCTCCAGCCTGAGAATATTTCTAAACGTTAATATCATTAACCTTCATGAACCTTAGCTGTTTCAGATGATTCCTGGAGCAACAGATAAATAATCCTCAGTCACTCAGCCCCAACCTGTGGTACATCATGGAAGAATCAATGCAGACTTATTTCCACAGAGTTTTACACTTGGGGGGGGGGGGGCTTGTAGATACGAATTTGAAGTAAGTCTTCTCTTGGGCCAGAGCCATGGACCAAATGATTTGGCCGCCATTTTCTGAATTCTCGATGTTTCTGACGGTGAGGAGCTTGGGCTTCCTTTGGGGAGGATGGAGCCATCTACCCCACCTCAGGCCTGGAGCTTCCCTAATAGGAACCAGATGGTGGGTTTGGATTGATCCAATTTACAAAGCATACAGCTGGGGCTTTCAGCAACCCCTTCTTGCATCTGACCAAACTCACGAAAGCTTGCCTGCGGTCTGAGGCCATGCCTCATCAGAAGCCTCGATGGAGTGTGCGTCCCTGTGTGTCCCCTCCCCAGTCTCTGTTGCCACCCCCACCACGACGGACTGAGAATCCAGCAGGTTTGGGTTGGGAGCAGAGCATTTAGAGCAAGTCACACAACAGGCTTCTGAGTTGGGTACCAAGCCAAGCACGACCTGATTTACAGGAACTTGGGTCCCCCTCCCCCTCGTAGAGCACGCTCACTCCCTGTAATTGACCTGGCTGGAATTCTCTCCACAGAGATTACAAAACTGGGAGCAATTAGCTGGAGATATTCATAGGTTCTCTCATGTACAGTATTTGTAACAAAGCCTTCGATTGAATTCCAAATGGAGAATTTTTATTCCTGGAGCCAGAGGACTTTGTTCTAGGGTTTACATCATGAAACTATTTTTAGAGCCCAAGTCTGCTCTGGCTGGGGGAAGCAATTTTCCCTGTCCTTTCCCGGATCCCTGGTGCCAACACCCTTCCCCATCAATTGTTTTCATTCCCCAGAGCTGGGCATATGGCTGGACATGACTGGGGAAGGAGGAAGGCTTCAAGGGGGTCAACCCGGGGTGGGTGGCTATCTCTAGGGGACTCCAGAGGGATGGGGACCAGGATCATCTCAAGACCCAGCCTAAACGGACAAATTGTTGAAAGCTCCTGGAAACCATAGTTGAGAGTTTAAAAGCCTGGAGGTGGCCGTCTGTCCTCTCCTGTCAAGACAGATCAGGAGATATTGGTTTTGTTCTTATCATTTCCCAGCATCCTTCTAGAGACCCCTACACTCTCTGTGCAGGGCCTGTTATAGGAGCAAAGATCCGAATACAAGAGGTTGTTGTTCAGTCACTCAGTCATGTCCAACTCTCTGCAATCCCATGGACCGAGGCATGCCAGGCTTTCCTGTCCTTCACTGTCTCCTAGAGTTTGCTCAAACTCATGTCTGCAGACCCTCAAACCTAACGGAACTCCTGTTCCTTCTATTTATGTTTGTGTACTTCTTCGTACTTTTCACAGCGGTTTTATCCATCTCTCTTAATGTGATGTCTAACTACTGTAAGTGGAACTTGGGATTCTAACGGTTAGAGCAGGCAGATGGCTAAGTATGAGCAGAGAAATGGGAACGGGGGCCACGGGGCAGGAATCCACGCATGTTATACACAGCAGGAATCCATAGGCAGACAACGCGAGCAGGGACCTCCAGACTGACAGGAAGCCACACCTCTTGGTTGATAAGGGTTCTGGGGGTGGACGGAGAAATGTTGGGAAAGGCAGGGGTCTCCTGAGTCTGAATGGAACCTGCTGCCCAGTGTGTTCTCATGATAAGATTAGCCTTACAGATAAGAAGGGCCCATGATGCACTTTGACACATCTGATCTAAGCTAAATAGGGATAAGCTTGCTCCTCCCTTCAGGAAAATGCAGCTGGGATGAAAATCAGGGAAGCTGACCCCCAGACTCCTTCCCCAGTGAATATTCCACCCTTTCATTTGTACATTCCTCATGAGCTGCTTGCCAGTGAGTCCCGGGACAGCAACTCTTCACCTGTCCGCCCGTTCTTCCTCATAGCAAGCTGCGCTGTGCTTAGTTGTTCACTGTGTCTGACTCTTTGCAACCCCGTGGACTGTAGCCCGCCAGGCTCCTCTGTCCATGGGAATTCTCCAGGCAAGAATACTAGAGTGGGTTGCCATGCCCTCCTCCGGGGCATCTTCCCAACCCAGGGATCCAACCCAGGTCTCCCGCACTGCAGGCAGATTCTTTACTGTCTGAGGCACCAGGGAGGTCCTTGCTTAAATAAACATTCACTGTACTTTCTTAGGGCTTCCCCTGGTGGCTCAGACAGTAAAGAATCTGCCTGTGATGCAGGAGACCTGGGTTCCATCCCTGGGTCAGAAGATCCCCTGGGAATGGAATGGCAACCCACTCCAGTATTCTTGCCTGGAGAATCCCATGGACAGAGGAGTGTGGCAGGCTACAGTCCGTGAGTCGTGAAGAAATGGACACGACTGAGCAACTAACACTTTACTTTCGTAACCTCTCTGCTAGTCTCTGCATTCTTTCTCGACCAAGAAAGAGCCTTAAATTCACCGGCAGCATAATGATGGGGGAACGGAGCACCAGACAAGAGAAGTCATCTTCAAAGATCATTTAATGGGATAGCAGCTCAAGTTTCTCAACTCCTATTTCAGAGGTTTTTCCAGTAAACTGTGTAAGTCAGTTCAGCTGGGGAAGAGGTTTCTAGGAAGAGACTGTCCAGAGGGGAGAAATGTCCCTGCCTGACCCTCCTCAGAGCCTGCTGAGCTGGGTCACATCCTTCAAACATGCTGGCTGTCTTCTTTGCTGGCAGACTCTGGGGGCTTGGTTCCTGGGGTGAGAAGCGCTTCCCACTTCTCTCTTCCTCGTGGGACCCCTGTGCTAAGTGTAAGCTTCATGGAGCACTGGGTTGTGACTAGTTAAGTGAGCCCTGGCACCCAGGGGTGTGCAGACTCAGGTCCAGGGCTGACTCCAGACCAAGCAGAGGTAAGGGCACCTCCTCCAGAGAAACTCAGCTCCACAGCTGGGCACAGCACTCGGGAAGGAGCCTTAATAGCCGCCCGCCTTCCCTGTTCCCTGGGTCAGGGTAGATGACTTTAACCCTAACAGAAAGAGGAGATCAGAGTGGATGCCAGGCTTCCCCCCATCAGGCAGGAGTCAGGGAAATCGCCTCTGGGGGTGACGGGGGCAGGCGCCTCCCTCCCCCTTATAGTGCTGGCCATACCGCCTGACTCAGGAATCCATCCCTCTTGTTTTCCGGGCTGTGTGGGCCTTTGGAAGGAATGAGCAGGATTTCCCACTTCCCCTCAGGGGCAGCCGGCTCTGTGAGGGAGCTGAACCTCCCTCACCCCAAGGGAGGAGCAAGTACAGGCTTGCGCAGAGGAGCTAGCCGATCCCACCAGGGGTTTCTCAGGTTGAAGGGCAGGAAGGATGCCCAGAACGGAAGGATGGAGAGGTCCTGGGCCCCTGGGCGTGGGGACCTGTGCTCTGTGGAATGCACGTGAAGTCTGGGGGTGAACAGGAAGGGCCACGTCTGTAAGAGCTCTGAAGGGTTCTCGAGACTCACTGATAGGCTTGGAAGGAGGGGGCGGGAGAAGCAGAGCCTGGGTCTCAGAAGGGACCGGGCGGGCTTGGACCTCAAGCATCAACGTGGGGAAGACAGTGCTAAGGCGGGAGACCCTTCCCCACTTCTGGGATGCTGTGAATGCCGGCATTTTTTTTTTAATGGTCTGAAAAGAGTCAAAATGGATTCAGGTTGAGGGAGGTTGAAGATCGCATAGAGAAATAAAGCAATGGGCTGATTCTTGAGCCCATGATTTGTGGAATAAATTTATACTGTGTACTAGCCCCAAGAGAAGCGTGCGTTCACCTCCAGTCAGCCCACAGCTCCTCTGGGCCACCATCACCAGGACACACGCCAAGGCCAGCCTCTTGCCTCTATGTGCCCTTTTCCCAACATTTGGGGCTTTCGTGGAGGCTCAGATGATAAAGAATTTGCCTTCAATGCGGGAGACCCGGGTTCGGTCCCTGGGTCAGGAAGATCTCCTGGAGAAGGGAATGGCAACCCACTCCAGTATTCCTGCCTGGGAAATCCCTTGGACAGAGGAACCTGGCAGGGTACAGTCCATGAGGTCACAAGTCAAACATGGCTGAGTGACTAACACTTTCCCAGCATAACACAGGCAGATGATCTTTTTGGAAAGTACTTTTTTTTTGCAAAGCAGCCACATTTTTTTTCATTAAAATTTTTTATACAATCTTTAAAGGTTACACTCATTTACAGTTATTATGAAGTATTGGTTGTACTCCCTGTGTTGACAATACCTCTTTTAGCTCCCAGCGGTTTCTACCTTTCCCTCATCAACTCCTATATCCCCTTTTCCACCTTCCCACTGGTCTGTTCTCTTTCTGAGTCTGTATCTTTTTTTGTTATACTCACTAGCTTGTCACTTTTCAGGTTCCACATGTAAGTAATATCATACAGTCATTTGCCTTTCTCTGGTTGATTTCACTAGCATAATACCCTCCAAGTCCATCCACATTGCTGCAAATGACAGCATTTTGTTCTTTTTTTGGCTGAGTAGTATGCCATTGTATATACATATACCTCATTTTCCTTATCCATTCATCTGTACGTAGACATTTAGGTTGCTTCCATATCTTGGCAACTGTAAATATTGCAAAGCAGACACATTTTTAAAAGCTTGATGCTTGGGCCTGGTGCCCTGAGACGACCCAGAGGGATGGTACGGGGAGGGAGGAGGGAGGGGTGTCCAGGATGCGGAACATGTGTATACCTGTGGCAGATTCATGTTGATGTATGGCAAAACCAATACAATATTGTACAGTAATTAACCTCCATTTAAAATAAATAAATTTATATTAAAGAAAAAAGTTTTCATCTGATTTCATTCACAAAATAGTCGTGGGACTGTAGAAAAGTTCACGGACGGATTTGCTTCTATTTCTTGAGGTCTGTCTTGACTTCTGGGAAATCTACTGGTTCCTCTGCTCATCCAAGACCTGGAGAGGATGTCCTGGGCTTCTTGAGTTGGAGATGCTCCAGAATAGTGAGAAAGTGGTAGGACAAAAAAGTGGAGAATGCGACTTGCGTCTCTAAAAGTACGAGGGGGCAGGGGCTGGTAAGGCAGCCCTTCTGAGAACAATGCCTGTAAATGTTCTGTCTTGCCTCCGAGTCTTTCTGTGCAAAATTTCTGGGCTCCCATGTAACCTTGTACCTCAACTGATGGGCAGGGGCTCTGCTTCTGCTTTTTCCTGAGTAGCAGAGGAGGCTACACTGTGACCTTGATTCTCAGACCATAACACCATCTCTGATAGAAAATGTGGTCAGGGACCGTCCTGGTGGTCCAGGGGTTAAGACTTCATGCTTTAAATGCAGGGGGCCGGGGTTCAATCCCTGGTTGGGGAACTAAGATCCCACATGCTGTACAGTGTGGCCACATAAATTATGAAAAAAAGAAGGGAAAACGTGATCAAAAAGAAGACACTATTCTTTCCCCGAGGTGAAGGAAGGCTGCCACAGATCCAAAGCATTACTACGCCAGACCCTCCCTATCCTGCTAAGCCTGGAATTGATTCTGAGGATGCTTTTCAACCTGCAATAGAAGTATTTCCAGTTCTAAGTTCTGATGTGAACCGTTTCAAATATCTGTCCTTATCCTGAATGAAACTCAAACGAGGGTAACATCGGGCTCAGTTCAACCATCCCTATTTTTCGTTTGGAGTCTCTGACAGAGAGAAATGGGAGACCCTCTTTGAACTCTCTGTTCTGTGTAGCACCGATCTCCCCCTTACTCACCGGAAAAACAGGAAGAGTGTGGACAGACTCTGGAGCAGAGCACAGAATGCCCACATCTAGCTCTGCAAAGCCTCCTGGGGTGCCAGCTCTGCGCAGTCCCCTCTCCACCAAAAGGCAGCATTCCTGACTGCCCACACGGGCTTGTGGGTCCTGGCCAGCTCTGCACCCCAGGACTGGCTGTCTTTGTCATCCACACTTTGGGAATTAATGTCTGGAATTCCTCCATCTCTCTCTTCCATCTGTTGACCAGAGCCTGGCTGCTGGAGGCTCACTTCTCTCCCCTGCACCATGCAGGGCACTCAGAGGATCCGTCAGCCCAGAGTTCTCTCCTTCCAGGGCCCCCGAGCCAGCTGGCTGCACCTCCTTCCGTGGCTGCCGTTGCTTGCGGGCTCTTGGGGTCTGCTGGCCGTGACCTTCAGGGCCTGAGTTCCAGCCAAACCTCTGTTCTTTTTCAGTTTTCTCCTTGGCTCTTTCCCGTTTCCCCGAGCACTGCCCACTTTCTTCTTTGGCCCTTCCATCCAGGCAAGGTTCCTATTCTTTTCCAGACAAAGAGAGTCATCGTGAGCAACAGGATCCCGGAATAAAGGAGAGGGAAAGTGGCTTGAGTCCAGGAAAGCCCAGAAGCTTCAGAAGAGCTGTCAAGAGCCTCGTTACTGCTGGGCTGGCTGTGTTGGTTGGACAGTGAGGTCTGACAATGCTAAACAGTGCGTGGGGCTCAAAGATTAGCAGAAAGAAAGCACAGCAAGAAACTGGGAAATATGGATCTGGCCATAGTCACCTTCAGATGACGTATTAAAGTGTTGAAATCTCCCTCTAGACCAGGGATCTCCAAAGCCTGGGCCATGAACTGGTCCTAGTTTGTAGTCTGTTAGGAACTGACAGCAGGAGGTGGGCGGTGGGCAAGCGAGTGAAGCTTCATCTGATTTACAGCCGCTCCCCATCGCTCACAGTACTGCCTGAGCTCTGCCTTCGGTCAGATGAGCTGCAGTATTAGATTGCAGAGGAGCTTGAACCCTGCTGTGCACAGCACAGGTGAGGGAACCAGAGCTCATGGATTTCATGAGAATCATGCCCAAACCATCCTCCTCCCAGCTCTGATCTATGGAAAAATTTCACCTTCCACCAAACCGGTCCCTGGTGCCAAAAAAGGTTGGGGTTTCTGCTCTAGACTAAAGAAGCAACGGGGAATAATCCGCAGAAAATCAAGCCTCTGTAAATACTGACTAGCCTTAATCTCTCAGCTTTTGAAAGGTAGGGTAAGGGATATGGGGAACTCTTGCCCTGGCCTTAATTCTTTCCCCTGGACTGAACACCATGGTCTGGGAGCCTTGGGAGAAATAAAAGGAAGAGGATGTTGAGCATAGCCAGATACATGCTTCGGTTATTAGGAAAGGATTCCCAAAGGGGGGAAAAAAATCGAAAAATAACCTAAGAGATTCCATGACATGTGAAAAGCCAACCAATAATTGGGAATAATAGCAATGAAGAGAACAAGAAAAGTCATCAAAGAAACAACATAACCACCATGAAGCTTGCTAATTAGCTCAGATTTTACAAGCGGTCATGCAAAAGATGGAAGGAAAACCACACGAGCTGGCCAATCGATATGAAATATGTCAGAGAGATTCAAGATCACAGCGAGCCATGGATTGTAAATTGGGCCAAACAACAAGATGGACTATTTGGAGTGAAGACATGACAATGAGATGAAGCCAATAATTGGGAACGATTGTGTAATGGCTGAAGAACACAGCCTCTCGTTGGAGGAGCCAAAAGAACTTTCAAGAGCCACTTGTCTCTGGTAGAAGCTCTCTCTCACACTTATGTTCAACTTATTTACAAACAGAGCCCCATGCCCACTATTTCCCCCACTCTTAGCTTATAATTATGATCCATTTACATACTGAATTTCCCAAGCTTCTTTGCAGGGTAGGGGCCTTGCAGCTTGTCATGGGCCAGAGGGATATGGGCAGAAGGAGGTATGAAATCTTGAAGTGTCATCTCCTTAAAGAGCAAAGCCTGATTCTTCTGTCTCTCCTTTCTGTCACTGTAAATCCAGAGGTGGAAGCATGTGTGGCCACAGGAGAGGGGACCCACTAGCGGGGCTCCCTGACCTTTTGATTAGAGCTGATTTACTGCCCTGAACTGTGGCTTTCCTAGTAGCTCAGACAGTCAAGCATCTGCCTGCAGTGGAGGAGACCCAGGTTCGATCCCTGCGTCGGGAAGATCCCCTGGAGAAGGAAATGGCAACCCACTTCAGTATTCTTGCCTGGAGAATTTCATGGACAGAGGAGCCTGGTGGGCTATAGTCCATAGGGTCGCAAAGAGTTGGACATGACCGAGCGACTAACACACACACACACTACTCTGAACTACGTAAGTTTAGATTTTATGAGAAAAAGACATAGACGTTTAACTTATATAAGTCATTGTATTTGGGAGTGTTCTGTTACACCACTTAGCCTAATAAGCCTAAATGAACACAGCATCTAATCATCTCATTGTGCAGAAGAGGCAAAGAGACCCTGAGAGTTCAAGGGCTGACACACAGCCATCGCAGTCCCCGTGGGGCTGGCGCTGTGTGGGGAAGCAAGAGTGAGTGGCATGGGGACATGGGATGAGTACATTGTTTCTGAGTGTGACAGCCAAATTTTGTGCAAAACGTCTAACATACGCTAAGATTTCAAGTCAAGAGACTTGGAGAACCAGAACTCTGGATTTTCAAGTACTTGCAAGTTGAACTCCTTGCTTTTGGTCTCTGACTCCTTTGTCCCAATACACACACACACACACACACCCCACATTCCACAAACACATACCACACACACATCACATCGCTCTCTGCCACATCTAATTCATCTGCAGACCCATGAGAATATGATTATTGCGTGAAGTCCATGAGTTTTGGAGCTGTTTGTGATGCAGCATTTTTGGGGCAATAGACAACTTTGACGATTGCATAATGAATGAGTTCTAACTGTGATGCTAGTTATTAGGGAGAAGTATGAATTTATATAAGAGAACAACTTGACCTCATCTGGACAAGCCAGGAAGGTTTTTCTGAAGAAGGAATATATAAGTTGAGATCAAAAGCTTGAGTTGGAACTGACCAGATGATGTGATATTGGACTGAAAGAATGGACATTCCAGACAGAGGGAACAACAGGTGTGAGGTCCTGAGGCTGGAGATGTTTAGCGTCTTTGGAGAATGGAATGAAGGTGTTGTGCCTAAACTTAGGGGTGGAGGGGAAGAAGCAGCTGTGATGAAGATGAAGACGTGGCAGGCACTCAACCATGAGGTGCTTGGGAACCAGATTATGCATTTTCTTCTTCTTGCTTTGCTTTGTTTATTAGACCTTGGGACTTTGTAAGGAGCTTTAAAATAGAGAATGACATAATCAGATTTGCATTGCCGCAACAATTCTCAACCTGGTGTCAAGAACGGGTGCAAGTAGAGAACAAGTGTGAAGAGCTGACTCACTGGAAAAGACTCTGATGCTGGGAAAGATTGAAGGGGTGAAGAGAAGGGGACGACAGAGGATGAGATGGTTGGATAGCATCACCAACTTGACAGACGTGAGTTTGAATAAACTCCAGGAGTTGGTGATGGACAGGGACGCCTGGCGTGCTGCAGTCCATGGGGTTGCAAAGAGTTGGACACGACTGAGCAACTGAACTGAACTGAACTGAGAGAATGAGTGGTGTTGGGAGATGAGATAAGAGGCTGTCTTATCATTCCTGGTAAGGGGTTTCCCTGGTGGCTCAGAGCGTAAAACATCTGCCAGCAATGTGGGAGACTTCGGTTCAATTCCTGGGTTGGGAAGATCCCCTGGAGAAGGAAATGGCAACCCACTCTAGTACCCTTGCTGGGAAAATCCCGTGGATGGAGAAGCCTGGTAGGCTACAGTCCATGGGGTCGCAAAGAGTCAGACATGACTGAGTGACTTCACTTTCACTTTATCATCTCAGGGAGGGATAATGGTGACTTAGTTGGTGGTCTAGAGCTGGAGACAAGGAGGGTTGTTTAGGAGACAGGGATGATGGGATTTGGCCATTGATGAAACAGAGGCTGGGAAAGAGGCAGTGTCAAAAATGTTTTCCAGGCTTCTGGCATGAATCCTTGCGTACCTGGTGTGTGCCATCATTGGTATGAACAAAATCAGAGGAAGGGCATATCTAGAGGAAAGCCATGAGTTCTCTTTTTATGATCTTGCACAAGTGATAGCCTGTGAGTTTTAGGTTTTTATCTGTAAACTGGGAATGATAACGCTAGGCTTGTTGAGAAGATCAAATGAGATCACACATACAGAAGAGCTGTGTGAGTCCGAACGCACAGTTCAAAGTAGGATCTTGTTACTGTCTCAGAGACAGAAGGGATAGAGGGGAGCAACAGAAAGTTGATAAGCTGAAGGGGTAAAAGACAAGCTGACCTTGAACCAAATCTGTCTAGTCTTTTTGGGAAAAACCACTGAGGGAGGCAGAGCCAAACCTTGAGGCCTCATCTGAGATGTTCTTTTCTAAGCCCTGGGAGGCCCTGCTCTTTGTAACTGCTTCAGGCTGGAAGCAGAGAGCAGTTCCCACTCCTGACCACTACCATCAGGACACACTGTCTCCATTAGGGGTAAGTCTTCTGTGCACCACGGAAAATCCTTGAGGTTAGACCCTGCTGGTGCAAATCTGGAGTTGGGGTGGGCGTGATGAAAGCCTGCTGCTGTGGCCTAGACAACTCTGATCTGCTTAACGTGTAACAATCTAGGCTGTTTGCTGTGCTCCAGAAACCATGCTTTCTTGGGAGGCCATCAGTGACGCTTTTTATTGAAAACTATTCATTGACCTACCCTTGCCATATTCTGCAAATGAAGTTTCTGTCCACGTGGTTGCTGAGGCCCGAACCATAGGAGTCCTTAATTTCTCATCCCTTTGCCCGCACAGCCCCTCGTCACTGAGAGTGACCAAGTTTAACACCCTGTTCTCCGCACGCCCACTGCCATGACTGCAGGATTTCTTCCATCTGAGCTGCTGCAGACACTGCCTCCTACCTAGTTCCCAAAGAGCAGCTCAGGCTACCTGTCCAAGTACGAACAGTCCACTTCACTCGTGCGCTTAGAAGTCTTCCTGGGTTTCCCCTCCTCATTTAGAATAAATCCAAACTCCTTGCGATGGTCCACAAGGCCCTGCACACCATGGCGTGAGCGAGGAGCAAAACCCGCCTTGTAGATTTATTTTAATTATGGCATAGTGAGCCCTGGGTTACTTTGAGTCACTTTTTAGGCCCTGGTGCGTCTGTACTAGCCTGTGCTGGTGATTTTATCTTGCTTGATCCTGATAAGGCTAGAAACTTAGTAGCGATCCTTGACCGGGAGAGGGACGTTCTCTGTAGCTGCTCTGATCACCAGTGTCCCAGTGGGGGAGGGAAAGATGACCCCTTCCAGGATGGGGCGGGACGGCTTGTGTCTGACTAGCTACCTGACACAGTTGGAGAGGACAACCGCCCAATCAGAGCAGATGTCAGCCAAAAACCAAGCGTGTGGGCCTGGGTGCTTGCTGGTTGAGTACCAGGCCCACTCATGTTCTTGACGTTCAGCCTTCTCTGCCTCTGTTTGGTTCCTCAAACTGAGAAACTGATTGCCTTTGAGCATTTCACCAGCTGCCCCTTCTACCGGGCATTCTCACCCTCCAGCTTCTGGGCAGGCTTAAACCTCCCTGTCCCTTAGGCCCCAACCCCCAGTTTAAAAGGCCTCCAGTGGCCCTCCATCCTAGAGTGCTCCCCACCTGTGATGACCTACCTGGCTTCTGCTTGTAGATGCCTGTTTCTCTCCGATAGCTTGAAGGTTGCAGGAGAAGAGGGCGTTCAGCCGGTGGATGTATCCCAGGCCCTGGAACAGTGTCTGGCAGAGAGCAGGCCCTCGGCAATCATGGCTGGATGATAAGCCAGTTGGTGGCACTTCCCAGGAGTGGAGCTATGTGCTTGGCGGGGGCCTGGCCTGGGAGGAGAAGCTTGCAGCTGTGGTGCCCAGGGCGTGGACAGGTTGGTGGACAGTGTGGGCTGAACGTGGAGCCCCCCTGATTGTTATAGGAAGGACACCTGACCTGGGTCTCAGGAAGAAAAGCAAGACAAGGGGCTGCTTTTGCATTCCTTTCATCCTAGGGGCTGTGAGGATAAGAGATCGGTGGGCTCACTTGGAAAAGTTAACTCCATCTACCCACAAAAGTGCTGTTTGAATTTTGCCTTTAAAAACTTTTGGTACCAAGTCCAGTGGTGGGAGTAAGGGGATCTCCCCTCACCAGCAACAGTTCTCCAACAACATCTGTTTGTCCCATGAGTCAGCTCGCTTCTGACCCTCCCTTCCAAGACAGCATCAGATCCCACAGGTTAGGGGGCTAAGCCCACCCGTGCCCTTCAGACCCAACTGCAAGTCCTCACCGTCCCCTGTGCTTCTCACTGACCTGTGATAGATTGGAGGCTCCCGGGACCCCCTGCTTGGTGACATCTATTTACCAGAGCAGCTCATGGAACTGAGAGAGACACTTAGCTAGTAGAATGTTTACTGGCTAAATCATGTCCAGCCCTTGGCTACCCCACGAACTGTAGCCCACCAGGCTTCTCTGTCCATGGGTTTTTCCAGGCAAGAGTAGTGGAGTGGGTTGCCATGCCCTCCTCCAGGGAATCGGCCCAACCCAGGGATTGAACCCAGGTCTCCTGCTTGGCAGGCAAATTCTTTATCACTGAGTGACCTGGGAAGCCCCTAGTTACTAGATTACTGGTTTGTTATAAAAGGACGTAACTCAGGAACAGCCGGATGGAGGAGGTGCTGAGGGTGAGGTGTGGTGAAGGGCACGTCCACTCCCTCTCTGGGTACCACTCCCCCCATCATAATGTGTTCACCATCCTGGCCACTCTCCAACTCAGTCCTTGGGGTTCTTATGGAGGCCTCATCACACAGGCACCATTGATTCAATTATTGGCGATCGATTCAAGCTTCAGCCCCTCTCCCCTCCCCAGAGGTCAGGGTGGGACTGAAAGGTCCAACCCTCCAATCACGTGATTGGTTCCCCTGGGAACCAGTCTTCATCCTATGGGGGCACCCCCAAAGTCCTGTCCTTAACATAATAAAAGGCATTTTAAAGGCTCTTGTCTCTAGGAAATTCCAAGGGTTTTAGGAACTCCTGCTAGAACCAGGACAAAGACTATGTACTTCTTATTGTAAATCAGAGTATCAGCCCTGCAAGATGATTAACATGCACAAAGTCACCTGATCATGTTGACTAGTTTAACAACCCCTTCAGTTCAGTTCAGTTCAGCTGCTCAGTCATGTCCAACTCTCTGAGACCCCATGGACTGCAGCACGCCAGTTCTCCCTGTCCACTACCAATTCCTGGAGCTTGCTCAAACTCATGTCCACTGAGTCAGTGATGCCATCCAACCATCTCATCCTCTGTTGCCCCCTTCTCCTCCCACCTTCAGCAGCCCCTTAGATGGCAGTGAAGAGTCTTTACCCTTCTTCCTTTCCATGCATCTCCTACATGGACCCCAGGCTCCCTTCCAGAAAGAGCTGGTTTCCTCAAGTCCACACTCAGCTTGCCAGGACCAGTCCCTGTGAGCTCAGCACCAGACCTCCCACCCTGGCATTGGGGGTCAAGCCGACAGGGTGGGAAGGGCCCTGGGCTTTGGGGCATCTGACCCTGATTTAGCATCACGGCTCATCCCGGTCCCGTTGCGGGGCTGCGTCACCTCTGGGGGTCTCCCTTTCCGTAATGGCGAGGACAGCGGTGCTGAAGTCACCTGGTCTGGGCTCCGAGCTCTTCTGCCTGAAACACCCAGCAGGGGCTGTGGAGCGGAGGGTGGTCAGCACCTTCCGGCTCTGAGCTTCTTGGGAACAGAAATCACATCACCTGTTCTCTGCTCTTCCCCAGAATCTCCTGGTCCGGAGTGAGGAGTTCCGTGAACCTGACCGACTGACGCACGCCCTTTTGGTCTTTTCTAGCATTTCCTACCTGATTCTGAGAAGCGGAAGCATGCACCTTCCAGAATGGTCCCGCTGCTCACTGGTCCTGCTTCCAGAGGCAGAATTGCTGGGAGGAGCCCCTTGCAAGGGCCAGGGCACCTCCGAGAGACCAGAAGGGGAGAGGCTTCTGGGGGAGACGAGTGGGGGGCACACGAGAAGCACTGATCGGGGGTGGTTTCCTGGGAGTTTGGGGAGTTCTGAGAGCAGCATGCCATAAATGAAGAAAAAGGAATTGAATCTTTGGGAAAACGAGGCTAAAGAGGCCCAGGAGTGCAGAGGAAGGTCCAGATCGTTTCAAACAGAAGTGAGAACAGCACTAAATTCAGGCTAAGACAGCTCCGGTGCCTGTTCCAGTCCTTTCTGAGAGGGGGTATTCATAGTGCTGCCCCAACCCCCCCCTCCAGTGTTTCCTGGTTCCTGCTGGAGTGTCTGAAGGGGCCGGTGTGTCCCCCAGAAGTGCCAAAACGTGAGAGATAGATGGGGTTGTGGATGGGGTGCGGCTGGTTACAGAGGACCAGCCTGTGAGCGAGAAGCTTCCGGACCACTTAGAGCTTCTCTGAGACACGCTCCGTCCCTCCACAAATATTATTTTTGAGCAGGAAGGCCTTTGGCAAGCACTGGTCTGCAACACACGTTCTGTTGCAGGGAGAGTTGAAGGCTTTAGTCTGGAGGCACTAAACTCCAAACTTGTAGCAAAGTCGGAACCAGCCCCCTGTCTTGGAAGGCACGTGCAGACTTCTGAAGATCGACTTCCTACTTGGCATCAGCCCTGGCTGAACTCGTGAGAGGACAACGTTCACCCCAGGGAAGCCCTTATTCCTCTGCCCTCTCCTTTCCTTCCCCTGCCCCGTCCCACCTCCTCCCCTCTCCCGTGGCCCCTACTTTTCTGCACGTTCGTGTCTCTTCAGAAAGGATCTGAAGCCTGGCTTGACTCAGGTTTAAGTGACTGATTACAGCTTATCTCCATGAGATTTGGCTTGAATACGGGCCACAGCTTTCAGCTAAGGAAGGGAAGTGTGGGTGGTATTTTATTTTATCTTGTGGGTGGTATTTTAATCAGACTGTGACGCTGAAGCCCTGATCCTTTCAAAGATGAGACGGTGAAGTGGGTGGAGTTGGCTGCTCTCTCTGTTTGGTCCCACTGTCGTATGACCAATGATCAAGAAGAGATTTAGTGATTCTTTAGTCTTGGGTTCCAAGATAAGGATCGTTTGATCAGCCTGGGGGACCCCAGGGTCTGCCCTGTCACAACATACCTTGGTCATTTGAAAAGGGTGATCCAAGAACCAAACTTTGAGAAAAAACGACCTAGTTCTGCATTTGACTGGTGAGGATCAAGCATGGGGGCGATGGTGGGCAGAGAATGTCGGCTACCATGTTAGCAAACAAAGGATGTTGCGGCCATCAAGCCATCAGCCACAGCAGCTGCTCCCCTCTGACCCTCTGCCCTGCACCCTGAGGGGATT
This sequence comes from Cephalophus harveyi, assembly GCA_006410635.1. Lineage (NCBI taxonomy): Eukaryota > Metazoa > Chordata > Mammalia > Artiodactyla > Bovidae > Cephalophus > Cephalophus harveyi. Next base: position 839,680 of record SJYT01032158.1, on the reverse strand, counting down.
TAGGATGCAGAAAAACAAGATAGGTCTACCTCTAAGGGATCATTTCAATGAGTTTAAACTTTTGCATCTTCCCATGAAGAGAAAAGTGTGAAATTCATTACTTGAGATGCTTGATTTCCCTTAATCTTTTGATAGCCCAGCTACCTGATTTTATTTTTTTGCTAAATCTCCAATATATCCTGGCTCCTCCCTTACCTCTTTGTGCTTTATTTCACTGAATAAAACACAGCTTTCTATTTTCAGGTTGTGCATTTTTTTTTCAGGTGACAGTTCCCTCCTGCCCCTTGCTTCAGTGCCAGGGCAGATCCCGGGGTGGGTCACAACAGTAGCTGCTTCAGCCAACCCCCCAGCACCTGCCACTCAGCGATTCTTGAGGGTTTCAAATCATGGATGTCTTTTATTTTAAAGGGCTATCCAAGGAGAAAGTGAAGCACAACCGTCTGCCAGCCAGCCTGCAGGGGACAAGCCCAGGTCCAAGCTGGTCCCTGCGGAGTCCACCCATGGGGCACAGAAGGGACCAAATTCTCTCCCCTGACATCGAGGGGCTCTGCACACCTGCCCCTTGGGACTCCTGCCCACCACCCACCCAGATCTAAAGTGACTTTGATCAGCCAGGTTCCTCCGCAAGCCCCCAGCTTCTTCTCAAGAGCTTTGAGCTTCTCTGGCTAGACAAGAATTTCCTTCTCAGGCAGGTCCCACATAAAAACCAAAGCTCCCATATCCGGGTCCTGGTTGAGAAGGGAACTCTTTCTTAGTCCAGAGGGAGAGAGTCAAGGCTGGAAAATAGATACCGCCTTCCACAAGTTCATAGCAAGCAGCCAGAAGCGGCATTAACCTATTATTTGAATATAAAGCCCCAATCTTTTCATGGCTCTGAAGTAGCCCTGTTCTCTGCCTACCTGTGGGAAGGCTCTCTGCAGGAAAACTAGCCCGGAGGAAGGGAGAAGGGACCCCCATCATGAGACACCAGCGTGCTGGGCAGGAGGTTACTGTTGACCTCTGCTCACGCCCTGCGTGGTGTTAGGAGAGCAGAGAATCCCTCTCTCTTGCCTTCCTCACCCTGTCCTTTCTTCTTTGTAGTTTTACGCCTTCTTCTAGTGGGAAAATCCACACATCTGCCAACAAGAGGTCTGGGTGCGTATGAAAATGGCTCCCACATCACCTGCAAGTTTTTGCACTTAATGCCCCAACGTGTTTTCGAGAGAAGGGGCATTATCCTCAGCCTCCGGATTAGGAGACTGGGGCTTGGAACAGTTCACCATCAGCATGTCCAAGGTCACCAGGCTGGTTGGCAGGAAGGGGTGGAACTTGAGCCCGAACTTGCGAACTGCAATGCTTCTCTTCTCCCGAGGAGATCGCAGTCCAACGGCAGGTCTGTAAGAATGAAATATCTCTGCACCACGGTGACTGCCTCATATGCCAAAGAGTGGGATGACACAGTCATTGCATCTTTGCAGGTCGAGGAGGCTGTTTAGGAAGTTAACCAAGGAGGGGAGGGGGAACAGGGAAGAAGAACCAAAACACCCCAAGGGATGAGCAGGGAGGGGCCAGAGAATGTACTCTGGGGCACAGAGTAGGTGCTCAAGGTACACATGCCAACCGGGTGGCTGAGATTCTAAAGCCAACGGGATTGAAGTCTATGAAGCTGATGGGAAGAAGAGGCAGAAGACTGGAACACCCAGTTTAGGGACCTTCCTGGAAGAAGTATAGATTCAGTTCAGTTCAGTTCAGTTCAGCCGCTCAGTCGTGTCCGACTCTTTGCGACCCCATGAATCGCAGCACGCCAGGCCTCCCTGTCCATCACCATCTCCCGGAGTTCACTCAGAAAGTATAGATTAGAATAAACAAAAGCTCTGCTATTTCAAAGGTAGTCAGTTTTGGGAGGAAGATAAATTTGTGCATTGTGACTCCATAAAAAAATAACCAGGGCCAACATCTCCTGACTTGGAGGCCAAGGTCAAACAGAAGAACCAGAACCTTCTATCTTTCCCCATCACCACCTGACCCCACCCCCTCCCCCCCACTCCAGGGGCTGAGTGAGCCGCCTGCCCAACCTTGAATTCTAAATCCAGTCTTAACTGCATAAAGTTTCCATCTCCTCCCTCTTCAGCTCTGGCACATTCTGTTTTTTGCTTTGAGGGAGTCACCAGCTTGATAGACTACAGGAAACCTGCCTGAATTTTGCATCCAATTTATAGGGTTCTGGTTCTAAGAGTGTGAGGCATCCACGGTGAAGGCTGCTAAATGGGCTGTGTAATCCCCTTGGAGATGGCGCGTCCTGGCGTTTGCACGCCGGTGTGTGCCTTCCTCCTGGCTTCTGTGTTTGTACTGGGGGACGGAGTGGGGACACGATTTTGGTGACTTGTATGCATGTGACCAATCCGCCAGGAGAGAAGAACCTTCTTTCTGAGTCCTGGCAGCCGAGGCTTCTTGCAGNCACATGCCAACCGGGTGGCTGAGATTCTAAAGCCAACGGGATTGAAGTCTATGAAGCTGATGGGAAGAAGAGGCAGAAGACTGGAACACCCAGTTTAGGGACCTTCCTGGAAGAAGTATAGATTCAGTTCAGTTCAGTTCAGTTCAGCCGCTCAGTCGTGTCCGACTCTTTGCGACCCCATGAATCGCAGCACGCCAGGCCTCCCTGTCCATCACCATCTCCCGGAGTTCACTCAGAAAGTATAGATTAGAATAAACAAAAGCTCTGCTATTTCAAAGGTAGTCAGTTTTGGGAGGAAGATAAATTTGTGCATTGTGACTCCATAAAAAAATAACCAGGGCCAACATCTCCTGACTTGGAGGCCAAGGTCAAACAGAAGAACCAGAACCTTCTATCTTTCCCCATCACCACCTGACCCCACCCCCTCCCCCCCACTCCAGGGGCTGAGTGAGCCGCCTGCCCAACCTTGAATTCTAAATCCAGTCTTAACTGCATAAAGTTTCCATCTCCTCCCTCTTCAGCTCTGGCACATTCTGTTTTTTGCTTTGAGGGAGTCACCAGCTTGATAGACTACAGGAAACCTGCCTGAATTTTGCATCCAATTTATAGGGTTCTGGTTCTAAGAGTGTGAGGCATCCACGGTGAAGGCTGCTAAATGGGCTGTGTAATCCACTTGGAGATGGCGCGTCCTGGCGTTTGCACGCCGGTGTGTGCCTTCCTCCTGGCTTCTGTGTTTGTACTGGGGGACGGAGTGGGGACACGATTTTGGTGACTTGTATGCATGTGACCAATCCGCCAGGAGAGAAGAACCTTCTTTCTGAGTCCTGGCAGCCGAGGCTTCTTGCAGCTTTCTGCAGCCTCTGGCTCCTCGCCTCAGGCTTTGAGTCTGGCCTCCAAAGACAGGGCAGGACTTTGTGATGCCAGGTCCTGACTCTGACCTCACACCTCCTTGGGAAGAATCACTAGCCTTTGCGGTCTACTCCGTGACCTTTTAGAAGGATTGAAGGTCTCAGTGCACACCGGGGTTCCTCTGTCCGCTTGGCCCTCCCGCCACCCTGGCAGGCAATCCTGACTAATCTCCTCCTCTGGTCTGCAGCTGGCAGGCTCTTTCCCCATTCGGAGAGCAGATTTTCCCGGCCTTTTCACTAAATCTGCACTGCATTGCCTGGGCTGCCTCTTCTTGCTCAGTCGAGGCAAAGGATTTGAAGCTGATCACCACCACACACATACCATCATCCTCCTTCTGCCTCCAGACATGGCTTCATCTTTGCCCTCCATCCTCAAGGCCTGAGTCAGCATGCCCTGCTGGACCCACCAGGAGAAGATCCTCCTTCCCCTTTGAGTATCACAGCATGTAGAGCTTTGGACAGTCACTTGATGCATATTATATCTTGGCAACCAGGAGCCCAGTGGTAAACAGATGGCACACTGAAGCTGGGTAATTTCGTAATATTCATGAATATTTAATACAGGAACTTCTACAAAGGTGTGGGAAGAGGGTAGGAGAGGCTTGAAAGTGTAGATCCCCAGCTCTGGCATCCGGGGATGTCTTATCCACCTCTGTGCTTGAAGGAGTGAGGGCAGGTCAGTACCAGGACCAGCCGGGCTGGACCTTTGTTAGAGGGAAGTGTTTAGTTTGCAGAGACCTCTTGGGATGAACATGGGAGAGCAAATGTCCTGATCTAAAAACAGGAGGGAAGGGGGCATGGCACAACCTTTTAAAAAAATGACATAGCCCAGTGATATGAAGAAACTGATTAGAATCAAACAGGTCTAAGGCAGCAGACGAGTTAACTTCCACTAGACCTTGAGCCTCAGGACAGGCTCAGTGTAATACATCGGCAAGCTAAATGATACATCCACAGATGCCATGCGAAGTTCCAAGGGTCAAAAAGAGGGCAGCGGCCCAATTTCTGGAAATCTCCACTCCATCCCCCAGAATAGCTGGAATACTCCTCCCACTCATTAGCCTACAAAATTACCCACCCCTATAAAAACGGACGACCCCAAATCCTGCGGCTTCTCGCCTTCCAAGATGGTCCATGTTCTGTCTATGACGCGCGTTTCTCTCTAAATACATTCACTTCTTACTCATTCCTTTGTCTCTCACTGAATTTTTTTCTGCAATGAGACATCAAGAGCCTGAGCTTTCCAAAGTCCTGAAACCAGGTTTGTGATTTAGTTGGAAGATCATGGGTTCAAGTCCCGGTCTGGGTTACAAAGCCTCAGTCTTACTGCCCTCCTTCCTCCCAACCACCGTGGAATCCATCCGGAATCGAGAGGACCTGAGCTTGCTGTGTGGTTCAAGAAGTACGTCCTTGACTGTGCCTCCCTAGCTGAGATGATTTTGGTGGGTCTACTGTCCTCAAGGCTAGAATAAAAAGCTTTGCTCAGGTCAGGGCTTAGCAGTCTATGGCCTAGGGCCCGGTCTACCCACTCCCTGCTTTTGTAAATAAAGGTTGCCTGGGACACAGCCACGCTCCGTTTCCCCATATTCTCTATGGCAGCTTTCTGACTATAGAACAGAACTGAGTAGTCCCAGATAGAGACCAGGCCACCCCCAAACCCAAAACGCTGACTACCTCGACGTTGACAGAAATGTTTGGTGAGTTCTCATTGAATGAGTTTCAAGGCCCCTCTGGTTGTAGGGATCGGTGGTGAAGTGTCATGCTTTAGATGGCTTAGCATCTCACACATCTACACCATGGTGGGGGTATGTGGATGCCCCCTGACCTGCCTGGAGGCTGCCTGCAGCCGGTCTCCATGGCCCCCCAGCCCTGCTTCTGGGGCTATGGCCAAGGAGACAGGTGGTGGCAGGCGGGTAGGTCGTAAGAGCTACTCACCCATCAGGCTCCCCCAGGCAAGCTCAGTGGAGAAGGGATGGAGCCGAGGTGACTAGCCAGCACGGGCTGTTTCTAGCAAGATGGGAAATTGCACCTCGGCCCAGCTTCATGGGCTGCCTCTGCTCTCTCACCAGCCCCCTCCCCACCCCCTGCCACCCCCCGCCACCGCCTTCTTCCCCACTCCCTGACATCCCTTCCAGAATCAACTGTTTGCGCTCAAACCTTTGTCATAGGCTGCCTTGTGGGAAACCCAGATGAAGACTCACTCTCTGTGGCCCGGATGCGCAGGTAGTTAATATACACGTTGTTCTCATTGGCAGTCATGTGTCTTCCATTACTGACCATATTCTAATCCAAACAACGACGTTGGAAATTTTAGCTAATTTAGGGAAACAAAAGCTTGCTGCCGAGAGAGTGGCCTAGGAGACAGGGCTGAGTTCTGTGAACCGGGGTATCTTGGGGACCTCAGTTCCCTTATCTGTATGGTTAGAGGATTGCATGGCACGATTCCCCCAATATCTGAATGTTCCAAGCGCCATGAAATCGGATCCAAGTTGTCTTGCTAATCTCGTGGCGGTAAGGAAAAGCAGACATTTTCACAGTCTGCACTGCCGAGGTGTTTCGTGATAAGGGCTTGTTTTTTGTCCTTTCCTAATGCAGCAGTGGGGGGTGGGGAGGTAGTCCCCAGTGAGGGAAGACCAAGGTGCAGAATTAACGGCCTTGACCTCATTCTCTGGCAAACCCTCCTGTTCCCTATCATCACCCCCTTGCCTCCCACTCCTGATCTCACCTCTCCATCCTTCTGGTACCCAGCTCACAACCTCAGGGTGAGCAAAGAGCAGAAAAATAATGAGTTTAATCCTATGTGCTTTGGCTTCTGAAAGTAGGAAGATTTAGCAAAGTCTGTCTAGAAAGATTTTTAAAACTTCTTGGTCACCTGGGATGGGACTTCTATCTTTGTAAATTATACCCCTGGAGAAGGAAATGGCAACCCACTGCAGTATTCTTGCCTGGAGAGTCCCATGGAAAGAGGAGCCTGGCGGGCTACAGGCCATGAGGTCGCAACAGTAAGACACAACTTGGTGATTAAACCACCACCTCCAAATCATACCCTTTACCCCTAAACTCAAAGAGTTGGAAGGAAAAGTCTATTCACAATAAAATCATCATAAATAAGACAGGTATAACAAATATCATCACTATCATAAATATCAAATGTAAATATTTATTAAGAACCTGTTGTGTACCCCTAAGAAGAACAGGGAATACATGGTGCGTAATTAGGCAGAGACCACAGTCACTGGATAAATAATCTCTCTAATAAGTACAACATTGCACAGGACGACAAGTGCTGTGCAGAAAAGGTACTGGTAGGTGTGACATGTGTGGTGGGTGCCTGATGTCCCTCGGGGCAGGTGGGGAGGGCTCTCCTGAGGTCTGGAAGGGGCGGGTATATATCAAGTGTGCTGGATCCTGGGACAGACACGTGAGTAGAGGAAGTGGAGGCCAGGGTGGCCCAGGTACAGAGGCCAAGGAGACAGTATAGGAGATGGAGCTGGAGACGCAGAGGGACAGGAGCGATCGTCCAGGCACTCATTCATCACTCTCATGCATTCATCAGTTCACTCACTCACGCATTCATTCACTTACTCATTCAGCAAGCGCATATCAAATCCCTCCCACGTCTGGGCGCTCTCGTGCGCTCTGCAGCTACAGTGATAAATAACACAAAGTTCTTGACTTTAAGAAGCTGACGTCTTTTTGGAGAAGACAGATCATGAGAAGGAAAATGAATACATATATAATATAATTCAGGTGGGGGTAAGTGCTGGGAAGAAAAAGAAGACCGAGGAAGCTTAGAGGGAGCCGTGGACGAGGCAGTGGGGAGAGGATTTCAGGCCCTTTTGTTCGCTTGAAGGTGCTGGACCTTTTCCAAAGAGCAGCCCTGGCCTCCCAGTCGCCTTGTTAAGCCAAGAAGAGCAGAGAGCAAAGCCTCTACTCATTCTGGCCAAACAGAAATGACCTAGGAAGAGCAGGATTGTAATCTTCCAGTTTAAGGCATTTTTTGCGTATTTATTTGCCATCCTAGCAAATGCAAGACCTTGGTGAGAGGAAACACCCCAGGGAGCAGGTTTGGGGTTCAGATTCCCCAGAGGGAGGGATGAGGTTGAAGGCCCTGCCCTGGCTGGATGCAGGGAACTTCAGCCACCCTCTTCAGATAAATGGATAATCAGGAGGTGAAGGGGCTGTGGATGATGGACCCGACAAGCTGGCAATTTCCTTGCAGCGGGTTCTCAGGCTGGAGGCCATTAGGAAGGGGGTGTTGGGAGAGGGCACTTCCGGGCGCTAGAGGGGAGAGAGGGCCCCAGGGCCGTTTTGAGTCAGACTCCTGCTGGCTTGACGTGAGTGGCATGTCTGTGTCCCCACCGAGCCCAACGCACAGATCTCAGTCTGCCCCTGGCCACAGAAACTCCTTTCTCCACACCCTGGCACTTGGAAAAGCACCCCAGAGTCGTGCAGGGGAGCATGTGGTCCCTGTCGCCCCTGGAGATGCCCTGGAGTCCAGTTCCCATGAAAAAGTGTGAGTCTGTGTGCGCACGCCTCACGCACATGTGTTCACGGGTGTAACAGATCACAGGCCAGCGCCAGAGAAGGGCGGAACCCAGCACCTTTCCCACGGAGCTCACGGTGTGGACGGGGCCACGGACCGTCCTGGTTCAGGGCAAGTCTGAGATGTTCGGAGCGCGATGCACTCAGTTTGGTGGATTGGGGGGTGTCAGGGAAAGGCTTCTGGAGTGTAACCAACTGACATCTGACACAGAAGGCAGGTGTGTGTGTGTGCGTGTGTGTGTAAAACAGAGAGAGAGACTGAGAGAGAACTCTCAAATTTAAAAGCTGCCTTGGGGATCACGTGAACGCCAAATAAACTCAATTTATAGATGAGCCTCCTATGCCCTCCATATTATTATGCCACTGCTGATATGCAGTTTGCATTTATTAAAATGTATCTTTTAAATTGTTGGTAAATCATTTAGAGCTGTTCTTCTCAGTTCTTCTTTCTCACTGTTAGGCTCCGTGGCCTGTGCTGCTGTGACCGTGGAAAGAGAACACAAGGACACCCAGACCCAAGGGTGAGGCTGGAGGTGACCGCTACTCACGCCAGAGTCTCTGGGCGGGCTGTGGTCAGAGCCCCAGGCACTGATGCGAAATCAAGATCATTCAACATCCTCCGATTTGTGTGCCTTTAAGGAAAGGTTAATTGGCAAAAACAAATGTACTGGGTAAGTACTTTTTTTTTTTTCTGATCACTTTGCTGAGATTTTAGTGGGAAGTCTTGTGAGTCAAAGTGGCTTTAGGGGGAAAAGGTGGTAGGACTTGAGAAAAAAGTGGCTTCTGGGGCAGAGGGGTCCTCTTGGTACCCTGTCCCTTTGGTTTCCACTGAAACTTTTGTAGGGAATACAAACAACTTTCCTGCCTGAATTGGGAAAGGGAGTGGGTGGGGGCAGGTAGGGATGAAAAGAAAAACATGTAGGGACTCGGGCACACCCAGTGGAGGTGAATGTCAGTGGTACACCCAGGCGTCTGCTTTCCTGAGCCCTCTGGTTAGAGCCTTGGTGGGCTCTGCTGAACCCTTGCTCACCTGCTCAGCACAGAGCACATTCCCTGAAGAGGGGTAACCGACGCGCCCCGGGAAAGATGGGACAACCCCACCTCTGCCCGCAGGGGAGAGTTCCATGCGCTGATTTTCACTTGCCCAGGGCTCAGGGCACAGCCCCAGGCTCCCCTCCACGCAGGCTGGGGACCTGTCCATGCGGGTGGCAGGATGAGAAAGCCGCCCTCCCAGACACCGCAGTCCTGGTGACCCGTGGAACCGTGGTGCCACCTGATGGCCAAGACGGGGAACAAGCTGGGGACTCGGGAGGGACAGGCCGGGACGTCCCAGCCGGGGCCCCAGCTCCGGTGGGCACTGTGACTTGGCAGGCCTGACCTTGTGGTCTCGCAGTTCTCAACCTGCGGGCCACAGGGCTGGGCTCCCGGGCTCCAGAAAATATTTGAGGGACCCACTCTGTGCTGGGTTCAGTAGCGTTGTTAGAGTCAGGGAGTGTGTGTTTTGGGAGTGGTTCATCAAAGCAGAGGCTAAAAAGACTGGCCCCAGTGAGTCTACACAACCCGAGGAGACAAGATTAATCCAGAAAAAAGATGCCTAGATGTTGCAGTTGATTGTGGGTGGGCTAGAGAGGGGAAACCACATCCAGGGGCACTCAGAGGGGTGGTGAGTCCAGGGGCAGGGCTGCGTGGGGGGAGGAACCGGACTCGGTGGTATCGTGGGGGAGGGGGAGGTGACCCATCACCCCAAAAGAGCCAACTATGTTTCATGCCTCCTCCCTAGGCTGAATGGTCCAGCTCTTTCAGAGGTTCTTCCTGGCCTCACACACTGTCCTTGGATGCCTTTGAAGGATGCGCTAGGGGAAACCTCTACTTCTGTGGCCCTGTTTGTAGGTTAAGGTCCTGAGTAGGCTGAGGGTGCAGATGAAGTTGGCGCAGATGAGGGTGAGGTGAGGATGGAGGGGAAGGAGCCCCAGGCCAGCCGAGCTCCGGTTCCCAGGAGTCAGTGGTCCTGGGGATTCCGTACTGTGGGATGCGGCAGGGACCATGTGGGGGCGCAGGAGGAGCTGGAAGACTTCCTCCCCCTCTCTGAAGCCCCCTCTTCTTCCCCCAGCCCCCATCCTCCTTTCTCTCTTCCTCTCTTTCAAATCTCCTTCTTTACTTCTTTCCTCTATTTCTGTAAAACTTCTGTGTTGGGCAAGCTCTTGAATTGGGGGAAACAAATCAAGTTTAAATTCCTTAAAAACTAGACAGACTTTCAACTATTGGGTGCAGTGATTACTTCCTTCTGGGAAGAAAGAAAGAAAAAAGAATTGCTAGCACCAGTCACCTGGAAGGGAATTTTGGCTGCCTTGGGCAGGACTTATACCCGGCAGGTTATCAGCATTATTGATATTGCTTCCTCCTTTCCTGGAGATGAGGGACACAGAAGGAGAGGGAGAGAGAGAACGTCTCCAACAGGACAACTTTCGGGAGTTGATACGTATGCCCTGCCGGTGGAGAATTCCACGCACTGAGCTTGACTTGACTTGCTTGACTGTGATGGACAGGCAGGGTAGAGGGGCGGAGGGGAGCTGCTCTGAAGATGGATCTTTTTCCTATGGTCCACATGCGAGCCATGGGGACCTGTTCCAGATTGCCTCCAAGGGGACCTTTTGATGTTGCGTGGTGCCCGAAGAAGGGAGCCCAAGCTGAGAGCAGAGCAGTCCGAGGGTGGAGAGTGGGGTCCACATTTGCGTGGTTCCCTTTGAAGGACCCCAGTTTGGGGAATCTCCAGAGGACCCCTGGGACCCCCATCGGAGGGTCAGCTTTCACTAACTGCTAGGCTGGAAAGCAGGAGCGCTTGCCCTCAGATGGAACTGTTCTCTGGCTCAACTCTCCTCCCTGATTCCTTCCCCTCCAAACCTGGCAGGACTCAAAATCACAGCCAGTGAATTGGGACGGGGGAGTCATGAGCCGAGAAGGACAGCAGAAGGGGCTTCACCTCCCAGAGCCTGGCTGCCAGAGGAGGCCCCTTCCTCGGGAGCCCCCGACCCGCCCTCTCCCTGGGTCCTGGTCATCCGCCAGTCCCTGGACCCTTCCCAGAGCCGCAGGAGGAGGCACGAAACTCAGGTGTATCCAAAAGACTTTTTTTTTTCTGCCAGGAACTGGCATTTCCGTGTCGACGTCAGGACTAAAGGCCAGTTGGAGATGGCTCATCGTGGAGTCAGCGACACCACGGAAATCCCGTGCAGCGCCGCCGCTGGAAATTCTCTAGATACACCCTTGGGCCTGTCCCTCTGATCGCCCCGCTGGTCAGATGCTTTTCCCTTCAGTCCAGTGACTTCTCCTGGTTCAGGTTGTTAACACAGACCTTTAAGGCTTACAGCTGAATCCTGAGAAATGGCTCTGTCACCGTGAGATCTTCACCAGTTTCCTTTTGTGTCTTTTCTGCATCACTTGCATTCTTTGGATATCGAAGAGAGCTTTGCAAAGGCTCCAGAGACAGGCAGGCAGCCCCCTTGAGCAGGAGCACACGTGGCAACCGGAGCTCCGGGGCTGGAAGAGACCTGAGAGGCTGTCCTGTCCTCGCCCCATTCTACAGGAGAGGAGACTGAGGCCCTGCGCTGCGGGCTTGCGTGTTTCCAAGCAGCACCCGTGGCTAATCCTGGGCACTGTCCTGTGTACCAAGCGAAGGAACCTCAGTCTGTGCCAGAAGGTGTACATGGCGTTAAGACCTTCCAAGGAGTTTACGGCCAGTGAAGCCCTGTTGTGCTCTTTTCCTCGTGGGGGCCCCGTGTGCAATGGCTGCAAAGAGCAGCCTCCTTGGCAGTGCGTGCAGCCCGACGCCTGCACGGCTGGCCCTAAGGGACCTGGAGACAGCCCTTCCCGGTGGACATTCATGACTGGCACGCTGTCCCCAGTCCAGGCTCCATTTAGGTGTGTGTGGTGCCTCTGAAAAGCCCCAGGGCAGAGGCCAGGGTCCACACTGGCCAAGTCCTAATGTCCATCCACACCAGGCTGTAGAACAAGGAACATGTGACTGAGGCCCCCTGCACGGCCAAGTTCAAGTTCCCTAGCTGCCAGAAGATCCACATCTACAAGAGGTGGGGGTTTACAAGGTTGAATGAGGATGAATTTGAAAACAGGGTGGCAGAAAAGCAGCTCATTCCAGATGGATGTGGGGTCAGATACATCCCTAATGACGCTCCCCTGGACAAATGACCAGTCCTGGACTCGTGAGAGCCTTGGTGCTGTCCCCTCCTTACTCACGCCCACCAATGAATCCTACTTTCCTGTTGAAGAAAGGAAGAAAAAAAAAAAGACTTCCCAAGGTGAAACAGGATTTTATATTTTCTTTCTGACCCACATCCACATGAAGATACTGAAGAGGCTTGTATTAGGACCAGGAAGGAAGATGTTTCCTTTCTGTTTATCTGATTTTAAAATCCCCGCAGAGCTACTGATGCGAGAGACAGAAAGTGCAGGACAAGGAGGCAAGGGGTCACTTTAACGTGAAGGGCTCAGAAAGCCCATCCACAGATTCTCCCTGCAGAAATCAAACCAATATTGTCAAGCGATTATCTTTCCATCAAAAATAAATAAATTAAAAAAAAAATTTCCCTCCAATCCCTGTGCTTGAAAAGCATAGGAAAGTAATTAGACTTTATAAGGCCGTGACTGTCCTCCAAACCCTGCCTGCCTCTGCAGTTCTTCTTCCTGGCTGGACACCACCCTTGATTTATCTGTGTGTTAAGAATCCATTTTCAGGGAGATTTTCATGGCCAGGTTTTTTTCTTAAGTCTTTACTGAATTTGTTACAATATTACTTCTGTTTTATGGTTTTTTTTTTTTTTTTTTAGCCAGGAGGCATGCAGGATCACGTGGAATCTTAGCTCCCTGACCAGGGATCGAACTTGCGCCCCCTGCATTGGAAGGTGACGTCTTAACCACTGGACCACCAGGGGGCGGTCCCCGGGGGCGGTCCCCTCGTGGCCAGTTTATGAGGACTGTGTCTTTGGAGGCAGCATGGCTGGGAGCAAGTTTAGACCATTTGCTTTTAGATGTGAGGAGAGAGGAAGATGAAGTACGTTTAAAATATGCGACTTACAACCAGCTGAGCCTTGAACTGCCCAGGGTGAGGGGGCAGAAGGACTCTTTCCATCCAAAGGGAGGGGCGTCCGTCAGGGAAGAAACAGTCTCTGTTTGAGAAGAGGCCCAGCTTCAAGTTTCAGACGCTGGCATGCGTTTCCTGTCTGTAATGTAAGTTTCAAGCTCTTGGTGTGTGCTTTTGCACTCCGAAATAAACAGAGCACCTGGCTTTCATCAGTCAGATGGTAACAGAATCAGGCTCCCAGGTCCCCCGCACGTCCCCGCCCCCAGGTAAGGGCTGAGCCGTGAGCCAACCAGGAGAGTCCAGACAATCTGGTTCCTTGTGGACTGATTCCGAATGAACAGCCGATGTGGGCCCAGGGGTCTCTTTGTGGCTCTCGCGGCCATTTCTCTAGAGCTTCGCGTGACCTTGGAGTGCCCGGGGACTGAGTTGGGATCTGTAGTACTTGCGGCCCAGAAGGTTGGCTCGAAGCTCCCGTTGGCCAGCGGAGTGTGTTCCGTGATCCACATCTGACCTCCGATCTGAAAACATTTTGGCATTTTCTTTGGGTTGAAAATAGTGGCAGGAAGAATTTGTTCTCTCCCGAATGAAGACGTTTGCTTTGGGATGTCTGCTGCTTTGTGCAAGGGCTGAAAGGAGGTCACAGCCCCTGCTCGTCACAGGACCGGCTGCTCGGGCAGCCAGGCTGGGCTCGGGGTGCTCGATGCTGCAGACGCGGCGCTCAGAAGGCGGGGAGGTCAACGCCGCCAGGGATTCCCGCGGTGAACCTCACGAATGCTTGGCGAAAAGGCAGCTAAAACAAATTGTTTGTATAAGCACCTGGAAAGAGGCTCAGGGGCGACCAGGAGCCGGTGGATTTGCTGAGACGTTGACACGGACTCAGCTGCTCCCTGTTCTGGAATGGGCTTTATGGGGTCCAATGGGTCGTGAGTGTCTGGATTGGTCCCCTGGGAGCAGGATGTCTCACCAGGACGCTCTCTTTGTCTCCCTGTGGGAGAGATGCAGACACAGAAGGAGACAATGATTGTACCCAGCGATGGGCTGGAGGACCCTGGGCGGCCGCGGCCGTCACTGGCCGAACACCCGGCAGAGTTGTCCTCAACGCCGCCCCCGCCTGCTTCATGGGCTGCTTTGGAGCAATCCTTGGTTTTCTTTTAGTCTCAATTTGACAAAGCGAATCTATCTATCATTTTGATTTTCTGTTTTACACAAGCAATTACAATTATACAGCAAAGTGATTCAGTTATACATATGTATATATATGTGAATGTGCATATATACATATTCTTTTTTATATGCTTTTCTATTATGGTTTATTACAAGATATTGAATATAGTGGGCTTCCCTGGTGGTTCAGTGGTAAAGAATCTGCCTGTCAATGCAGGAGACATGGGTTCAATCCCTGGGTCAGGAAGATCCCTTGGAGAAGGCAATGGCAAACCACTCCAGGATTCTTGCCTGGAGAATTCCATGGACAGAGGGGCCTGGTGGGCTATAGTCCATGGGGTCACAGTGAGTTGGACATGACTGAGACTTATGACTGAGTCGGACTAAACAAAAACAACAAAACTGGAATTAGGAAGAACTAAAGGAGCAGAAAAGGGAATAAAGAAATAAAGGGACATGTACATAAAATTATAGCGTAAGGAGGGGTGAGGCCGGCTCTCTGATATTCTGTAACAGACAAGGGTCACATTCCAGGAAATCTAAGGCTGGCCTTCATGATACCACAGGAGCTTGGAGGGAGGCCTTCAGGAAAATATCTGCCTTTGTTTTTCTTATGTTTCCTGATAGCAGGGACTTCTATTACCCCAAATTGCTTTTGAAGCTGAGCTGAAAGGCAAGATAATACAGCAAAGGTGAAAAATGACCTCGGCAGGTGAGAACAATGAACTTGGTTAGACACAGAGGCTCTGGGGGTGTGTGTGTATGTAGTGCTGACCCTTGGTCCAGAGACCAGCTTCAAAGGCAGTGGCATGTGATGACACGGATGAACAGGGTCCCTGTGAGGAGCAGGAGAATAACCCCCTTGCGTCAAACCCCCTGATGACTTCCCATGACCCCAGGGGTCAAGTCCAAGACCTTAACGTGCATTGGAAGACCCTGTACCCTCACCTGTGACACTTACCCCCTCATTTTCTGTGGCTCAGACATACTGGACCCCGCTTGGCTTTAAATACAGATGATATCTCTCTCTCCTCAGGAATTGCCCCACCCAGGTCTCCACTGAAGCCTCTCTTCACTGTTCATGCAGAATGTAATGAGCTTTTATCACATGCCAGCCTCTGTGATAAGTGCCTGAGTCACCAGGGTAAACAAACAAACAAACAAGAAGGTCCCCTGCCTGCCTTCCCTGTGTAAGAGGCAATCAGACCTGAACCACACGCTGAATGACGTGAGGCCGACGCGCACAGCGCAGAGATCCAGACAGAGAGGAGGGGGTGTACTCCAGGCGTCCCTGGTGGTTCAGTAGTAAAGCATCTGCCCGCAGAGCGGGAGACACAGGAGATGTGGGTTCGATCTTTGGGTTGGGAAGATCCCCGGGAGGAGGAAATGGCAACCTGCTCCAGTACTCTTGCCTGGAAAATTCCACGGACAGAGGAGCCTGGCGGGCTACAGTCCAAAGAGTCACAAAGAGTTGGATACGACTGAGCGGCTGGGCACACACACTCCCAGGGAACAGTGCGTGCGAAGGCCCCGTGGTGGGGGCGTGGGGGCATGGCTTATTTCAGGGACTCCACAAGGGCTCGCACGGCTGGAGTGCAAGCACCGTGGGGTAGACCGGATGTGGTGTGGGACGTCCCTGCGTTCTCGTTTTGATGCCACGCATGCAGAGCTGTTCTAGAGGCGAGAACTAGAAAGCTTAGCTAGAGTCAACACCTCCTCAACAAGCACTAATCGGGCAGTTCTACTGTGGTGAGCAGTGTGCTGGAGATGCCTAAGGCTGACGTGGTCCGTGACCTCGTGTGGGTCAAAACACAGACAAATAACCAAGGGGTGCCGCCCAGGGGAGCGCCCGCGTTGAGTGTGATCCTGGAGCCCGTGGGAGGCACCTGAGCCAGACCTGGGAGGACGTGATGACTGGCTGGTTTGGAAGCATGACAGCGAACTTGCCCAGTAAACGGTCAGGAGGAACATTCTGTTCAGCCTGAATGCCGCCGGGTGTGTCTATGGAGCCCAGAGCACCTGGGAACATGCGCGAACGCATCTCTCTTGTTAGGGAAATTTCACTCCTGAGAAAGTTTAAGAAGCTCTGGAGACAACTTAGGCTTTGACAAGTGGGCTGGCCTCCTAGCTCTGCCACTTCCGAGCCACCTGACAGGAGCCTGGGCCTCGTCTCTCAACTGGTGAGATGCTGGTGTGTCGATTGTCCTCGCGAACCAGTGAGGCAATAGACTGGGGCTGGATAAAGGTCAGTCACTGCCTCGTTTCCTTGAAACACCTGCCTTTACTTCAGTGTCCCTGAGGTCTGTCCTGGGGTGGGTAGAGGGAATCAGGGAAGAGACTGGGATGACAAGGTTTGAGATGAACTGTTTTGCTGAGGATCTCAATTTCATTATGAAATGTGATGCGAGATGGCTGGACGGCATCACCGACGTGATGGAGATGAGTTTGAGCAAGCTCGGGGAGATGGCGAAGGACACGGAAGCCTGGCGTCCTGCAGTCCATGGGGTCGCAGAGAGTTGGACAACAGCAACCACAATGTGAAAAACACTGATCTTTCATGCCAGAGGAAGGGAGTTAAAGCACGGAGCAGGGATCCCCCCAGGAGCTGTTGCCTGGGAAAGCACGCTAAGCGGCCTTTCTTCTTTCTGCTCTCCCCCTGGTATCCTCCAAGTCCGGCTTACTTATTTTAACCCTCAACTTGCTCTGGCTTCTTTGGAGAAATTGCAGCCGCAGGGGAAGAGACATGGAAAGACTCCGCACCCTGTAGACAATGCCACCACTCTCCCAGCCCAGGGCTGGAGTCCACGTCTCCTGCATCACAGCCAGATTCTGCACCGCTGAGCCACCGGGGAAGCCTTCCTAGCATTTTGAAGCATTCTCCTTCTGTGTGTTGTCTGACCATTTCTTTTACTTTATCAAATAAAGTCACAGGTAAGTGATTTTCAGTTGGTAAAAAAGTTAAGAATCGTGTACAGGGTTTTCTGTTACAAGAGTAACACACCAACTGATAAAGCTTCTGTCAACTCCTATGGAGAATTTACAATGACAGAGTCCATTTGCTTTCTGGTTTATTTATTTATTTGATTGTCTTAACTCTTTTTTTTTAAATACATTTCAAGTTATTTTTGTTCATATTATGTACGCTCTTTTGGATAAGCAAGTCACTTTTTAAAGTTTTTACTGCCAATTGCTCATACAAAGTCAATCATATTCATTAATTAGCTCAACAATTCCCATGGAAGTTCCATTGTTCGAGGAAAGCCAATCTTCACTGCAACATCAGAAGAACAAACTTTTCATGAAAAAGTAATAAACACAATTCTGAAATCACTGGTCCTGACATTTATGCTCATTTGGAAAAATAAGGACATTGTCTCTTTTGGCGAGGAGACCAGATCAGGAGACTTTCTTCCTGAGGTTCTGCAGATTCACTGTCCCTTAAGAACAATAAGGACAGCTTTGCCGGAATTGCCTGGGAATGCTTCTCTCTCTGGGGAAGAGTAATGCTGGTTGATACAGAGTTAGCCTAGAGGGTGCTGACATCCTGAATTTCCTTTGCTGGCCATCTTTACAAGTCACTCCTACTGCCCAGCCTTGGAGTGCTCCTCTAGAAAATGAGAGGCTGGATCAGAAGATGGCAAGGATGATGATAACCCATACCCAATCTCACTTGGCCTTCATCATCACCCTCTGATGTCGGGGGTGAGGTTTGTGTTCTCATTGCTCAGATGAAGCAACTGACTTGAGAACTGAAAAATCACATGACCCGCAAGTGGTATAAGCAGGCCTATTGACTCCAAGTGTGAATTCTATTCCAACAGGACCTTTTAAAAAAAGCCATTACTTATCAAGGCTCTCATTACCTCCTTGCCAGGACAAAGCAAGAGTAACACGTGCGTAGATAAAAAAGAATGAAATAATGCCATTTGCTATAATGCAGATAGACGTAGTGATTGTCATACTAAGTGAAGTAAGTCAGAAAGAAAAAGACAAATACCATATGATATCACTTATATGTGAAATCTAAAATATGACACTGAAGAACATATCTATGAAACAGGAACAGACTCACAGACAGAGAGAATGGACTTATGGTTGCCAAGGGGGAGAAGGTTAGGGGGACAGATTTGGGATTAGCAGATGCAAACTATTATGTAGAGAATGGATAAATAAGGTCCTGCTGTGTACCACAGGAGCTATATTTAATATATTGCAATAAACTGCAATGAAAAAGAACATATATACATAGATAGATAGATAACTGAGTCATTTTGCTGTACACTAGAAATTAATATGACATTGGAAATCAACTATACTTCAATAAAATAAAATTTTTAGAAAAGAGTGTATTTATATGGGTAGGTAAAGGCTGACTGACTTCCATAATAAAATATTAGAAATCTACCCTGCATTCTTGAGGGGAAAATATGAATTCTCTAATGTTGGGTGCAGAATTATATGTCTATTTGGTCTAGCTTGTTCACTGAGTTTTACAAGTCTTCTAAATCCCTGATGATATATATATGTATTTCTTTTTGTCTTTTGGATCAAACATAAAAAAGAGTTCTTTTTATCAAGAAAAATATTCCAATATGATGGTGGACTTACTTTTTCTCCTTGAAAATTGACTTTTGTAATCACTTTGTGTATTTTGAGTCTATTTTTAAAACTATAGTCTAAAAATAGCATCTATCTTAGTCTCTATGGATGCTACCAAAAATACCATAGACTGGGTGGCTTATAAACAACAGAAATCTATTTCTCACTGATCTGGAGGCTAGAAGTCCAAGATCAAGATGCCAGCAGATTTGATGTCTGGTGAGAAATATCAATAACCTCAGATATGCAGATGACACCACCCTTATGGCCGGCAGAAAGCAAAGAAGAATCAAAGGACCTCTTGCTGCTGCTGCTAAGTCGCATCAGTCGTGTCCGACTCTGTGCGACCCCATAGACGGCAGCCCACCAGGCTCCCCCATCCCTGGGATTCTCCAGGCAAGAACACTGGAGTGGGTTGCCATTTCCTTCTCCAATGCATGAAAGTGAAAAGTGAAAGTGAAGTCACTCAGTCATGTGTGACTCTTTGAGATCCATGGACTGCAGCCCACCAGGCTCCTCCGTCCATGGGATTTTCCAGGCAAGAGTACTGGAGTGGGGTGCCATTGCCTTTTCCAAAAGGGCCTCTTAATGAAAGTGAAAGAGGAGAGTGAAAAAGTTGGTTTGAAACTCAACATTCAGTAAACTAAGATCATGGCATTTGGTCCCATCACTTCATGGCAAATAGACAGGGATACAATGGAAACGGAAGCAGACTTTATTTTTGGGGGGCTCCAAAGTCACTGCAGTTGGTGACTGCAGCCATGATATTAAAGGATGCTTGCTCCTTGGAAGAAAAGTTATGATCAACCTAGACAGCATATTAAAAAGCAGAGACATTACTTTGCCAACAAAGGTCCATCTAGTCAAAGCTATGGTTTTTCCAGTAGTCATGTAGGGATGTGAGAGTTGAACTATAAAAAAAAATGAGCACTGAAGAATTGATGCTTTTGAACTGTGGTGTTGGAGAAAACTCTTGACAGTCCCTTGGACTGCAAGGAGATCCAACCAGTCCATCCTAAAGGAAATCGATCCTGAATATTCATTGGAAGGACTGATGATGAAGCTGAAAGTCCAATACTTTGGCCACCTGATGTGAAGAACTGACTCCTTGGAAAGGACCCTGATGCTGGGAAAGATTGAAGGCAGGAGGAGAAGGGGATGACAGAGGATGAGATGGTTGGATGGCATCACCAACTCAATGGACATGAGTTTGAGTAAGCTCCAGGGGTTAGTGATGGACAGGGAAGCCCGATGTGCTGCAGTCCATGGGGTTGCAAAGAGTTGGACATGACTGAGCAACTGAATTGAACTGAACTGAGGGCCTATTTCCTGGCTCATAGACGTCTGTCTTCTTGCAGCGTCCTCTTATAGCAGCAGAGATGAGGGAACTCTTTGGGTCTCTTTTATAACCTTCCATTCATGAGGGCTCCATCCTCATGACCTAATCACCTCCTCAAGACTCCACCTCCAAATATCATCACACTGGAGATTTGGTTTCAACATACAAATTTGGGGGGATGGGGCAATTCTGAAGATTCCAGGAGAGAATATTCTATTTCCCTGCCTTGCTGATTTTTGGAGGCTATCCACAGTACTTAGCTTATGGTCTCCTCCTCTGTCTACAAAGTTGGCAATGTCCAACATCAAAAATCTACAAACAATAAATGCTGGAGAGGATGTGGAGAAAGGGAATGTCGGTGGGAAGGTAAATTGGTACAGCCACTATATGGTTCATTATGGAGAACAGTATGGAAGTTCCTTAAAAAACTAGAAATAGAGCTACTGTATAAACCAGAAATCCCTCTACTGTATACCTGGAGAAAACCATAACTGAAAAAAGATCCACGCACCCCAATGTTCATTGCAGCACTATTTACAATAGCCATGGAAGCAACCTAACTGTCCAGCGACAGAGGGATGGATAAGGAAGACGTGGTACCTATACACAGTGGAGTATTACTCAGCCATAAAAGGAATGGAATTGTGCCCTTTGCAGAGATGTTGATAGGCCCAGACTTCCATGCAGAGTGAGGTAAGTCAGAAAGGGAAACATAGATATCGCATAATATCGCTTATATGTGGAAGCTAGAAAAACGGTACAGAGAAACTTACTAGCAAAGCAGAAATAGAGAACAAACATGGATGCCAAGGAGGGAAGCGGGGCGGGATGAATTGGCGGTTGTGATTGACATATATACACTACTATATATAAAATAGATAACTAAGGAAAACCTATTGTCCAGCACAGGGAATTTTTCTGCTCAGTGCCCTGTGGTGATCTAAATCAGATGGAAATCTAAGAAGAAGAGCTATATGTATCTGTATTACATTCACTTTGTTGTACAGCAGAAACTGACACAATACTGTAAAGCAACTATGCTCCAATAAAAATTTGTTACAGATGTCAACCTTGTCACAACTCTCTGACCTTCTGCAGTCTCATCTCCCTCTCTGATGACAACCGGGAAAGGTTCTCGCCTTTTCAGGACTTGTATAACTACACAGGCATCAGGAAGACCCCAATCCTCTCCCCCCGTCTCCAGATCTTGACCTTATTCACATCTGCAGTGTCCCTTTACCACCTAAGGGAACACAGTCACAGGTCCTGAGAAGGAGGACGCGGACATCTGGGGGCCGTGATCCTGTCTACCACACTGACCGAGCCCCATCTGGTGATAGTTTTGGGATTTCTTAGGCAACAACAGGGGGCACTAAATCTTCACTTTATAAAATAAAATGCATTTGACTTTTGAAGAAAGATCTAATTTTTAAATCCTCGTGTTTCTTTCACAATGCAGCTGTACCTTCTTCACTCATCAGAATGACAAAAAGTTTTTAAAAAAATCTTATTACCTGTAGAGATGATTTGCATTCACAGTGCAGAATGACATCATCCAAGGCAGGCCTTGGTTGAAACTGGCTCCTGCCTGGAAGGTTCAGACTTGCCTTTTGTCAGTGCCAAGGGATGAGCTGGCCCTGAGAGGTTGAGTCAAGGTAATTAATTAATTAGGTAATTAATGAAATTGGACCTCAGATGGAGCACATCTAGTTAATTACACTCCACAGTTGGTGGCATGCTCCCAGCAGTGGTCTTGTAGGGCTCCTCGCTCACTTTGTTTTATTAATTTTCTCCGCTCATTTCTCATCCCTATTCCTGTCCCCTCTCCCACATGCACCTAATCTGATGTGTTTGATATGCAAGCCTGTATGTGCGTGTGTGTGTGTTCTTAGGAGCACACCCCCAAGGCAGGGCTTTCCTACCTGCCGCCATATGCATTTTTGATGTGAGAGACTCACTGCCAGATGGTGCCTCTGGGCGGCTGTCCTGGTTCTCGCGTGCAAGAGCCTTGTCTGACTTTGACTACTCTGAGAAGTGTGAGCTAGTGTCTTCCTTTAATTTGCCTTTTTTTTTGCTTACTGGGGAAATGGAACATCTTGCATACTTGTTAGTCAACAGAAGTGAAGCCTTATCAGCTGTCAGGAGTAAATTCAATACTTACTTGTCTCTTCTGTATCTGGAGGAAATGCAGCTTCCAGGGACCTTACTTAAAGGTCTCTTGGCTACTGTGGGAGTATCTTCTGAATCAAGGTCCTGGTAAGTGTCTCCTTGACCTTCACAGTCCTCAAGTTCAGGGCTAGTTTTCTTCTTTCATAAATTATTTCCTATGTTGAATTTCTTGTGACTTTATGGCTCATGGTAGAGTTTTAGGGACATTCCATTTGATAGATTTTGTGATGTTGTCTTTCTTTTCCCACCAAGCCCCTCATCCACGACACCCAAGCACATATAACCCCACACACTGTCCTTCCTGCCCACCTGCTCCAGGTTAACCACAGGCTGTTCCTCTCTGCCTGCTTCCTGCTGCCTCTCCCACTGGGTTAATGGGTCACAGCCCTGGATGCATATTAAAGCTAACTGGAGAGATCATTCAAGCTTCAATTTCTCAGCCTCCAGCATGAAATACAACCTCGCTCACTTTGTTTTATTAATTTTCTCCGCTCATTTCTCATCCCTATTCCTGTCCCCTCTCCCACATGCACCTAATCTGATGTGTTTGATATGCAAGCCTGTATGTGCGTGTGTGTGTGTTCTTAGGAGCACACCCCCAAGGCAGGGCTTTCCTACCTGCCGCCATATGCATTTTTGATGTGAGAGACTCACTGCCAGATGGTGCCTCTGGGCGGCTGTCCTGGTTCTCGCGTGCAAGAGCCTTGTCTGACTTTGACTACTCTGAGAAGTGTGAGCTAGTGTCTTCCTTTAATTTGCCTTTTTTTTTGCTTACTGGGGAAATGGAACATCTTGCATACTTGTTAGTCAACAGAAGTGAAGCCTTATCAGCTGTCAGGAGTAAATTCAATACTTACTTGTCTCTTCTGTATCTGGAGGAAATGCAGCTTCCAGGGACCTTACTTAAAGGTCTCTTGGCTACTGTGGGAGTATCTTCTGAATCAAGGTCCTGGTAAGTGTCTCCTTGACCTTCACAGTCCTCAAGTTCAGGGCTAGTTTTCTTCTTTCATAAATTATTTCCTATGTTGAATTTCTTGTGACTTTATGGCTCATGGTAGAGTTTTAGGGACATTCCATTTGATAGATTTTGTGATGTTGTCTTTCTTTTCCCACCAAGCCCCTCATCCACGACACCCAAGCACATATAACCCCACACACTGTCCTTCCTGCCCACCTGCTCCAGGTTAACCACAGGCTGTTCCTCTCTGCCTGCTTCCTGCTGCCTCTCCCACTGGGTTAATGGGTCACAGCCCTGGATGCATATTAAAGCTAACTGGAGAGATCATTCAAGCTTCAATTTCTCAGCCTCCAGCATGAAATACAAGGTCTCAACTGTCTGCAGTGGGGCTGGGCATGGATACTACTTAGATGGGTCGACTACCAAGGAGAAATTGGACAATTGTTCACAACAGAGGTGAGGATGAGTATGTCTAGGAACAGAGGAGACCCATTAGGGCATCTGTTAGTATTACCATGCCCTGAATTAAGGTTGATGGAAACTACAACAACGCCCTCCAGACAGGACTAGTAATGGCTCAGAGGCTTGAGGAATGAAGGTTTGGTTCACTCCACCAGGTTAAGAACCACAACCAGCTGAGGTGCTTGCTGAGGGCAAAAGGAATACAGAATGAACAGTGGAAGAAGGTCGTTATAAATACCAGCTGTGGCCACATGACCAGTCATAGGAATGAGGACTCTAATTGTCATGAGTATTTTCTCCCTATTTTGTAATGAATATAATAGTGTGTGCACATGTACGTATACAGATAACTTTATTTTCTTCCTCTTTTATCTCCTTGTTATGTAACATAAGATGTGTTGAATTTGTGTCACAGTATTTAAGTACTGCTAATGTTGCACCATCATATTTGGGTTACAGGGTATCAAGGAGAAGTATGACATCACCCAAGGACTTTGCATCCTCTTCTGGGGGAGGGGCTAGCATGCTTTCAGTGATGTCATGTTGGGGGGGAGGTTGGCTGTAATCACGTTATTGTCTTCATTTGGAGATTAAGTATGGTTTAAGAACAATGTCTGGGTGCAAAACTCACACAGAGAGTGAACCCTCAGGATTAATTTTATGTATCAACTTGGCTGGGCCATGGTGTCCAGATGTTTGGTTAACCATTATTCTGGATGCGTCTGTGAGGGTGTTTTGGGGTGAGGTTGACATTCAGATGGATGGATTTTGAGTAGAGCAGATTGCCCTCCTTAACATGGGTGGGCCTCACCCAATCAGCTGAAGGCCTGAAGGGAGCAAGACTGGCCTCCCTGTGCGAGACGGACTATTGGGCTTGAGCTGCAACTTGGGCTCTCCTCCAGGTCTCTGGGCATTTGGGGTTGAATCTAGTTATAGGTCTAAAGTCAAAGAAGCGTTGGGGGAGGGTCCTGAGGGGAATCAGCAGGGTCCTGTGAGGCATCTGTTTCAGGGGAGACCCTGACTGTGTCCTCAGGTAATTCAGGGTTAATCTCCCCAGAGCCCATCACGAACCAGTTTTTCCTTTCCTCTCCCACAGTCCTTACTGCCGGTAGTAGTTACTCAATAATTGCTGAGTTGATGCAGACTTAAAGCACGAACTTACGGTAACCGGGGGGGAAGCGTGCGGGGAAGGGACAGTCAGGGAGTTTGGGATGGACATGGACACACTGCTGTGTTTAAAATGGATAATTAACAAGGTCCGTCGTATAGCACATGGAACTCTGCTCAGTGTTATGTGGCAGCCAGGATGGGAGGGATTTTGGGGGAGAATGGATACATGTATGACTGAGCGCCTTTGCTGTCCACCTGAAACTATCACAACATTGTAATCTGGTTTGAAAGTAAAAGTGTTAGTGGCACAGTCGTGTCCGACTCTTTGCGACCCCACTGCCACGCTCCTCTGTCCACGGGACTCTCCAGGCAAGAATACTGGAGTGGGTTGCCATCCCCTTCTCCAGGGCATCTTCCCAACCTGGGTCCCTTGCATTGCAAGAAAATTCTTTATCATCTGAGCAATGAGGGAAGCCTGTACTCTGCCATACTCCAACATAAAACAGAAAGTTTTTTAAAAAGTAATAATTGTTGAGCGGAAGAAACAGCACAGGAAGAAAAGCAATGTCTAAAAATGTGAAATCCTGGAAATTCCCTAACCTGTCCTTTAGTCCAGTAGAGTCAGTGCCAGAGACGAGTGGCAATCAGCCCTGCTCTTAGAAGCCACAGGCCAGCACCCGCATCGCCACCCCATCACCCCTCTCCCCCTCCCCAGGCCAGCGCCCGCATCGCCACCCCATCACCCCTCTCCCCCTCCCCAGGCT
>SJYT01032158.1:782540-813404 GCA_006410635.1 Cephalophus harveyi | reverse complement strand
ATCCCCTCTCCCCGCTCCCCAGGCTCCTTTCCAGGTTACTGTTGCTGCAGAGGGAAGTCGGGCTCCTGTTCCTAACGCCTGCCAACCCCGCCCAGCCAGGCCCAAGACAGCCGCAGTCCCCAGACTTGTCAGCGACAAAGGCCCTCATTGTTCTGGCCTTGGGATGTTTTCCTTCCTTATCTGGATCCCTGCACAGAAAAAGCCCTGAAGACCACGCTCTCTCCAAAAACTCTGAAAGCCTGAACAACTGCGTCTGTCCCGGGAGAGGCGAGTGAAGAGCCGAAAGTGGGGTGATCAGTCACTGCCTGGCGAGGCACCAGGGCTGAGAGCCCAGCGCATGCCCCCCGCCCATATCTTCCTCAGCTTGCAATCTGGGGCCGCTTGGAAAAGGCCAAGCAGGATGTTGGAGGAGGGGCGGGCGGAGGAGAGGAGCAGGCCTGGGGGACTCTCAGGTTTCCGAAGCTCTTTTAGGGACACAGGCGTCCAGCTTTCAAATACCGTAAATCAGGATCGGATGCATCTGCTGAGCTCCCCAGCCTCCATGGACGGATGCCAGTGGGAGGGTTTGAAGCCTCCCTGTTCCTCCATGATCTTCCCGGATAGCTCAGTTGGTAAAGAATCCGCCTGCAACGCAGGAGACCCCAGTTTTATTCCTGGGTCAGGAAGATGCCCTGGGGAGGGGAAAGGCTACCCACTCTAGTGTTCCTGGGCTTCCCTTGTGGCTCAGCTGGTAAAGAATCTGCCCGCAATGCGGGAGACCTGGGTTCAATCCCTGGGTTGGGAAGATTCCCCTGGAGAAGGGAAAGGCCACCCGCTCCAGTATTCTGGCCCGGAAAATTCCAAGGACTGTATAGTCCGTGGGGTTGCCAAGAGTCACATACGACTGAGTGACTTTCACTGTCACTGTTCCTGCGTGACAGCTGGAGGAAGGCATGGCGGGGTGACGTGGAGCTGGAGGAGATCTTAGGACAGCCTGTGGGCTGATGGGCTTCCCAGGTGCCTCAGTGGGTAAAGAATCCACAGGAGAGGTGGGGGGTTCCTGATCCCTGGGTCAGGAAGATCCCCTAGAGAAGGAAATGGCAACCCTCTCCAGCTTTCTTGCCTGGGAAATCCCACAGACAGAGGAGCCTGGCAGGCTACAGACCATGGGGTTGCAAAGAGTTGGACATGACTTCGCGACTGAGCACACACATGGCATGACGGGGTGACCTTAGGAGGGGACCGTGAGCTGGGGTGATGGCGCGGCACCCTTGCCCCTCTGAGAGAGCGTGGAGGACAAAGGAGGCGGGGCGCACAGCCCATTTCTGCCCACTCAGCACAGACACCCCTCCTGCATGTGACTGCTGCAATCTGTTCCCTAAGGGCACCGAGGCGCCCACCCATCCAACCAAGAGGGGATGAAGGGGGCCCTGCCCATGCCTTCCCCATCCAGCCTCCTGAATGTATATGGGGGAAGCTCGGTGATCTCACCTCCTTGGCAGCATCCCTCTTCACCAGATGACCCTTCCTCCCCCGTCACCTGTGAGCCCCCCCTCATCACCCCCACCTCCCACCCCACCCCTGGGACTTTAGGAAGGGGCACCGCCATCCACCAGGAAACCATCTTCCTTTAAAGCCAACTCCCCCCCATCAGCCAGCCGATGGTTCAGGTGTGTGAACTGACACACACCTGCGGGGCAGGTGACAGGGGTGACTAGAAGCAAGATCTCCAGGGCACACGGAGTGGCCTTTTCTTCTTGGAACTAACTCACCTGTTAGACTCTTCACAGATGGTTCCCTCCAGCCATCATCCTCCACTCCTACCCCACTCCTGGCCCCCAGGGAATTCTTCCCACCAAGAGCCTCCTTCTCTGTCCTTCCCCGGCAAATTTCACTCTGCTTTCAGAAGTATCACCAGTGAAGGGGTGTGGGATGCTGGGGAACAGTGGCCAAAAAGTACTGCCCTGAGATGGTCACTCAGATCCGTCAAGGGCTGGTTAAATCCAAGGGCCCTTGGGCTCTGCTTGATTGGAGGCTGCATAAGTGGTAAATGGGTGGTTAATTTCAGTAATATTTAATATCGGCAGTGTCCACATTTGTGGTTCCAGACAGTAGAGCATGACTTTGAAGGTCTGGGACGTCTGTCATTTTGCAGAGACACTGGAATCACCCCTGGGATTCTTGGTGGCAGACACAAGGCTAGATTGATCCACGTCCGGGTTCTGTCTCCAAAACCCCCAAGGAGAGGGGTCAGGGAGTGGCTTGTCAGCTCCAAAGGTGGCGTTGCTCCTCTGTACGCCGAGCCACCCTGCCTCCTGCACTGCCCACCTGTCCCCATGGAGGGGGCTGGTTGCACTTGACTCCAACTGTTCCTGTGCATGAGACCCCGGAGCAGAGGAGGAGAACGCGAGGTTCACGCTCTGTCTATGGTGAGGGGCAAATCCCCTCTCCTCTTTGAGCCCTCAGCTTCTCGCCTGTGTAATGAGGGGTCAGGGCTGGCTTCGGGGAAAAGACACTCCACATGTCTGAGCGCTGGGACTCGGCTCTAACGTGACCCGGGAAGTCTAGTCTGTGCACTCAGCATCCTCCTGCTGAGAACAGGCCTGCAGACTAGGTTTTGCCAGATTAAGCTTGGCTGATGGACCGGGAGAAGAGGCTCCCATCCTTCCCTGTTGTCAACAGAGTTCGAAAATATATTCGTTTAACTTATAAATAGACAAAACACTTTTCTATTCGTTGGAGAAAGGAGGCTGGAGGGCTGAAAATATCCTGTAGGGATTTGATGTTCAGTGGCCACATCTTACAAAGGATCTGTTATGGCTGAATTGTATCCTCCTAAACATAAGTTGGAAATTTGTTTTAGATGAGTGTTCAGTTCTGTTCTACCTATTCATAATAATTCTAGATGGGATCCTCTCACCTGGCCAATTAAAAATACCTGCTCTGAGGCTGGCCATAGATTTAAGTTTTCTCTTAGGGTCATTTAAACTCAATCAGAGTGATGAGCTAAGTCTCAATAAAAAATTAACTTCTCATCTATTAAAGGGAAAACTCCTACAATTATGGGGAGGATCTACATGGTTAACACCAGGCTATGGTCATTTAAGTTTATAGGCTCCTCTATGTTGGGGATGGTTAAATCATACTAAAAATGGTCAACCTGGTAATTATGAGACAAGGCTGGGTGCTTTATGAACTATGCCAGTTATTACCCTTAGAGAGAGTGATTGATATGCAACTCAGTGGATTTGTGGCACTAATTTATGGCCTTGATATCTACAGGGATGATACAAAGGTGTAGCCTGGGATTCCCATGAATTTAAGGTCATACATGTTAACAAGTTACAGGTAACCCCAACCAATCTACCACTGGTATGATCTCAATGGGTCAAAGATCTGTATTCTATTGGTATGACCATTTAGCAGCTTGTGCGTGTGTGTGCCTTCAATGGGGTTGGAGGATGTAATTGACCTTGACAACTTTCATAAGCTTTAAATGATAGTAACTGGGCTATTAGCCTATTGAATTCTGAGATCTCTGTGATAAGAAAGGCATTGCTACACAACTGCAAGACTCTTGACACCTTACAGCATCTCAGGGAGATGTCTGTGCTATAATTCAAGGTGAATGCTGTATTTTTGTACCTGATAAATCCTTTAATGTAACACATTTGAACCACATGAAAAATCTGCTTTAAGTGACCCTTCCCTACTCTTGACAATCTTTTAAAAAAAAAAACTGGTGTGGGAGGCTCATGGCTAAAATATTTACTTTTAATTCCACTAATGTTATTAACTATACCATTTCTATTTTGCTTGTTCACAAGATTATTATTTCTTGTATTACCAAGCATATGACTGAGTCTTCAACGGAAGTGGTGACTAGACTTAAAGCAGTTGATCAAATGTGTAGTTCGATATATGATCAATGATTGTAACAGTGTAACTCTAGAAGGCAATGGCAACCCACTCCCGTACTCTTGCCTGGAAAATCCCATGGACGGAGGAGCCTGGTAGGCTGCAGTCCACAGGGTCGCTAAGAGTTGGACACGACTTAGCGACTTCACTTTCATGCATTGGAGAAGGAAATGGCAACCCACTCCAGTGTTCTTGCCTGGAGAATCCCAGGGACGGGGGAGCCTGGTGGGCTTCCATCTATGGGGTTGCACAGAGTCAGACACGACTAAAGTGACTTAGCAGCAGCAGCAAACACATGTTGAAAAAAGGTTGCCTGTGGTGGCGATAGGGGTAAAGAACCTGGCTGCCAATACAGGAGATATAAGAGATGCGGGTTTGCTCCCAGGATCAGAAAGATCCCCCGGAGGATGGCATGGCAACCCATTCTAGTATTCTTGGGCTTCCCTGGTAGCTCAGATGGTAAAGAATCCACCTGCAATGCTGGAGACCTGGGTTTGATCCCTGGGTTGGGAAGATCCCCTGGAGGAAGGCATGGCAACCCACTTCAGTGTTCTTGGCTGGAGAATCCTAATGGACAGAGGAGCCTGGTGGGCTATGGTCCATAGTTTCACAAAGAGCCAGACATGACTGAAGTGATGGAGCACACAGCATGCACATGAATATGAACACATTTGAAAGCAGAGTATTTGCAGACTTAGTCAACTGAAGATAACGGAACCTTTCATCCACTATGATGGTGTCCTTGTAAGGTGAGGCTGGGAGAGATGCACAGACAGGGAATATGCCATGAGAACACAGAAGCAGAGAGTGGCATCCACTCCCAGACACTCTGGAGAGAACAGGGCCCTGCTGGCATCCTGATTTCAGACTTCAAGCCTCCAGAACTAGGTGAATAAACTCTGTGATTGCAAATCACCCAGTTTTATTTCCTTACAGCAGTCCTACGAGACAAACGACACGACCTCATATTAGTTTTGATCTCTTTTATGTTTTTGTTTATTTTATTTTCGGTGGCGCTGGCTCTTTGTTGCTGCGTGCGGGCTTTCTTTCGTTGCGACAAGCGGGGGCTGCTTTGTTGCGGTGCCTGGGCTTCTCGTGGCAGGGGCTTCTCTTGCTGCGGAGCATGGACTCTCGGGCGCACGGGCTTCAGGAGTTGTGGCTCGTGGGCTTGGTTGCTCCATGGCATGTGGGATCTTTGCTCCCTGGCCAGGGATTGAGCCTGTGTCCTCTGTGTTGGCAGGTGGTTTCCCAACCAGTGGACCACCAGAGAAGTCTCATCTTTCATTTCTGTGTTGTCACAATCCTAATGGCAATTTCACCTCTCACTCCGTGACCCTCCCTCTGCGTGCTCCAAAGGATGCAACTGACATCTGTGTCTATGCCATCTTAAACTGGGCAGTGTTGGTAGTTTCATTTGAACTCTTTGGAGGGACGGCCCTGAGTTCAAATCTGGCTCCATCCTGGCTCGCTGCATGAGTTTACGTGTTGAAAATTTGAAATGGGAAAATAGGAATGGTGGCATTTGTGGCATACTTCCTATGAGCAGGCTTTGCAAGGATTTTCTCTAATCTTCACCACAGTCCTGAGAGTTACCTAACATGAACCCAAATGTCAAAGAATCCAGCCGGGAGGAAGAGATTGACCCGGGAGGCAGGTCATGTTCTGACCAGCTCTGCACATTTCTGCAGAGCTTGGGGGACATGGGGGAAGGGGGAGAGTGGACAGGGCCCTGAGGGGTTAGGGCTTTAGTTCTGCTGCTGTGAGATGCTGGACCCAGCTTGCTCTCAGGTCACCAGATCTGACTGTTAAATTTTCAGTAATTTTCTATTGTGTATATATATACACTACATCTTCTTTATCCATTTGTCTGCTGATGGGCACTTAGGTTGCATCCATGTCTTGGCTGTTATAAATTGTGCTGCAATGAACACTGGAGTGTATGCATACTTTGGAACAAAGTTTTCCTCTGGATGTATGTCCAGGAGTGGAGTTGCCAGATTATATGGTAACTCTATTTTTAGTTTTTTAAAGTAGCATCCATACTGTTCTCCATAGTGGCTGCACCAATTCACGCTCCCAGCAACAGTGGAGGAGGCTTCCCTTTTCTCCATATCCTCTCCAGCTTTTATTATTTGTAGGCTTTTTGATGGTGACCATTCTGAGCTCTGTAAGTTACCTTATTAGAGTTTTGAT
This sequence comes from Cephalophus harveyi, assembly GCA_006410635.1. NCBI lineage: Eukaryota > Metazoa > Chordata > Mammalia > Artiodactyla > Bovidae > Cephalophus > Cephalophus harveyi. Next base: position 807,314 of record SJYT01032158.1, on the reverse strand, counting down.
TTAGATTTCTCTAATAATTAATGATGTTGAACATGTTTTCATGTGCCTGTTGGCCATCTGTGTGTCTTTGTTATATATCAGTTACATGTGGAATCTTAAAAAAAAAAAAAGAGTACAAATGAACTTATTTACAAAATAGAAACAGCCTCACGGACATTGAAAACCAGCTTGTGGTTACCAAAGTGGAAAGGGAGTCGGGGAAGTGTAAATTAGGAGCTTGGGATGAGCATATACATACTACCATCTATAAAATAAACAATAAGGACTTACTGTATAGCACAGGGAACTACATTCAACATCTTGTAATAACCTGTAATGGAAAATAATCTGAAAAAGAATATACAGACATATTTATGTATAACAGAATCTTTGCTGCATGCCTGAAGTTGGCACAATTTTGTAAATCAACTATACTTTCAGTTCAGTTCAGTTGCTCAGTCGTGTCCAACTCTTTGCGACCCCATGAATCGCAGCACGCCAGGCCTCCCTGTCCATCACCAACTCCCGGAGTTCACTCAGATTCATGTCCATCACGTCAGTGATGCCATCCAGCCATCTCATCCTCGGTCGTCCCCTTCTCCTCCTGCTCCCAATCCCTCCCAGCATCAAAGTCTTTTCCAATCAATCAGGCAACACTTCATATGAGGTGACCAAAGTACTGGAGTTTCAGCTTTAGCATCATTCCTTCCAAAGAAATCCCAGGGCTGATCTCCTTCAGAATGGACTGGTTGGATCTCCTTGCAGTCCAAGGGACTCTCAAGAGTCTTCTCCAACACCACAGCCCAAAAGCATCAATTCTTCGGCGCTCAGCCTTCTTCACTTTAGTAAGAGAAAAGGAAAAAAAAAAACACATGAAACTTTTCAGGATTTTTGTAGGGAGATTGATACCGTGCTTGTAGCTTGAAACTGGTCATGGTGGGAGCATTTACACCACCGAAATTGGCAGGTGCTATAAATCAGAGCTCCTTAGAGAGACAGAAGAGAAGCTAAGGGAAAGCACCCTTGATACTGGCTAAGAAAGGCTGAGGAGGTCTAGGCAGTATCTTCAAGTATCGGGGTTCATAATAAAAGCTACCCAATTCTATGGGTTTAGGTAGGGCCAATCCCACCTTGGGAGGTTGGGAGCATTCACAGAGGACCTTCTCAGTGAATGGAAAAATAGTATCATCTAAGCTGCCTGCCTCTCACCTTGAAACCACAGCACGATGACAGGGAAAGAGGCTGATATTTACACTGGTTCCAAGGGTGCTCTGGGATCAGTTCTTGTCTGCAAAAATAGGGATAACAGCCAGTGAATCCCAAGTCTCCTCCATTGTACATTTCCCAAGAGACTTTGAAAACTTCCTGTTACTGTTAAAGCTGATGTTAAAGTGCTGCACTCAATATGTCAGCAAATTTGGAAAACTCAGTAGTGGCCACAGGACTGGAAAAGGTCAGTACTTTATTCCAATCCCAAAGAATGGTAATGCCAAAGAATGTTCAAACTACTGCCCGATTGCACTCATCTCACCCGCTATCAGGGTGCATGTCTGAGTGCTCAGTCGTGTCTGACTCGCCGTGACTATGTGGACCGTAGCCCACCAGGCTCCCCTGTCCGTGGAATTTTCTGGGCAAGAATACCAGAGTGAGTTGCCATTTCCTTCTCCAAGGATTCTCGACCCAGCAACTGACCCCACATCTCTCATGTCTCCTGCTTTGGCAAGCAGATTCTTTGCCAGCTGTGCCTCCTGGGAAGCCCTGAAAACCCCTTGTGCCCACCCAAATCTGTTCTGGCTACCCCTTCCTGGGGCTGCCTGCTCAGGGCCCCATCCTCACCCCCACCTCCAAGTCTGGACCTTCAGCCACCATGTCAATGTGTGGTGGTCCTGCCTCGACAGGGCTAACTGATCCAGTGGGCAGCTAGAAGACTAAATGCCCATTTTCATCTCTGTCTCCCAGAAATTTGGAATTTTGAGCTTAGATGCACAGATATCAAGAATTGTTGGTAATAATTTAGACCAATGGTGCCAGCGCAGAGTTGTGTTGCTCAACACATGAAAACTACCGAGGTTACAGAGTGTTTATGCAAATTGAGATGGGCTGTGAGCGCAAAGCAGACAATGCATTTCAAAGACAGAGTGAGAAAAAAAAGAGAATTTAAAATATCTCATTCTTTGAATTATATGTTGAAATGACAATATTTTGGGTCCATCAAGTTAAATAAAATATATTATTGAAATGGATTCCTTCTGTCTCTTTTTGCTTTTTTTTTTTTTAGTGTGGTTCCTAGAATACTGGAAATTACATATATGTGGTTGGAATTTTGTTTCCTTTGAACAAAACTGCTCTGGAGAAAAGTTCCATGAGGCCCTTGGGGCTGAGTGGTAACTAGCCTCGGCAGGCGTGGGCTGTGATTCAGCTGTCTTTTCCTCTTTGAGTCGATCCAGCTCTCTTTCATCCTCTTCCCTTTTCGGTTTATCCGAGCCAGAGCACGTTGAATTATTTGCAGCCCAAGAGACTGATAAACCAGTGGATCCAAACTGTCCCCAGGGTGATGTACAGTTGCTTCCGTGTCTCTGTCTGAGAATGCTCCCAATGCTCCCAGTGGTTCATGTTCACAGTCTGAAAGGATGAGGTCCCCTGGCTCCCTCATACCTGTCCTCAGACCCTGACTCTGCCTCTGGCTTGTGGGAACTTGAGCTCTGGCCTCGGGAACTAGATTTGGACCATGAGATTCTGCTGGTCAAGAAGGACAGCTGAGATCCCAAGGGGTGTGGGTCAGGCTGAGGCTGTGCTTAAGAGCTGGATTCTGTTACCGGAGCATGCCATTTAGAATAATAACAGCTTGGTTCCTCTCTCCCTGAACCTATCATAAATCAAGGTTTGAAACGAGCCATGTCATGAAGCCAACAGGATGAGGATGCTCCTCCTTCCCCCATTTCCCCTCCCCCATCTGGAGAGTCAGCCCACCCTAGTGCATGGTGATTTGGGATGTGTTTTGAGTCTCCCACCCAGCCCGGGAACTCTCACTTTGGAAATGTGGTTCTCCTAAGACATTTCAGTTGTTCCAAGGTGTGAGGTGAGACTCTCACAAAAACCTGTCAAGAGCTGGCTTTGGGCTGGAATGCTCAAGGCTAACCCAGGGGGTGAACTAGAATCGTATGCCAGATTCTAAGTAATTATTCCTTGAGGATCTGCCAGTTCCAAGCCCTTTAATGAAAAATGATAGGAAGAGTTATTGACCTCTGAGACATTCAGCTCCATCGGGTGGCTGAGCATTGGCGGTGGATCCGGCTAGAGAACATTACGTCTGCCCCACCGCAGAGATACGGCAACAGTTTATCTTCCAAATAAGCAAAGAAAATGTGTTTAATGAGTCCCCAAAGCATGGTGTGTGCAGATGGGGTTGAAAACCGCCTGTGGCCATTTTTCATCCTCGTTGTAGTGGGAATCCCTTGGAAACAAGTTCGTATGTAAATTTGACTTGTTCCATTTACAACATTCTTGGGCAGACTAGGCATGAGATGATGAATGAAGACGTTGCAAAGTTAATAATTTGAGAGAGGAACCCTTATTAAAATAAAACAAATGAGCTGCACATGCCACATTCATAGGAACTGTACGGTTTAATAAAATGAAATAAGCTTCCAACGTGTTCCATATGGCTCTGCACTGTGTGGAACACAAATGTGGGTATGATGTGGCTCATATACCCTCCAGGAGCTTGGAACAAGCTGGTTGTTCAGACAAGACTTAGAGAAGGTGTATCACAGTGCCTGAGCCTTAGCCAGAGAAAAAGAAGCATCTGACTCGTACTAGCCTTCTCCTCTACCTCGTACGTCCCCCTCGTCTTCGGTCCAAGGTCCTACAAAACCGACAACAGTCAAAGAGTTTCCTGCAACTATCGATTTAGGGGTTTGAAACTCGGGTAGGGTGACGAAGAGGTGAAGGAGAGCAGAGTCCTGACGTCGTACTAACCTCAGATAGGAAGGTTCGTGTAGAAATCCTGTGTTCAAACTTACTTCTCGACTTCGTTTACACCGTTTTACACTTGAAAACTATTTGGCCCTTTCACCCATAAACCAAGACAAGGTAGCAAAAGGGACATGAAGTGACAACGTAACTTCACAAAGTTTTAGATCTTCTGACGTTTAATTATCATACATATTATACATTGATTATTTTACCTCTGGGTTCTTTCTTTTCCTTTCTTTCCTTCTTCCTTTCCCTGTTCTTTCTTCCCCTCCTTCTTTCTCCTTTCCTTGTTTATTTTTTTTTTCTTTTTCCTTCCTTTCTTCCTTCCTTTACCCTTTCTTTTCTTCCCTCCCGTCGTCCTTCTTCTTTTCTTTGCTTCTGCGATGTTCTTTGGTTCTAAATACTCTGCGACGTTCCAGTGACACGAACCTCAGTCCTTTCTCTCAGTCTTTTCATAGAAGAACGGTTCTTCTACTTCACTACCCCGTCGACTTTTTTACCTCCCACGAGTTTCACCCTCCTTGGAACGATTTCTTGTTCAGAACAGACATCTTACTCCTCACTCTAAAGTAGTTGAGCTTCAAGAGCAGGTTTAGACCGACGATTGTGATACAAGTAACTATACTAGGGGGGACGGTGTTACGATCTGTCACACTCCCTAAAGGACCTACCCTGTTCCGTCCCACGGACGGGAGGGGTTTAGTGGTAAGAGGGGAAGTAGTAAGTAGTTGGAACTTGTACTTCTTAAATAACATTTAAAAGTGGATAACTAGATAGACAGACATAATTCAGAACAGATAGAATAGATAGGATAAGTCAAGATTTGAGGAAATTCTACCTTTACCGAAGAGTAGAAAGAGACATAAGGGGTCTCACAGTTCTATCCTGATGTCTCTATTCACCTATAAGTAATTTATGAGTAGCATACGAATTGAATAGGTGAATTTATCAGTAGTTCTCCGATAATACAGGATTTCGTGTTTGCTCTTATGAGACCTCCATGTTTCAATTTTATTAGAGATGAAGATTCTTCTAAAGTCCGAAGGACCACCGAGTCTGTCCTTTCTTAGACGAACGTTAGTTTGGACCCAAACTAGGGAGTATTGAGAAGATCCCCTGGAGAAGGGCATGGCAACCCACTCCAGTATTCTTGCCTGGAGAATCCCATGGACAGAGGAGCCTGGTAGGCTACAGTCCATAGGGTTGCAAAGAGTTGGACATGAATAAATCGACTAAGCGTAGCAAGGAGTTTTCAGCCTGGTGAGGGAGATAAATTAGTAGACTCAACTTCTGCAAAGGAGGAAGCACTAAGAATCAAAAGAATCACAGAGAAAGGGTTGTGGTGGTGGGGATGTTGTTTAGTCCTGTCCAACTCTTCGTGACCCCGTGGACTATATAGCCCACCAGGTTCCTCTATCCATCGGATTCGCCAGGCAAGAATATTGGAGTGGGTTGCCATTTCCTTCTCCAGGGACTCTTCCCAACCCAGAGATCAAATGCAAGCCTCTTTCATTGGCAGGCAGATTCTTTACCACTGATCCACCAGGAAATCCCAGAGAAAGGGTTACATGGGCTAATTATCGCATCAGATGACACATACACGTCCAGCCTCCTGGTCTCTGTCAGAAGTGTATTCAGAATTCCAATTTATATAACAGACAGGTTACTTTGAGGGAAGGGAAGGCTAAAAACTGCCAGACTTCTTATTAAATGGTAACGGCTTCCTCACTTCCTCCTTATTCTTGTGCTTCCTTCACATATTATTTGAACTTAGTCTTTAACCTCAGAAGAAGCAGAAATAAAAACAGACGTCACCAAGTTAAATTTTTTTTAGGTTACTCTTTGTTGTACATTTTTGGAAATTTAAGGTTAGACCAGAACTGATTTTCAAGGTCAACATGGTAGTGACTTACTCTTAACAACCCAAAGGCTGGATTCAGATTCAATACTCAGGCACTTAAGAATGTGTCTCCGACGGTGACAATGGAATTTTGCAAACTGAAGCCAAGTCTGCTGTAAGAGAAGTCCCGGCCTGGCGGGCTCCCGTGGTTGCAGTGACAGGCAAAGTGATGCCGAGCTAGGCTCGAGTCCCACGACCTGTCTGTCATCGCAGGCTCTGGCTTTGGAGCCTTGCACAGGATGTCAGTGTAGATCAGTGGGTGTCAGAACGATAATAGTGATAATAGCAATAATAGCAACGTTGATTTGGAGAGACTATGTTATCCAAGGCAAGTGCATGTGGCCAATGCAGAGTGAGGCCAAACAAACTGAAATGCTGGAGTCTGGGGCAGAGAAAGGTGTACTGCAGGGCCGTGTAAGAAGAATAGGTGAACGGGTGTCAGGAGAAAGAGCTTAGGTTTGGGAGATCAAGCCTCACCTCCCCCCACCCTCCAGTCCTGTGGCACCATGGCTGGGTTAATAGTTCTTAACCTCCCCAGCCTCAGTTTCCTCACCTATAAACAAGTAAAAATGCTCACTAGACTGGGAGATGTGAGGAGGAAACAGGCTCGGGCTTGTGGCACACCATAGGGATTTAACTTCTGTCCATTTCCTTTGTTTTCCCAAGCTACTCTGTCTGCAATTCTAGCTTTTGGTGGTTTTTTTATCTCCTTAAATTCCATTGCTCTACTTACACGTGAAGCCAAATTAAATAACGACTCTGTCTCTTGACCTCTCCATGCTATCTCTCCAGTTGCTTTCACCCATTTCTGAAAACAGGAAATAGTGATTGTAAAGTCACAATTATATTTTGTAAGATAAAATTTTTTCCCCACCAGGAAGCAGAATTGCCAGTAAACACTCTCTGTACTTCCTGAAATTGAAGCATGTCGTTTTCACCAAATCAGGTTTTGTAAATCCTGCACAATGATCAAGCATATGTTAGTTTTCAGAGTCTTCTCTAAAAACTAGAATTAGCTCTAGAACCAGCTGAAGGACTTGGTGAAGTGGGGCTTCTGAGCCTCAGTTTCCTTCTGTGAAATGGGGAAAGTGTCTACCCTGTAAGGTTGTGGAGAGGCCTTGTTGAGGTAAAGAGCTTGACACAATGCTTGAAGCTGTTACTATTCTATCTGGACTCTGTGTGAGTGTGCGCACGCACGTTCACTTACTCAGCTGTGTGTGTCTGACTCTTTGTGACCCCATGGACTGTAGCCTGCCAGGTTCCTCTATTTATGAAAATTTCCAGGCAAGAATACTGGAGTGGGTTGGCATGCCCTCCTCCAGGGGATCCTACAGACCCAGGGATCCACCTGTATCTCCTGCATCTCTTGCTCTGGCAGGCGGGTTCTTTACCACCGCGCCACCTGGGAAACCCATCTGAAGATTAGTGAACAGTAATAGTCTTCTAATTTTCTTCTATGATGCCACGTATTATCTTAGAAAATGTATAAGGAAAAAAAATCACTGAACTGTGGTTTTACCAGAAAACTGGGCTTGCCACACGATCACTCAGTGATCGTGGATACAGCCTCAGTTTTCCCAGTTGGAATTTGGGTACAGTATTCTTCCCACCCACTTTGAAGATTTATGACTCTTGGAAAAGGTAGCTGATTTGAAAGCACGTTGTAAATTGTCAACTACTGAACTCAGTCTAGTGAAGAATCTTCTTCGGGTCTCTTTTCCACACGAGGAAGGGCTTGGACTTCAGGACCAGGTGTTCTGGAGTCTGATGCCAATTTCTCCACCTGCTGGGCAAATTTCTGGGCCTCTGTCTGCCTCAGTTTACTCATCTATAAAATGAAGACAGTAGTAGCGATTGATGGGATTGTGGTATGGACACCTGAGTTAGTGTAGTAAAGCACTTAGAATTGTGACTGAGGTACTGATATGTAAGAGCTAAATAATGTTAGTTATTAAGTTCTCTGCTTAAAGATGGAGGAAATGGGCTACCTTATCTCCATCATGCCTCCTAGTTTAAGCAATCTTTGAGGTCTTACTTTCTAGAACAAGAAGCATTTTGACTGTTCTGGCAGTTTTTGCAGTAATGGTCTTCTGATGGCATTCAAGTTCAGATGTAAAAATTTGGGGGAAATTCCCAATTATTTTGTGTTGAGATAAAGTCTCCAAATTCCCATCAGCTTCCACTTAATATTTACCACCTACCTAACTTTTCAGAGGGCTTCCCTTGTGGCTCAGCTGGTAAAGAATCCGCCTGCAATGCGGGAGACCTGAGTTCGATCTCTGGGTTGGGAAGATCCCCTGGAGAAGGGAAAGGCTCCCCATTCCAGTATTCTGGCCTGGAGAATTCCATGGACTGTATAGTCCATAGGGTTGCAAAGACTTGGACACAGCTGAGCGACTTTAACTTTTCAGAAGCCTGTTCTCAACTTTGGTTGAGGCGGTTTTGCAATCCACGCACTGTCAGCTGCAGATTGGCCCTGGCTGTCTACGTCTGCAAGGCTTAAACCATGTGCTGCTGCAGCTGTTGATCTGCAACAAGCCCCTGAAAAGAGCTCAAGGTGAGAGCAGGAATGAGGCTCTCTGTACTCTGGGAAAACTGGCAGAGCAGGTCTTCAGAGAGATATTTACAGGAGCTGATTTTATGAGCCTTATTCTTGTATCTCCTCATATCTAGAAAAGCAATAACATTTTTCATGGTGATGACTGTTCCTTGTGACTAACAGAAAGAAAAAAAAAGACACGCTAAGTCGTGTCTGATGCTTGCTACCCCATGGACTGTCACCTGCCAGGCTCCTCCGTCCATGGGATTCTCCAGGCAAGAATACTGGAGTGGGTTGCCGTTTCCTTCTCCAGGGGATCTTCCCAACCCAGGAATCGAACCTAGGTCTCCAGCATTGCAGGCAGATTCTTTACCGACTGAGCTACTAACAGAAACCTTCTTCAAAAAAAAAAAAAAAGTGCTTGATAGCATGTACCCCCCTTCACCAAGATCATATATATACTGACCTTCCCTCTATGTCTTTGGAGCAATTTCTCAGAGTTATCTGAAATGCTGTCTCCTGGGCTATAGTCTTCATTTGGCCCCAAATAAAACTTAACTCACAACTCTGCCATTGGTTTTTTTTTTTTTTTTTCTTTTTTAAAGTTGATGGCACCCAGCAAGGAATCCATAGGCGACTGAGGGATACTGTGAGATTTGGGGGAACTGACATCTGTCAGACACCTCATGATTTACTCACCTCGTGAATCACTAGCTGGAAACAGTTCACAGTTTCAATATGATTATACTAATTCCTTTTGGTGATAATATATCTTTTTGAACCTTTTTTTGTCCTGAGGTTGCCACTAGATGGTAACAGAATGTGTCACCCCAAAATATAACCGTAGGACCTCAGGACATGCTACCCCAAAGTATGCCGCTATTGGCATATTGTCTATTTAGCGGCAGGAGCTTGAAAAACAGCAAATACTGGGAGAATTCCCTCATCTGTCTACAGACAGATCCTTCAAAAGGGGCTCAGTTGTCCTAAATTCCTCCTCCTGGGTGTTTTATCCATCCAGAGAAGAGGGACTCTTATTATAGGAGACAAAACTAACAAACAACAGCCTACTCAAACTTTGTTACAAAGTATAGTATCTCCTCTCTGTTCTTCCAACGGCCTATTCATCTTTCCTAACAGTCACTTGTACTCCCCTAAGAAGTCTACATTCTGCCTTTCATCCCCCTGTGGAGATAGTATTTAAGCCTGAATTTTAAACCATCTCAGGGTTACTCACTTTCCTCTGGGTATCTCCCATATATACGTTGCTGGGGAATTTAAGGTTCTTGCTTCATCACAAAGGAATCCAGGGATGAAGTGGTAGGCAGGGAGTGGATTTATTTAGAAGAAACACACTCCACAGGTAGAGTGTGGGCCATCTAACAAGCAGAGACAGAGCCTCCAAATACGGCACGGGTAGTTTTTATGGGCTGGGCAATCTCCTGGGCTAGTCAGTGGGAGGATTAGGCCGATTATTTGGGGGAAAGAGCAGGGGTTTCATGCTCCCTTTTTGACCTTTTTTGGCCGGTCTCAGACCTGCCACAGCAAAATAAAAAAAGGAACTGTCATGGTGCTGGCAGGCGTGTCGTTTAGATGCTGATATGTAACACTGTGTGTATGTGTGCACGCTAAGTCGCCTCAGCTGTGTCTCACTCTTTGCGACCCCATGGACTACAGCCCGCCAGGCTCCTCTGTCCATGGGATTCTCCAGGCAAGGATACTGGAGCGGGTTGTCATGCCCTTCTCCAGGGCATCTTCCCAATCCAGGGATTGAACCTGTGTCTCTTATGTCTCCTGCATTGGCAGGCAAGTTCTTTACCAGTAGCACCACCTGGGAAGCCCCATATATATGTATAATGTACAACATATTGGAGAAGGAAATGGCAACCCACTCCAGTATTCTTGCCTGGAAAATTCCATGGACTGAGGAGCCTGGTAGGCTACAGTTCATGGGGTTGCAAAGAGTCGGACACGACTGAGCAACTTCACTTCATAATATATATATATATATTCTTTCCCATTCTGGTTTATCGTAGGTTCTGAACTTAGTTCCCCGTGCTATGTAGCAGGACTTGGTTGCTTACCTATTCTATATTTGCTAGCTTGCATCTGCTAATCCAAGCTCCCAATCCTTCCCTCCCTCCCCCTTGGCAACCATAAGTCTGCTCACTTTGTGAGTCTCTTTCTGTTTCGTAGATAGGGTCATTTGTGTCATATTTTAGATTTCGCATGTAAGTAATATCATAAGGTGTTTGTCTCTCTTTCTCACTTAAGGAAGTGACATTTTTGATTTAAAAAATAACTTAGCTCTTTGAACAGTAAGAAAATTTGTTTCTCTTAAAAGATCAAGGACATGAGAACGATAACATGGGAAATTATTCTTATTAGACACAGAATCTATTTCCTTGAAAGATTACTTGCAAGGTAAAGAAAAACGTTTTTGTAATCTTTTATGAAGAGCAGACTGATGACCCAAGAAATTTAGTCATTTTAATAGAGAGAAAACTAGTTTTATGTAAGTATACTACTGATACAAAAGCTCATTTTAAAACCTCACAGACAAATTCATGTGATCTGAGCCAGTTTGGCCACTTTCTTATTTTCCTGCAGACTTTTTATAACTTTATCTGTTTGGGTTTTTGTCCTATTCTTTTGTCTTTTTCCTTTGGGAACAATCTTTAACAAACCTCTAAATAATTACTTTAGAATAAAGTTACTTTCTTTTTCCCTTAACAAAAATGTATCTTATGTTCTTGCACACAAAATTGTTTCCCGTCCATTTCTTATTTCTAGTAGTTTCATTTCCATACATTAATTTAATTTGTATCCATGAGTAACCTTTATTATACAGGGAAAACTAGGAAGTAGACCATCATGAACTGTCTGTCATATATTAGCATATATAGTAATCAGAATATTTTATGAGTTATATATATAATCTATAAATTTTATAATCTTGAACAGCTAGTAGATATACTGTTAGCTTATTTGACTAATAAACACAGGTAGAATAAAGATGTATGCTTGGATTATATACAATGCTGGCAATTCTGAAGACATACCTGTTTTTTATTAAGTCAATGATATCAGACTCTTCTTATTTACCCAAATCATATGAATTTAGAAAGCATTTAGACTAATATCTATATTTCTTAAAATTTTAGGAATATTTTATTTATATAAGTGCTTATTTTTCTCTAAGCCAATTAGAATACAGCTCCTTTAAAAGATTCTTAATTTTGCATACCATCTGGAGATAAGAAAATATCGCATATACACAATTACGTAAACATACAAACAGATGCAAACAGACATCTTTGGCTTTCATTCTAAAAGTTTACCATGAGTTGGACATAAACACAGTTACACAAAACTCACTAGTGTATATACGAGTTCATTCTCATCTTTGCTCCGTTTTATATTTTTATTCAAATGGTGCTTCTGGCAGATGGAAGAAGTTATCTTCCATCTGCTCACTACAAGGGCTAAAGTTTTTTAGCCAGTATTTGTAGAGGAGATTTTTAGGATTTTCATCTGCCCTGATAACGTAATCTTACAGAGGCTGTGGACTAAATTTTGGGCCAGAGGCTGAGGAGGGGGCCACAGCTGTCGAGCTGTCTCCCAGGCTCATCTGAGTGGATGAAATATTCAGTCTATTTTCAGTTAGTCTCTTTAGCTTGGGGTGGCTGATTTTGGGGGTCCCTGAGTCCCTTGGGGTTTTCCAGGTAGCTCAGCTGATAAAGAATCCACCAGCAACGCAGAAGACCCTGGTTTGAACCCTGTGTCAGGAAGATCCCCTGCAGGAGGGCATGGCACCCACTCCAGTATTCTTGCCTGGAGAATCCCACGGACAGAGGGGAGTGGTGGGCTGCAGTCCATGGGGTCCTGAACAGTCGGATACAACTGAGCAACTAAGCACACACGCACAAGTCCCTCGAGGGCTTTTGATGAAGCAGAGAGCCTAAAGCTCAAGAGACTACAGGAATTTTAAAGGCAGACTGGGAAGGAGAAGGGGTTAGGAGGATCCAGTTTGAGAGGTATTAAGTTTTTTTCAAAGAAGCCATTGAAGTTCTAAATTATCCTCAATAACTCAAGCCAATAAGAAAGGGAACAGACAGCTGATGCTGGAGTGACTGAGCGTATAGCGGCAGGAGTTCGAGAAGGAGGGAGGGTCATAACTGGCACGCACTGAGAGGAGAGCCGGAGAAGATGGTTCTGGGTGGCAGAAGACAGCATCTTGGTAGAGCAAGAGGCGTGCTTGTGCCTGCCAAGTCGCTTCAGTTGTGTCCGACTCTGTGTGACCCTATGGCCTATAGCCCACCAGGCTCCTCTGTCAATGGGATTCCCCAGGCAAGAATACTGGAGTGGGCTGCCATGCCCTCCTCCAGGGGGTCTTCCCAACCCAAGGATCAAACCCGCGTCTCTTATGTCTCCTGCTTTGGCAGGCAGGTTCTTTAACACTAGCGCCACCTGGGAAGCACGGGGAAGAGGAAGGGATTGTAATTGCTAGCTTCTTTTGAGTAGATGGTAGGAAAAGTTGCCCCAGAATCAACTGAAAAAAATCTAGCTGTCTGATCCTCTGTATTAACTTTAGTGGTAGGTTCTGTGGGTGTGACTGAGAATTGGCTGACCCTGTCAATTGCCCTCAGTCATGGACCTACCAATCCATGATCCCAAACAGACTGTGCTGGGTGGCAATTCTCAGAACCACAAAGGCAACGTGATAGAAGAGAACTGGAATTTAGACAGTCACAGGGGATCTGGGAGATAGAAAGCTCAGGCCCTCAAAACGGGCAGTGGGTTGCCTCCAGACATAGACTCCAACAATCGGTGCCTCTTGGCTGGGAAAAGTAAGAGAGAACACTCTAGCTTCCAAAGTCAAGCTCAGGGGACACAGAATAAAACACTCTTAAGGGGAACAACACGAAGTGGTAACACACACGGGCAGAGAGAATGGCCGTATATCAGAGGGACTGGTCCAAACTTAAGAATCAGTGATCCGAAGGACTAGTTCTAATCAAACATGTATACCCATGGCTGATTCATGTCAATGTATGGCAAAAACCACTACAGTATTGTAACTAGCCTCCAATTAAAATTAATAAATTAATTAAACAATAAAGTAAAATACAATTCTGGAAGATCTTAAAAAATGTTTTTATTCTGTAAATCTAAACTTAAGAAAATCTCCCTTTAAACATTTTGGAAAATCTTAAAAAAATTTTTTTATTCTGTAACTCTAAATTTAAGAAAATCTCCCTTTAAAAATAGAGATGAGAACAGCGACTCTCTGACAGCTGGGGGCAGCGTTTGTCTAGCGGTGGCAAGCAGGGGCGACTCTCTAGCTGGCGTGAGCAAGCTTCTCATGGCGTCTTCTCTTGCTGTGGATCACAGGCTCTAAGGTGTGTGGGCTGCAGTAATTGTGGCTCCCGGGCTCCACAGCACAGGCTCAGCAGTTGTGGTGCGTGGGCTTTGTTGCCCTGTGGCAGGTGAGATCTTCCCAGATCAGGGGCCAAATCCCTGTCGCCTGCCCTGGCAGCTGGATTCTTTACCCCTGAGCCACCAGGGAAGCCCCTCTGGGTAGGATGATTTCAAGGTGCTTCCCTGTTTCCTGAGTTGTGTCTATTTCTTCAGGTTCTTCTTTTTCAATTTGATTCAGAATGAAGATACCTGATTTTCTTCATAAGCTGGTGATCTCTGGTTTTCTGTTCATATTTAATGTAAAAGGGCTGTGTAGCTGGGGAGGCTTTCTCTGGTGCTGTGGAAGGAGCCTGGATTCAGGCGAGGACTCTGTCTAAGAGGGGTTCTTACCAGGGCTGTCGTGTGAGGCAAAGCTGGGCTTGTAAACTGGCAAATGGTAGTCAGTTAAGTGAAAGGGGTCAGCCCACTGAGACTGGGGCCTCCTCCATCTCCATCTTGGAAAATGACCTTATTCTGGGTCACCAATATTCCCACTAGAAACGTAACTTTCCCCCCAAATTCTCTGATTTATTTAGAGAATATTTAGATAGTGTAGTATTGGAGATTAAGGTAGATCATCAATTCTTTTTTAAAATCCAACACGGGATGCAGTTGTACTAGACCAAAACCATAAATCCCCATAATAGTATAATATAAATCACTACACTTAGATGTGTTATAATTTAACACAGAAATATGAAAAACAGAAGTTTATTTGCAACTAGAGATTATTCTGTAATATTTAATTTCTGTTCCCTACATGGAGTTACTTAAACAAAATAACAATAGGACTAGTTAACAGTGTCAGTTAACAGTAGGTAACAGTAAAAGAATAAATAATAAATAACTAAAGTGATAGTGATTAAATACTGTGTGAAGAAATAGAGTTTTTATATTTTTAAATTTTATTATTGGAGCATAATATAAAGAGCCTCTTGATGAAAGTGAAAGGGGAAAGTAAAAAGGCTGGCTTAAAACTCAACATTCAAAAAACAGAGATCATGCCATTCGGTCCCATCACTTCATGGCAAATAGACAGGGAACAATGGAAACAGTGAGAGACTTTATTTTCTCAATCTCCAAAGTCACTGCAGATGGTGACTGCAGCCATGAAATTAACAGACACTTGCTCCTTAGAAGGAAAGCTATGACAATAGACAGCATGTTAAAAAGCAGAGACATGACTTTACCAAAAAGGTCCATCCAGTCAAGGCTATGGTGTTTCCAGTGGTCATGTATGGATGTGAGACTTGGACCATTAAGAAAGCTGAGCACTGAAGAATTGATGCTTTAGAACTATAGTGTTGGAGAAGACTCTTGAGAGTCCCTTGAACTGCAAGGAGATCCAACCAGTCCATCCTAAAGGAAATCAGTTCTGAATATTCATTGGAAGGACTGATGCTGAAGCTGAAGCTCCAATACTTCAATCACCGGATATGAAGATCTGACTTCTTGGAAAAGACCCTGATGCTGGGAAATGTTGAAGGCAGGAGGAGAAGTGGACGACAGAGGATGAGATGGTTGGATGGCATCATCAACTCGATGGATATAAGTTTGAGTAAGCGCTGGGAGCTGGTGATGGACAGGGAGGCCTGGCGTGCTGTAGTCCATGGGGTCGCAAAGGGTCGGACACGACAGAGCAAGTGAACTGACTGGAGCATAATTGCTTTACAACGTTGTGTTAATTTCTGCTGTATAACAAAGTGATAGGATTTTAGTATTTTAGTTATGTTTTTATCTCATTCAATGCAATTTATCTTAACCCTTTTTGGAAACTATTTATTGTATATTTTCATTTTTTAGGCTATATTGTGTATTCCAAAGATGCATAAATGTGAAGATTTTGAAAAAAGAAACTCATGGAAAAGGAAATGCAACCCACTCCAGCAGTCTTGCCTGGGAAATCTCATGAACAGAGGAGCCTGTGGGTCTACAGTCCATGGGGTCACGAATGAGTCAGACGTGACTTAATAAGCAGCAGGCCACTTTTGAGGGGGTCCACAGTCCCAGGAAAGTTCAGGCACTTACCAAAGGTCTCAGAGCTTTGGATGGCAGAGCCAGAACCGTGGCGGAGGACTCCCAGCTCCCAGGCCTCTTGCTCCTGGCCTCTCGCCCCGGATAAGCACGTGGAAAACTCGAATCTAAAATATGCCTGGGGGCTTCCCTGGGGGCTCTGTGGTAAAGAATCTGCCTGCCAGTGCAGGAGACACAGGAGACGGTTCAGTCCCTGAGCTGGAAGATCACACATGCCATGGAGCCGCTAAGCCCTGTGTCACAGCTACTGAGCCTGCGCTCTGGAGCCCGGGAGCCACGGCTACTGGGCCCACGGCTGCAACTGCCGAAGCTCGTGTGCTCTCGAGACAGAAGGAGCCAGCGCGGTGAGAAGACCACGCACCGCAGCTAGAGAGGAGCCCCTGCTTGCTGCAGCTAGAGACAAGCTCAAGCAGCAGCAAAGACCCAGCGCAGCCAAAAATAAAAAAAAAAATTACTTAAAAAAAAAGGAAATACAATAGGAATAATTAAGTAGTTATTACTATATTTAATAAAAAGTGACAATGACGCATGCTTTATGTCCCTTGATACAGTTAGATATTTTTACTGTTTTCTTTTCCAATAATGTTGCTTTGAATTGCTTACAGCTTAAAAAAAAAAGAAGACTTCTTTTCTTTTATGTAGCCGTAAAACTGAACAAGTTCACACAGTCAAAATTCACTGCCTTGCAGGGCTCTTGTTAAGTCCATGTCCATGTTATACTAATTTGGGGGCCAATGTAATGGCCTCAAGCTAAACAACCCCTTAGCAAAGGCGTTTGACCATGACATAGATAGGATTTTTACTTCCTAGCGCTAGCAGGCTGTAGACTTATAGGACTTAGCCTACAGTTCTCCCAAAATGTTCATTCACTTTGTACCTGTGGGTTTTCCTGGCAGATCACCTTTTGCTAAACAAGTCCTTTGCACCTAGAATTTCATCTAGGCTAGCCATCTTCAAAATGTCCAGCATTTTAAAACACTGCGAAGCATGTTGGATGCCATCATAAATTAAATCTCTCTTTGTGGGGGAAAATGTTTCACAAGCACAGAAAGAATTTGAATTTGTGAAATTAAAGCTGGATTTCAAATGTTATGATTTGCATAAACAAACTGAGAAACTCCTTTTTAACTTGGCTGCTCATTTCGGGTAACCATGTTTTTGAGTCTTATTTCTAAAAAAAAAAGGAGTCATTTCTTTTTGTTTGAGTTTCATTGCAACCTACATTTCACATGAAACAACTCAAATGCAGTGAAGGCATCCTTTTCTAGGACACTTGGGGGCTCTTCACAGATCATCAGGCTGTTTGGTAGAAACAGCAAATAAATTTCTGGTAATCCTTTTTCTCTCTTCTCCTCCCCAATGTGTTTCCAGACATCCTTGTGTTTCCACATTCTTCTCCTCCCACATTTAGAAAACATGATTATATGGAAAGCCAAACTTTTAACTTAATTTCAGTGACTGGTAACAAAAATAGCAGTCTTGTGGGCAAGAAGAGACCTCTTATTGCTATAAAATATCAAAAATCTAAGTGCTTTTGCATGTTTTGAAGAATGTGAAAAGTGATTAAAAAACCTTTTTAAAAGTTTCAGTATTGCACAGGTAAGAAAATCACATCTTAAAAAATAACATATTTATTTGGCAGCTCTGGGTCTCAGTTGTGGCCCACAAAATCTTTGCCGTGGCATGTGGGATCCAGTACCCTGAGCAGGGATCGAACCATCAGGGAAGCCCCATACCTTTCTTTTTCTTTAAAGCAATATTCTGTACAAAGTGCAAAAGACACTTGAGCTTTTTCATTTTCTTTGGTAAGAACTTAAGAACTTTACACACGGACCACCCTAAATGGGAAGGAAATCCAGACAAGAGGGGATAAACGTGTACATGTAGCTGGTTCACTTTGGTCTACAATGGGAACACACATTGTGAAGCAGCTACACACCAATAAAAGTTAAATAAGAAATAGTACTTAAAAAAAAGACCTTTATAGACAAAATGGAATTTGTCAAAATTTACATTTGTGTTGTCTGCCAAATATGCGGCTAGAGGAGCAGAGTGTTTCGTTTGGACAGGATTGTTGACTAAGATGATCTGAAGTTCCACTTTTGAAATCAAAGTGCCTAGGAGCTAGGGGGAGAATTTTTTAGTTGCTGCAATTTGATGCTTCATTTGATACACAATAAAGAGCCCTGGTAAGATCTTACAAAATGAGCAGAGTACTGCAGTATCGGGGGCCAACACAGAATTGATCAAAATGTTCCCTTTTGTTTGCCCACAAGTCATTGCAGTTGCATCTTCTTGGCCAGCAAATGCAATTTTACTACTTTACTCAAATTCAGAGTAATCAAAAGAGAAATGCGATACTATGAGGAATTTTGCATGGTGTACTCAAGAGAATTCAGCTATTTTTGACTGCACACTGGAGTCTTTAGGGAAACAAAAGGCTTTGGACGGATTTAAAAGTACTCGCCTTTCTCATCATAGATATTTGAGGTCCAGGCCCCCGGCACCGGGAGCACAGGGCAGTCTCCAGGGGAACTTTCACATCCTCTTCTCCACCATGACCAAGGCTTTTTTTGGCATGTCATGCAGTATGCTCTGTTTTGGTTATTTATTTCCCGATCCAGTTGTGTGCGTCCTTCTGTCTGTCAGGAAAATAACGCGGCTGTTTAGTCTGGTTCAGTGATGTCTGGGTCATGTGGGTGTGAGTTGTTCATTGTTCTCGCGTTGATGACGTGAATTCTTAGGAAAGGTGATCACAATATTCAGTGTTAAAAAGTAAACAAATACAATCTCAATACAAAGCACAGACATTCCTTCATGGTGAAGTTGAAGTTCCACTGCATTTGAATCACACACTCAAATCACACTGCTCAGGGGGATAAAACTACTGGGGAACCACCAATCGTGGTCACCAACAGCAGTGGGCGGGAGAAGTGGGTGGCTGACGATAACAGCCTCTGTGCAAATGGTCTCTGCCGTGTCCACTCAGCATCAGAGACAGCGGGGCTGTCAGTCCCTGTTTCGGGGGCACCGCATGGGTTTTACACTTTCTCCCAGATCTCTTGCACTCACAATGGAAAACCAGGACTTTTCACATCCAGGAGGGACCTCCCAGGTGATGGGACTTTTAGTAAAAATCCAGGACATCCTGGGCAAAGCGAAGCAGTGGTTACTCTAGAAAGATCTATCTGTGCTCCATGAGGAAGGAGTAGGTGGGACAGAACTGTCCCCCATATAGATCCGTCATTAATCCTCAGCTTTCATCTTCATTTCTGTCTTACCCTTTGAGATGACTCAGCCCTCAAGATCTCCAGGTGGACTGATGAAGAGACAGAGGGTGATCTAGGCTAGATATTCTCAGGCGTGTTGGTCCCCGGACTCTGCATTCTTAAACATGATTGAGGATGCCAACGAGCTTTTACTTCTCTGGGTTATATCCGTCAGTATTTACCAAATCAGAAATTAAAACTGAGACATTTTGAAAATAATTATTTATTGACTTATTTAAAAGTATCAGTAATAAACTCATTGCATATTAATAGAAAAAAAGCATATTTTTTTTCATGAACAATAGCTAGTTTCCAAATCAAAACAGTTTAGTGAGAACAGTGGCGTTGATTTATGTTTCTGCAAATTTCTTTAGTATCTGGGTTAATAAATGGCATCTGGGTTTTTATATCTACTTCTGCATTCAATCTTGAAGTATTAGAGAAAATGACATGTTACACAGATGTGTAGCTGGAAAGGGGAGGGGTATTTTAGTAGCCTTTCTAGATAATTCTGTATAGATATTCTATTATATTGTTGTTTGGTTGCTCAGTCACGTCTGATTCTTCGCCCACCCCATGGACTGCAGCATGCCAGGCTTCCCTAACCTTCACCATCTCCCAGAGCTTGCTCAGACTCATGCGCATTGAGTTGGTGATGCCATCCAACCATCTAATCCTCTGTCACCCTCTTCTCCTCCTGCCCTCAATCTTTCCCAGCATCAGGGTCTTTTCCAGTGAGTCGACTCTTCACATCAGGAGGCCAAAGGATTGGAGCTTCAGCTTCAGCATCAGTCCTTCCAGTGAATATTCAGGACTGAGTTCCTTTAGGATGGACAGGTTTGATCTCCTTGCAGTCCAAGGGACTCTTCTATTATATAGCAAAACTTAAAGGTAATAATTAATATGATTAGTAATTTTATGGTTTCAACCTGTAACAATTGTAACATCTCAGGTGAAGTTGGCCTTTTTCCTGTGAGTGTGTGAGAGATGGTGGTGAATAATGCGATGACTGCTGAAGCAGTGTGGTACCTCTGCCTAGATTCATGATGAAGCCGCTGCAGTTTTAACCATCATTGCTTTTTGACCATCAGTGCAAATGTCAGCAAAGTGAAAAAGGCCAATAGGATCTTAGTATTATCGTGAAAATATAATAATGACATTGTAGACAGCCCTCATTTTGAGAACTTTCCATACAGGTCACCTTTTTTTGGCTTCCTTTATTCATCAACTGACTCCCATCCACTTGCTTTCAAAGATATTTCGAATTCTCTTTTTGGTCTAGATTATTCCATTTTGTATTTTCAATCCTTATTACAGTGGCATCCCATTGCATTTTGAGAAAGCAAGTATGTTTATCCTATCAAAACATAAGCCCTTACATTGCTTTTTTAATGTCCAAGAGTCATGAAATTCATAGGTAAAAACTTAACTTAAAGATGTTTTATGTTTTAAGTTTCAACTTAAAGATGAGAGAGAATTTTTGTTGTTGTTGTTGCAAACATGCTCCTTTCTTAAATATCATCTCTTAAAAAGTCCAGCATTAAGAAGTTATCGGTTCTCATTTATGTGGACTCCATCCTCAGGCACACTTGGTTTTCGTTTGTAAGTCTAGGTGGGCCTGCTTAGAAATCCCATGCAGTTGGTCAGAACATGAATCTATGGTGCAGAGTTTTATCTTCCTTTGATCCTGTACAATAAAATGTTGACTTAGCAGGTCCAGAGTGTTACACATTACAAATGTTACACATTATAGAGAAGTTTTGGCCCTTGATGACTGCTGGGAGATAAACTCTAAACCCTTGGAAAATCCTGATCTCAGACATCTCTGTTTACCTGGGGCCCTGAGCCACTCTAGACACTTTATCCTAAAGATGTGATTTATGGTAGAGACCTGGGACCACACACCATCAGTCTGACCTCTGAAGTGGCTGGAGAAGTGGCTAAGAAGCCGAACTTGACTATGTGGACACTCCACGCCTACATGGCTGACCCCCAGTATAAGTCCTGGACCCGAAGGCTCGGTGAGCTTGCAGGCTGGCAGTGCTCTGGGGTGTCGTTCCATGTTTGCCAGGAGAATTCTAACTGTGTGTGACTCCATGGGGACAAGGGCAACTACCAGGTCATGTGCCTCTCTCTTCTGGGCTCTGCCTTCTCTGCCTTTTACTTTCTGATTGTAACCTGTACCCTTTTGCTATCATAAACTGAACTGTGAATGTAATCGATTTTCTGAGTTCTGTGAGTCCTTCAGGAGAATCACTGAACCTGAGGTCATCTTGGGGGTGGTCCCTGAGGACAGATACCTCCTGCTCACTCTGTTGGGCCCTGAAAGATCTTAGAGAGAAGTTAGGCACTGAGCCTGCCTGCCTGCAAGGAGTTCATGATTTACTGAGAGAAGAGGTTAATACGCCCAAAGTACAGTACAAGGTGCAGAGCAAGGAACACTGTCAGTTAGATCCACAGGGTCATGTGGCTTAGAAGGCAGAGGGAATCCATCAAGCTGGGGTACTCCGACACAAAGAGGGAGAGGCTAGAAATATAGGAAAAGTCAAAGAACAAAAACATTCAAATTGCCTTTGGAAATGGAATCAATTGTCAGCCAAATGCTGAATCAGAAAATCCAGTGTCTGCAGTGCTTCCTCCCTGACCTTTCCTCCCTCTTTGTTTTGTTCTTGCTTGAATTCTTTGCCATCTGGCTGCCTCTGTCCAAACAGAAAGATATCAGATCTTTTTCTACACTTTGACAGAAACTTGTTCACACCAGGAAGTTCTGCCTCCCAGGTATTTGCTCTTAAGAGCCTTTATGGGTAACTGGGGTCTGGGACTGCTCTGACTCTGGTTAGAGCAACATCTGGCAATAACAAGATAATATTTTTAGACAGGTGGAGAGATGCCTCCCGCCACTGAACTAGCTGTTGCCAAGGGTGCTTAGGGACATAAATCTGTTTTAGTTTTCTGCGGTCAGAAATGGCTTAGAAGGAAGAGTAGAATATCAAGACATCTCTTTTCTTCTTTCTTTCCCCCACCCCCAGTTCTAACCCATCTCATCTTATTTCTCAAATGCAGGACTCCCATTTCACCTCAAAGGATTGTCCTTGTGCCACCTGCCCTGCCCTTCACTTCCTCTTCTTGTAGATGAGCATGACCTGGGCACCAGGTACACACAGCCAGAGACCTGGAGTTTCTGACATCTAGAATTCTCTCCACCTCACCTAGAGGAGGTGAGCTGCAGGCAGCGGCTTGAGGACAGTGTATGTGTGCGTGTCTGTGTCTGTGTGAGATGGAGGTTTAATTTTATGTACTAAGTAGGGGCTCAAATAGAACACCTCTAATTATCCAGTTCCATTTCAAAATTCTTGCTGTGTTCAGTCACTCAGTCATGTTTGACTCTTAGTCATGTCTGACTCTTCTGAGACCTCAGGGACTGAAGCATGCCAGGCTTCCCTGTCCCTCATTACCTCCCGGAGTTTGCTCAGATTCATGTTCATTGAGTCAGTGATGCTATCTAACCATCTAATCCTCTGCTTCCCCCTTCTCCTTCTGTCTTCAATCTTTCCCAGCATCAGAGTCTTTCCCAATGAGTCAGCTCTTTGCATCAAGTGGACAAAAAAATTAGAGCTTCAGCTTCAGTATCAGTCCTTCCAAGGAACATTCAGGGTTGATTTCCTTTAAGATCAACTGGTTGGATCTCCTTGCAGTCCAAGGGACTCTCAAAAGTCTTCTCTAGCACCACGGTTCTTAAGCATCAGTTCTTCAGCACCCAGCCTTCTTTGTGGTCCAACGTTCACATCCACACATGACTACTGGAAAAACCATACCTTTGATTACACGTCCCTTTGTTAGCAAAACGATGTCTCTGCTTTTTAATACACTGTCCAGATCTGTCATAGCTGTCCTTCCAAGGAATAAACATCTTTTAACTTCATGGCTGATGTCACCATCTTCTGATTTTGGAGCCCAAGAAACTAAAATCTATCACTGCTTCCACTTTTGCCCTTCTATTTGCCATTAAGTGATGGGACAGGAGGCGATGACCTTAGTTTTACTTCGTCAATAAACTCTGCACAATACTGACCCTTATTCATTTCTCCTTGTGAGTGGCTGTCCACTCACAGCTTCAGGTGAGAAGGAGCATAGCCTGGGAGGACGCCACTGATGGACCTGCCGGTTTGGTGCTTCTGTGGCTTTCTCATTCTAGCCAGTTTGCACCTTGTGCAGCGCCGTTCATTCAGCCAGCGCCCGTTGCCTGCCCACCAGTGCTGGGCTGTTTCCCACTGCAGGGAAGTCAGGACAACTGAGGACAGTGGGGAGGAGGGATTTATGGCTCTTGCCAGAAAGCAGTTCTCTGATGGTGAGAGTGGCTGCTTGACCACCCCCAGGGCATTTACGCAGCACAGGCATGGCTGTTAAAGTTGGTACAGACTCCCGCCAGCTGGGCAGTGACACCTGAGGGCCCTCTTGCCCTAGCCCTTTGGGGGACCCGTCCCAGTCCAGCACCCATTCCCCTGGCTCTACCCCCGTGTCACCCTGCCTTTTGTTCCTGTATTTTCTGTGAGCTTCCTCCTTAGATGTGCCCCTTTCTCATCACTTCAGGGGAGCTTCTGGACACAGTCCTACCTTTTTTTTTTTTACAGAGTATATTTTATTTTATATTTATTTATTTAATTGACTGTGCCAGGTCTCGGTAGTGGGCATAAGAATGCCTAGTTGTGCACGTGGGATCTAGTTCCCTGACCAGGGATCACATTTGGGCCCCCTGCATTGGAAGCACAGAGTCTTAGCCACTGGACCACCAGGAAAGTCCCAAGAGCATTTTATTATTTATTTGTTTTATTCAAAAAAAGTTTTTTGTAATATAGCTGACTTTCAACGTTGTGTTACTTTCTGCTGTACATCAAAGTGACCCAGTTATACATATACACATGCTCACTTTTTATTTTAAGATTCTTTTTCCATATAGGTCATTACAGAGTACTGAGTAGAGTTCTAAGATGGGCTTGATGATGGACAGGAATGGCCTGGGCCTCACGGAAGCAGAAGATATTAGGAAGGGGTGGCAAGAATACACAGAAGAACTGTACAAAAAAGATCTTCACGACCTGGATAATCATGATGGTGTGATCACTCACCTAGAGCCAGACATCCTGAAATGTGAAGTTAAGTGGGCCTTAGAAAGCATCACTAAGAAAAAACGCTAGTGGAGGTGATGGAATTCCAGTTGAACTATTTCAAATCCTGGAAAATGATGCTGTGAAAGTGCTGCACTCAATATGCCAGCAAATTTGGAAAACTCAGCAGTGGCCACAGGACTGGAAAAGGTCTGTTTTCATTCCAATCCCAAAGAAAGGCAATGCCAAAGAATGGTCAAACTACTGCACAATTGCACTCATCTCACATGCTAGTAAAGTAATGCTCAAAATTCTCCAAGCCAGGCTTCAGCAATAAGTGAACCGTGAACTTCCAGATGTTCAAGCTGGATTTAGAAAAGGCAGAGGAACCAGAGATCAAATTGCCAACATCTGCTGGATCATGGAAAAAGCAAGAGAGTTCCAGAAAAACATCTATTTCTGCTTTATTGACTATGCCAAAGCCTTTGACTGTGTGGATCACAATGAACTGTG
>SJYT01032158.1:758719-781098 GCA_006410635.1 Cephalophus harveyi | reverse complement strand
TAACTGTTGCTTCCTGACCTGCATACAGATTTCTCAAGAGGCAGGTTAGGTGGTCTGGTATTCCCATCTCTTTCAGAATTTTCCACAGTTTATTGTGATCCACACAGTCAAAGGCTTTGGCATAGTCAATAAAGCAGAAGTAGATGTTTTTCTGGAACTCTCTTGCTTTTTCCATGATCCAGCGGATGTTGGCAATTTGATCTCTGGTTCCTCTGCCTTTTCTAAAGCCAGCTTGAACATCAGGGAGTTCACGGTTCACGTATTGCTGAAGCCTGGCTTGGAGGATTTTGAGCATTACTTTACTAGCATGTGAGATGAGTGCAATTGTGCGGTAGTTGGAGCATTCTTGGTGCTTTAAGACAACAGGAATTTCTTCTCTCAGAGCTTCGGAGCCTGGGATTTGGAATCAGAAAGTTCTCTCTTTTTTGAGTGAACACGAGTCAGCGCCCAGTATATGGGAATAATGTTTACCCGCTAGGCCGCCATCTAGCCCAGCCGTGAACCCCATGATATCCTGTGATGGTGACCACAAGCGGTGATGTAGAGTGATTCCATCTGCAAAGTCACTCCCTTAGTCATTCATTATTTCCGCAGACATTTCCTGAATGCTGTCTGTGCGCCCGGCTCCAGGGACCAACCTTGCTCATTGGCTCCCACCCGGCTCCTGCCTTGGTCTAAGTCCCCCCGGTTTCTGGACGTGGCTTCCTATCCCCTGTGTCCTCTCCTTCCTGCCCAGCGGGCCCAGAGGCTGGACCAGGCTGCAGTGGCCGACCCGCATGCTGCCGCCAGCACGGAGGCTGCCTGGCCTCCCCAGCCCTGTTCTTCCTGCTCTGTTTCCCTGACCCCCCAGGATGGAAGCCCTGTCTTCACCCTCTCCCCTGGAGCCTTACTTCCTGCATGCTGTTCCTACCAAGGGGGTGATTTGACAGAAACCCATGAAGCCTTTGAGGGCTTTCCAGGTGGCACCAGGGGAAAGAATCCGCTTGCAATGCGAGAGATGTGGGTTTGACTCCTGGGTTGGGAAGATGCCCAAGAGAAGGAAATGGCAACCCACTCCAGTATTCTTGCCTGGAGAATCCCATGGACAGAGGAGCCTCTTAGCTGGAAACAACCCCGGGGTCTTAGTCTAACCTGAGAGCGTTTAAATCCTCTCCCTTCCCATGTTCATTTTGGCCTCCTCTGCTGCCCTTTGGCTCCCAGTCTAAGCTTCCCACATCCCCTGCAGAGCACCCGGCCATAGTCAACCCCTGAGCAGTATCTCAGGTGTTTAAGGACTTCAGGGAGGAGGCTGCACACACATACACACACACATGCACACGCACACACACATATGAAGTTCTCAACTTATTTAATTAAGAATCTTCCTCTTAAAGAAAGTTTATGTAGGAGGAGAGGGAACACATCTTGGGGTGACTTTTCCTTGGAGCTGGGGTTTTAACAGGATGCGCAGTTGCTGGTGACATGTTCCCCTCCAGAATCAAGAAAGCAGATAGATTCCTGTTAAACTGCTGCCCTTTTATATGCAGGGCATATATTACCTTCCCAAAGGAATGTATATTAACAATCCACATGCTGGCTGCATATTAGAATCACCTGGAGGTGAGATGTAACACCTCCCCACCCCCCGCAAATACCTACATTTCTGGATATATAGAGTAAACAGATATTTGACAAAAGGACAAATGTAACTCAACTGAGGAAGAATAGTCATTTCAATAAATGGTGCTGGGACACCTGGATATACGCATGCAAAACCAAAAAGCAACGAATCTAGATACAGACCTTACACCCTTTACAAAAGTTAACGCAAAATGGATCGTAGTCGCAGATGGAATACGCAACACTGTAAAAGTCCTAGAAAGTAATATAGGAGAAAATCTACGTGACCTTAGGTTCAGTGATAATTTTGAGATATAATGTCAACAGCCTCATCCATGAAAGGAAAACAATAAGTTGGGCTTCATTAAAATGAAAACCTTCAGTTCTGCAAAAGACATTGTTCAGAGAATGAAACAGCAAGCCACAGACTGGGAGAAAATATTTGTAAAACACATATCTGATAATAGGCTAGTATCCAAAATATACAAAGAACATTAAAACCTCAACAATGAGAAAGAAGCAACCCAATTAAAAAATGGGCAAAAGACCTAAATACATACCTCACCAATGAAGACTTACGTGCTTACAGAAAAGAAGAACATGGAAAGACACTCAACATTTCATAATTAGGAAGCTGCAAATGAAAACAACAATGAGAGGCATTATAGGCCTATTGGAATGGCCAAAATCCAAAACACTGACAACATCAAATGCTGGCAAGGATGTGGAGCAACAAGAATTCCTGCTCATTGCTGGTGGGAATGCAAAATGGTGCGGTCACTTTGGAAAACAGTTTAGATGTTTCTTACAAAGTGACACATGCTCTTACCACATGATCCAGGAATCATGCTCCTTGGTACTTGCCCAAATGCACTGAAAAATTATGTTCACACAAAAATCGGTACACAGATTTTTAAAACCTTTTTATTTTATATTGGATTATAGCCAGTTAACAATGTTGTGATAGTTTCACGTGAACAATAGCCATACATAAAAAGTCTCCATTCTCCCCCAAACTCCCCTCTCATCCTGGCTGCCACATAACCCTGAGCAGAGTCCCCTGTGCTAAACAGTAGTCCTTGATGGTTCTCTGTCTTAAACATGGCAGTGTGTACATAGGTGTTTATAGCAGTTTCCTTCAGAGTTGCCAAACCCAGGAAGCAACAGAGATGTCCTTCAATGGATAAGCAAATTGCTGTTTGAGGATCCACAAAATGGGATTTTATTCAACTAGACAAGGAAATGAGCTATCAAGCCATGAAAAGATGTGGAAGAATCTTATGTGTATATTGCTAAGTGTAAGAAAGCAATCTGAAAAGGCAACAGACTATGATTCCAAATATATGACTTTCTGGAAAGGCAATATAAAGATAATAAAAAGATCTTTCTTTTTTTGCCAGAAGTTAGGGGCAGAGAGGGATGAATAAGTGAAGAACAGGGAATATTTAGGACAGTGAAACTATTGTGTGTGATTGGCGTGGTGGACACATGTCATTAACACACTTGTTAAAAAACCATGAAACATATGACACCAAGACTGAACTTTAATATAAACTATGGACTTTTAATAGAAACTATTAAACTATTCTGTGTGATTGGTGTGATGGACACATGTCATTAACACACTTGTTAAAAAACCATGAAACATATAACACCAAGACTGAACTTTAATATAAACTATGGACTTTTAATAGAAACTATTAACTTTTAAGTTAATAGTCACATGTCAATATTGGCATATCATTGCAACACATGTACCACACTAGTGCAAGATGTTGTCAATATAGGAAACTTTTGAAAAAGCAAAGAGGGTCAAGGCATACAGATAGAGCAAAGTAAAATGGGGAACAGTGTATGTTACACTTTCATTTTAGTATGAATATATATGATTTCTTGTCTGCTTTAAAATACTCTCTGGAAGTTGCCTCTAAGAGAAGTGAGTGGCTGTAGACACAGAGTTTGGATGAAGACTATTGTATTATCCTTGTGTACATTTAAAAATCTATGCCTTGCACATGTAATATCTTTTAGAAATGAATAAGATTAAAAGAAGAAGAAGACAAGAAAAAGAAGACAACCTGGATATCCAGATTGTACCCCAGATTAGTGAAACTGGTATTGTTGCAGGAAGAGGGACCCCTTCCAGGGCTCGAAACTGGGCTCTTGTCTAACACTCGGAAATGAATTGTCCGAGGAGACACATGTGCTGACCAAGCAAGAGACTTTATTGGGAAAGGGCGCCCGGGTGGAGAGCAGCAGGGTGAGGGGACCCAGGAGAACTGCTCTGCCGCGGGGCTCGCAGTCTCGGGTTTTATGGTGATGGGATTTGTTGCCAGGGGGTGTTTGGCCAATCATTCTAATTCAGAGGCTTTCCTGGTGGCGCACGCATGGCTCAGCCAAGACGGATGCTAGCGAGAGGGATTCCGGGAAGTGGACGGACATGCAGTGTCTCCTTTCGACCTTTCCCGAACTCTTCCGGTTGGGGGTGGCTGATTAGTTCCTTATTCCTTATCAGGATCTCCTGTCATAAAACAACTCGTGCAAATGGTCGCTATGGTGCCTGGCCGGGGTGGGCGGTTTCAATCAGTGTGCTTCCCCTAACAGTATCTCTGAGAGTGAAGTCCAAGCATGAGTAATTTCTAAAGCCTCTCCCGGTATTCAGGAGAGAACCACAGCTTTAGAGGAATGTATGCAAACATGGAACTACCCCTGGTTCTTCACCAAACTCCTCAGCAGCACCAAACTCTCATGGGTGTGGACTGATAAAGTAGGGTCTATGTCCAGGTGTCTCTGAAGCTCAGCTCACCCCCAGTTTCTACCAGGCTGGAAACCCACTTTCCTAGGGATACCGATCTGTGCCTTCCCCCTCATTTAACTGTTTACCAGAAGAGTTTCAAAAGCAATGCGCATCCCTATCCTTGCAGTGAACTACGTGAGTTACAGAGACTTCCGAGTCTCCCCTGCGGCAGTGGTTCAGCGTTCAGTTCTCGAGTCTGTCTCTCATTTCAGCTTTGCTCTCTCCCAGGGGGCTGGGGGCTGTGAGCTTGAGGTGTTGGCAATGCAAGCAGCATAGTGTGGCTGGAAGAGCGTTGGCCAGATGGCCTCAGATTTGCCTCCCAGCGGCTGCTCACCCGCTTGTCTCTAAGGAATTCTGTTCTTACTGGGGTTAAGTTGGCAGGACCACAACACTGATTACCAAGAGTTCTAGAACAGTGTGGGCAACAGTTGCATTTATCTTAATCTGAGATAATGTATGTGAAAGTTCACTGACAATTGTGCTTTTTAATAATAATAAAAAAGTAAACTCTGGCCTGGTACTGAGTTTACAAAGACAAGAAAAACTCCATTCCTTCCCATCCCATCCCCACCCCTCCTTCCACCTCCTTTCAGTCTGTTCGCACATGAAAAGCCAACAGGGAACTGAAGTTAATCTTTGGAAGGGATGAGGAACTAATTAGGCGGGTTTCAAAGAAAAATTGGGGGAATCATGAAAAAGATGCCTTTCCTGTTCCCACCCTCTGCTTGTTTGCCTTCGGCTGGCCCCTCCCTCTCTTCCTTCCTCCCGCTATTTACACAAGTGCTTCCTTATCAGTCTGTCATTGCCTGTCTCGAAGGTGATGAGAGGAATTGGTTGGGAAATCTGTTCTGCATTTTGTGTGCATCCTGTCCAAGCTATTGTGTTGGAAAGCGCTTGAGCTGTTTCATCTAACTTGCCATTCTTAGGAGCGGGGAGGTGTACTGAAGTCAGGAGGCAAAAGCCATTGCAAATCTATTCAGATGGTGTACAGTCAGTGCTGTGAGGTCAGCCCTTTGGAAAGTAGCTCTGAACACAACAGAAGACGCACTTGCTGGGTCTCCAGTGTGTGTCAGGCTCTGGTAGAGCTGGATAACGTGGTGAGCATGGGGATGAAGCCACCGGTCACTGCCCTCAAGAAACTGACTGTCTGGCAGAGGTTGCTGGCTGCAATAACCCTAATACTGTCTTACCGGCGTCCTCACCGCTACCGATGTGAAATCACAGCCCTTCAGAGCTGGGAGTCCTGCCTCCTCTTGGGGAAAATGCAGGCTCAGAGGCAGCTCTGATGTACAGGGTCTCAGCACATCAGTGGATCACTGCTGGTAGACTCCAGGGGTGACTGTATCGCTCCTGTTGGATAAGGAGAGATCAACTGACATGTCCATCCCAAACTACAAGTACATACAGATATGTTTAAAGTGGATAACCAAGAAGAACCTATTGTATAACACAGGGAACTCTGCTCAGAGTTACGTGGCAGCCTGGATAGGAGGGGAATTTGAGGGGGAAATGGATACATGTGTATGTTGTGCTGAGTCCTTTTGCTGTCCCCCTGAAACTATCACAATATTCAGCTCAGTTCAGTTCAGTCGCTCAGCCGTGTCCAACTCTGCGACCCCATGGGCTGCAGTACGCCAGGCTTCCCTGTCCATCACCAACTCCCGGAGTCTACTCAAACTCATGTCCATTGAGTCGGTGATGCCATCCAACCATCTCATCTTCTGTCATCTCCTTCTCCTCCCACCTTCAATCTTTCCCAGCATCAGGGTCTTTTCAAATAAGTCAGTTCCTCGCATCAGGTGGCCAAAGTATTGGAGCTTCAGCTTCCGCATCAACCCTTCCAATGAATATTCAGGACTGATCTCCTTTAGGATGGACTGGTTGGATCTCCTTTCAGTCCAAGGGACTCTCAAGAGTCTTCTCAGCACAACAGTTCAAAAGCATCAATTCTTTGGCGCTCAGCTTTCTTTGCTAATCAGCTATACAGTATAAAATAATAATAATACTTTTTTAGAAAAGGAAAGATCATTTGAGAAAGTCTTCACAGTCTGTAATAGGAAACTTTAGAGGTCAAATTCCTTGTTTTGATTTTCAGATACCCTTGTATATGTTGTCAGAGAAAAGGGTGGAAATGAGACTGCCTTGCTTGCGTGTGTGCGTGCTTAGTCGCTTCCAACTCTTTGTGACCCTGTGGACCATAGCCCGCCAGGTTCCTCTGTCCTTGAGGATTCTAAAGGCAACAATACTGGAGTGGATTGCCATGCCCTTCTCCAGGGGATCCTCCCAACCCAGGGATCAGACCCATGTCTCCCGTGTCTCCTGTATTGCAGAGGGGTTCATTACCTCTGAGTCACTGGGGAAGCCACCCTGCACAAGAGAACCTTAAAAAAGGCTTTAAGGACCAGAAAACAATCACAGCCATTGTTCAGCAACTCAATATTCTTCCCTCTTTGTTCCCTGATTGGTAACAACAGCCAAAGTTAACATCATGGAGGATGAAGGACTTCTGGAGGGTTTGGGGTCAAACAAGTTTGCACTGATGACTTTCCACGCTAGGTGGTTGGAAACCCAGCCTCATCCTGCTAACAGCATCTCAGTTCTGGGTTTGAACTGAGGTGTCTCACTTTGAGGGGAGAAAAGGAGCTGGCACCTTCTGCCGAGACAGCTGGCTCAACTTGAGGATGCTCCGGGCACTGGGAGTAGATTATAGAACACATGTCATTTTTGTGTTAAGACTCTACTAAAGCGTTGTTTCAGGGAAAATGCCTGGCCGAAGAAGATGCTTGTGCAGGTTCGGCTACAGTGATGTTTTTCTACTATTTCAGAAGCCCCAAATCACTTTGAATCACTCCCGAGGTCAAGGTTATTTCTCACTCTCTCTCCTGGCCCCTGAGTCCAGTTCTAAACCTCCAGCCTTTCGACTGGAAGCTTGAAAGTTGGAGCAAAGCTTTCTGGGGTCTTAGTCTCTGTTCTGCAGCTTGCTGAGCTCCAAGCATCATCTGATGGAAAGTTTAACATTTAGAAAGGGTTTTTTTTTATGTTTTATGGTAGGATTGGAAAACATCAATTATTTTGAAGGAACATCATAGCTTTTTAAGGGATGACAAACTTTTGTCTTAACACTACCCCTCTCCTGCCCCAAAGCACACAGACCACCCCACCCCCTCCACTTCTGGTCTCCTGTTTTCTCCTGTCTCACTGATGTCTCCAGCCAGATGGGAAGGACAGACCCCCAGAAAGACAGTTTTCAACGGTGCCTGGGAGATTGCTTCTCTTCTCTTTTGTTCTTGTTCTAATGGCCCACAGAATGCTGAAAAGTTCTAAACATGCTTCCATTGTCTGGATGATGATGGCCCCTCTATTTCCTGGCTTTCATTCCCCATCTCCTCCTCTTACAGCAGGATTAAGTCTCCGAAATGGAAATATTCAAGCTGTTGATGGAGAATAAATGCTGACTGTTGCAGACCCTTCTTTTTTTTTGCATCATATTTGACTCATATTCAATAATAGAAAATGAATAAGTCTGGTGCCAGGGAAGAATAAAGAGGCACACAGGTCTTAGTTTGCCCAGGGCTGAGGGAGTTTGTTCCTATTGGCCTAGTACCCAGTTTGGCTGAGCATTTGTTCAAGTCTTCATTTTTATTTTTCATTTGTTTTTCTGGCTGTACCATGTAGCATGTGGGATATTAGTTTCCCAACCCAGGGGTTGAAACCACGTCCCATGCATTGGAAGCAAGGAGTCTCAACCCCTGGACAGACAGAGAAGTTCCAGATTCTTCATTTTAAAATGAAGTATTATAGTTTCATTGAGGTAAGCCTGGACCTCTTCCTGGTGATTCCTGCTATGCTATCACCTTTTTGGGTAGGTTATGAGATGCCTGTGCAGTGGTTTTATCTGGAAGATGACCAGAGAATCCACTCAGCTCTCCTTGGTGGCTTGGATGGTAAAAACTCTGTCTGCAGTTCAGGAGACTCAGCTTCGATCTCTTTGTTGGGAAGATCCCCTGCAGAAGGGAATAGCAACTCACTCCAGTATTCTTGCCTGGAGAATCCCATGGACAGAGGAGCCTGCAGTCCATGGGATCGCAAAGAGTTGGACACGCCTGAGTGACTAACACTTTCACTTTTGCCAGTCAAAAGACACCAACACCTTCCTAGGAGACTCTGGTAGACAGAAACATCTCAGACAGGAGCTGCTAAGGAGAGTAAGTCTTCCCATCTCAAGTGAGGCTGAGAGATGTGTTTGTCACTCCTGTATCTATGGGGGCTCTCAATGCATTGGCCACTTCCATCACACCTGTGCCCTGGCCCAGATGCAGGAAGCCTCCAGGCCACCATCCACTTGAAAACACCAGAAATTATGGGCTGGGTGTAGGTAAAATATGTGTGAGAAGTAAAGGCTGGACATGTCAGCATGGCGAGTGAGTTGTCTATATTCCAGCTACAGTGATTTTTGTTACTGATTTAATCTTAAGAAGTCATATTTTGCATGGGTTTGCCATTTGCAAAAATGAGCTGAAAAATTAAGTAGGGGTCACCAACACCAATTCTGTTCAACCTATACTGCAGCTACTAGCCAGTATGATAAAAAAGAAAAATAAAAAAAGTAAAATGTATAAGGACTGGAAATAAGGAAGAAGAAATTGTTCCTAGATAATATGTTTATGAAATAGAAAATTCAGAGTAAAAATCTTCACAGAAAATAAAGATAAATATGTTTATCAAGGTTAGCAAATAAAAAGTCAATGTAGGACAATTAATTTCACTTGTATATCTTAGTAACAAACAGGTAGAAAATTCAAGTAGCATGAAACAAGTCCAGTGCTTAGAACTTTATTTCCCCAAAATGTGTCAAATTTCTACACGTCAAAATCTAAAGTAGTAGTGAGATAAATTAAAGGCAACCTAAATAGATGAAGGAATACATTAATTCCCATATTAAAAAACTTAAGTTTTAACGAGATAGCAGTTCTTTCCCAATTAATGCAACCCTTATAAAGCTTTCAGTTCAGTTCAGTTCAGTCGCTCAGTCGTGTCCGACTCTGCGACCCCATGAATCGCAGCACGCTAGGCCTCTCTGTTCATCACCAACTCCCGGAGTTCACTCAGACTCACGTCCATTGAGTCAGTGATGCCATCCAGCCATCTCATCCTCTGTCGTCCCCTTCTCCTCCTACCCCCAACCCCTCCCAGCATCAGAGTCTTTTCATACAGTTAGGTGATGACAGTTTTATAAAATGTCATCAGATACTCCAAGTAGGAAAATCAATGAATCCCAATAATTGATTCTTTATCCAATTCATGACATCAATGAGTCAACTCTTCACATGAGGTGCCCAAAGTACTGGAGTTTCAGCTTCAGCATCATTCCCTCCAAAGAAATCCCAGGGCTGATCTTCAGAATGGACTGGTTGGATCTCCTTGCAGTCCAAGGGACTCTCAAGAGTCTTCTCCAACACCACAGTTCAAAAGCATCAATTCTTCGGTGCTCAGCCTTCTTCACAGTCCAACTCTCACATCCATACATGACCATAGGAAAAACCATAGCCTTGACTAGACGGACCTTAGTCGGCAAAGTAATGTCTCTGCTTTTGAAAATGCTATCTAGGTTGGTCATAACTTTTCTTCCAAGGAGTAAGTGTCTTTTAATTTCTCAATGGTAGTTAAAAAAATAAGTATTTAATAGAAAATAAAGGGTTGACTAAATTAATGTTTCTAAGAAAGTTGATCACTATCAACTTCAACAACATGTAATGTGCACAAAATGTTTGCTGGTCTCTGCTGTCCATCCTCAGCTGGTAAAAAAAAGCCAACATCTACTTCAGAAGTTACTCCAAGAGTTATTTGAAGAAAACTATATGCAGCTTTCAAAAGCATGTTTTAAAATTACTCTGAAGAGTATTACTTTTTGTTTATATCGATGTATTTATTTACATCATTTATATCTTCTAATTCCACTCATTAAAGTTAAAAAAATTTAAACAGTTTTATTGAGGTAAATTGATACACATTAAACTGCACATATTTAATATATAAAATTTGATGATTTTGGACTCATGCATACACCCGTGACATCATCTTCACAATCAAGATAAAAGACATGTATTATTACTTCCAAGTTTCCTTATGTTCTTTTTTTCTGTGTGTGGTAGGAACACTTAACTTGAGATCAACCCTCCTGACAAATACTGGAGTCTGTGCTGCAGTATTGCTGACTCCAGAGTTTCAGCACCACTCATCTGGAACCCCAAGTTCTCCTGGCACGTACAAAAAAATGAAGTCATAGCTGCTGGTGTGTGGGTTCCATTAGAGAGCTCTTCATACAGTTAAGTGATGACAGTTTTATAAAATGTCATCAGATACTCCAAGTAGGAAAATCAATGAATCCCAATAATTGATTCTTTATCCAATTCATGACATCAGAGTATAGCTTTTGGCAGTTTATTTTCTCAAAGGCAGAATCTTGACTGTTGTGAAGGCTATTGTAAATGTTGGTATAAAGTTCAATACTGAAATAAAATTATCATTTTTACAGGGATGATAAACAAGGTCCGGGAGAACAAAGTTTCATGGTAAAGCTAGTGATCTTAATTAAGAAAATCATGGAACAGAAATATACTTAGAATTGGTTGTGGTTCACTAAAATTCATAATTGTATTCAAAAAGTCCTTGATATTCTACCAAAGTTGAGGTCAGAGGTGTCATTATTTGTGACTATTTTCAGATATACACTGAATGACTGAAGTACAAAATTGTTTTGATGAAGTTGATGTTGAATTCCTTCCAAAACAGTCTGACATTGGCAGTCTTATGTTCTTTCTTTCTTTTTCAGTTCAGTTCAGTTCAGTCGCTCAGTCGTGTCTGACTCTTTGCGACCCCATGAATCACAGCACGCCAGGCCTCCCTTACTTGCCACCACCTTACTTGCCAATGCCTTCAGAAACATCTGGGCCTTGGTGAATTAAACTTCATTACAATTTGGACATTTCTGGAAATGAGTCCTTTAAATTTTAGTTACATTTTGTTCAAAAGGTGTTTAAAAATCTTTAAGTAAAATATTCAATAAATGGAACACTGAAAACCTTTAACCTTTGAAACTTTTAGCAAATTGTTATGTTGCAATTTTGAAGACAAAGTTTGCAAACAGAAAACCATTGAAATTTATCCCTACTTTTCCAAAGAAGACATACGGATGGCTAGCAAACACATGAAAAGATGCTCAACATCACTCATTATCAGGGAAATGCAAATCAAGACCACAATGAGGTATCATTTCACACCAGTCAGAATGGCTGCGATCCAAAAGTCTACAAGCAATAAATGCTGGAGAGGGTGTGGAGAAAAGGGAACCCTCTTACACTGCTGGTGGGAATGCAAACTAGTACAGCCACTATGGAGAACAGTGTGGAGATTCCTTAAAAAACTGCAAATAGAACTGCCTTATGACCCAGCAATCCCACTGCTGGGCATACACACCGAGGAAACCAGAATCGAAAGAGACACATGTACCCCAATGTTCATCGCAGCACTGTTTATAATAGCCAGGACATGGAAACAACCTAGATGTCCATCAGCCGATGAATGGATAAGAAAGCTGTGGTACATATACACAATGGAGTATTACTCAGCCATTAAAAAGAATTCATTTGAATCAGTTCTAATGAGATGGATGAAATTGGAACCTATTATACAGAGTGAAGTAAGCCAGAAAGAAAAACACCAATACAGTATACTGACACACATATATGGAATTTAGAAAGATGGCAGTGATGACCCTGTATGTGAGACAGCAAAAGAGACACAAATGTACAGAAAGGACTTTTGGACTCTGTGGGAGAGGAAGAGGGTGGGATGATTTGGGAGAATGGCATTGAAACATGTAAACTAACATGTAAGAACGAAGCACAAGCCTATGTTTGATACAGGATACAGGATGCTTGGAGCTGGTGCACAGGGATGAGCCAGAGAGATGATGTGGGGTGGGAGGTGGGAGGGGGATTCGGGATTGGGAGCTAATATACACCCATGGTGGATTCATGTAAATGTATGGCAGAACCAATACGGTATTGTAAAGTAAAATAAAGTAAAAAATTAAAAATAAAAAAAAAAAAAAAGAAATTTATCCCTACAAAAGCAAGGAAAAATGAACAAATCAAGCAATATAAATGAGAATGATGAATAAGACTTAATGCTAATATTCTATGATTTCACTTTGAAATGGCTCAGTTTGTAGAGTTTTGACTTCTAATTGGAAAGTATGGATTCATTATCAGAACAGAACAAAACAGACAAGACCAACAACTTTGTGGCACCTAAATACAGTCAAATGTTCAAAAGAATCAAGGAATTTATTTGATGTTTTGTCTTACTGAAGGATTTGTCAAAGAAAGTTGCTCTGAATGGAGGCAAATTTGTAGAGTTTTGACTTCTAATTGGAAAGTATGGATTCATTATCAGAACAGAACAAAACAGACAAGACCAACAACTTTGTGGCACCTAAATACAGTCAAATGTTCAAAAGAATCAAGGAATTTATTTGATGTTTTGTCTTACTGAAGGATTTGTAAAAGAAAGTTGCTCTGAATGGAGGAAAAAAAAAAAAAAAAAAGTGAAAATATTTAGGTTGAAATATTTACACATTTCAGTGTGAGAAAAATTGGAATTGGGACTACCTTTCATTTAGTACAATTTGTTGTTAGAGGTTTTTTTTTCTTAGATAAAAATATTGTGGTTTGCCAGCAAAGAGCCAATATAATGTATCAACATTTTTATACTATTAATCATAAATTGCAACTTTGAAGATGACTGTAAGTGATTTTATAGACGAATTAAAAACAAGATCATTTTGGAAAAAAAGGTCAGAAATAGACAATGATGCATAATTTGATGCAAATACATTTTACCAACTAATATAAGTACATGGAAAACTACTAAAGACAGTTATTCTGCTTATGTTATTTTTCAATGTTCAGATAATCACTGTAAATAAGTTTTGTCTTAACTTACAGATTTCCATTTTTAAGGTATTTTCAGTTTTGAAGTTTTTAATTTTTAAATGGAAGTGTTTTATTTTTGAAATTACTTTTATAAATAATTTTATTCTCAAATAGACCTGTTTTATAGGTCCACCAATAAAATCAGTATGCTGCTCAATAAATGCATATTCAAAAACATATAATTTTAATTAGCACTCCCCAAAATGCCTTAGTTTGAATCATAAGCAGCTATAATAACTGTAAAATCTGAAGGCCAGATCAATCAGGGCAAACTGGGCTTAATAAAAGCAGTTCTCTTTGGAAACCAAAGTTCATTTGAAACAGCAATGATTCTATTAAGGGGGGGCTTCCTTCACTCAGGCAGTCATTCAATACATGTTTATTGCCTGCTTGCCATAGTTTGAGATGCTAGAGGCAGAGGAAAATATAGACTTGATTATAAAATGAAACACAGGCAAAGTTTCTCTATGGAACAAAGTTTAGGATGAACACTGAGAAATTGAAAGAAAGGTAGAATTTCTAGAGTAGAGAATAAGGGCAAGAGAGATTGGGGGGATGGTATGCAGGAGGTGCCTACTGAATGCCTCTAGGTCAGGTGAAAGATTTAGACTCAGTCCCAAGGCCAATTAAGCTATTCTAGGGTTTTAAACAGACAAGTGACTACATAAGAGTTTTCCAAAATATTTATTTGGCTGAGCTGGGCCTCAGTTGCAGCATGCGGGATCCAGTTCCCCGACCAGGGATTGAACGTGGGCCCCCTGCCTTGGGAGCGCAGAGTCTTAGTCAATGGACTACCAGGTGAACCCCAAGAGTAGCATTTTAAGACCACTTGTCAAGATGGAGAATCCACCATAGGAGGCAAGGGTTGAACACAGGGAAAGTAACTGGGAGGCTTTTAGTAGTCCAGGGAAAATAGATGGTCCATCTGGGTACGTCAGCAACGCAGGTAGAGAGAAGTGAGTGAATTTGTGAGGCCTAGAAGGTGGGAGAGAGAAATCAGGGTAGGGAGAGGGTTCATTGGCTGGGGCTGGAGAATTGATAGTCCTTCCTGGTGTTAGAACTTGCATCCTCAGAGAATTCAGCTGTCTTTGTAAGGCAGGCAGCTCTGGTGTGAGGAGGGTCTCTGCCTGGCCCCGCTCCCCAGCCCCGGAGCCATGCAGCGGTCTGTGGGCAGAGTGAGTGGGTACAGGCTTGCGGTTAGGAGAGCTGGTGCTAGCGATGCAGGTGAGCCCCTAGGGACGGCAGTGGCTGTGCGGACAGAACAGCTGGCTCATCTCAGCTCATAGTGTCTTCCTCCTGGTCCCTCTCTGCTATTTGCCATGATTTGTCTCTTCCTGACATTAGGCTGGACTCAAAGACATGGATGTTTTCAGATGGAAAGAGATGGAAGCCTCAGCAATACTCAGAAATGGAGGTGGTGATAATACCCTATCAAGACCAATGAGTCCTGCTATCAAAATCCTCAATTGAAAGAGACACATGTACCCCAATGTTCATCGCAGCACTGTTTATAATAGCCAAGACATGGAAACAACCTAGATGTCCATCAGCAGATGAATGGATAAGAAAGCTGTGGTACATATACACAATGGAGTATTACTCAGCCATTAAAAAGAATTCATTTGAATCTGTTCTAATGACATGGATGAAACTGGAACCTATTATACAGAGTGAAGTAAGCCAGAAAGAAAAACACCAATACAGTATACTGACACATATATATGGAATTTAGAAAGATGGCAATGATGACTCTGTATGCGAGACAGCAAAAGAAACACAAATGTATAGAACGGACTTTTGGATTCTGTGGGAGAGGGAGAGGGTGGGATGATTTGGGAGAATGGCATTGAAACATGTATACTATCATGTAAGAAACGAAGCGCCAGCCTATGTTTGATGCAGGATACAGGATGCTTGGGGCTGGTGCACAGGGATGATCCAGAGAGAGGATATGGGGTGGGATGTGGGAGGGGGATTCAGGATTGGGAGCTCGTGTACACCCGTGGTGGATTCATGTCAATGTATGGCAAAACCAATACGGTATTGTAAAGTAAAGTAAAGTAAAAATAAAAATTAAGAAAAAATCTTCTTAGGCTTCAAATGATTCTTTACTCAGCTCTAATCCGTCTTATCCTGCCCGTCACCAGAATGAATAACGGACCCAGTTCAGTGTTCAGTGCTTGCAGCCTTGTGTGCTAAAGCCTCCAAGGTCAATATTTGAAAACAGGTCCTGCCGTTCACTGGGGATCGGAATACGTGAGGAAGGGATGGGAGAAAAACCCCAACCTTGTCACTTTCGAGTGATCTTTGCTCTTTACAATTTTATGCAGAAAGAGCTTTGTTACTTGAGCAAGTGGTCAGGCTTTTTTCTTTTTTTTTAAACAAAGATCACCTTTATCTGTAGTGAAGTCCTTTTTTCCCCCCAAGAGCTCCCCCCGCCTTTTTATGGTCAGCAGTATCTCAAAACATAGGGGAAGTTTGCACAGAAGTAACTGGAGAGGGATGCATCAGGGGCTCTGGGCTGGATTATCTCGAGACATAAGGTAGGGGTTTTGCACAGGGGTGTCTCGTGCAAAGGGGTATCTTGGTACACCAGAGTTGACCCTCCTGGCAGAGAAAAAACAAATATACCCCATCCTATCCCCTGGGATGTCAGCAAGTCTCCGTGTTGCCAAGACCCGTGTAAAGGGCTTCCCAGGTGCCCTAGGTTACTGCACTTCCCCAAAGTGAGTGTGGCGATGCTCTAGTGACTCATTTAAGACTTTTAAGAAACATTCTAGGCTGACCTTTGGGGCTTCCCAGGTGGCTCAGTGGTCAAGAATCTGCCTGCCAACGCAAGAGATGCCGAAGACGTCCAAGGTTCGATCCCTGGGTTGGGAAGACCCCCTGGAGAAGGGAATGACAACCCACTCCAGTATTTTCACCTGGAGAATCCCATGGACAGAGGAGCCTGGCGGGCTACAGTCCATGAGGTCGCAAAGTCAGACACGACTGAGCACACGTGTGTGCATGAAGCTGACCTTCAGAGGAGTCCCAGAGAAGAGTTCCTGCTATGGACCAGGAGAAAAAGAGCATTCTTACTGTACCACTGGGAGCCAGGTGTGACATGGGGCCTGTGCATCATGGCAGGTTGGAGGTAGAGAAGGAGATGCTTGGCTCCGTTTCCATATTTCTGGTAGGTGGGAAGGATGGCGATTGGTCCAGGCGGGCGGGGGAGATGACTGG
Organism: Cephalophus harveyi; assembly: GCA_006410635.1. Lineage (NCBI taxonomy): Eukaryota > Metazoa > Chordata > Mammalia > Artiodactyla > Bovidae > Cephalophus > Cephalophus harveyi. Next base: position 764,481 of record SJYT01032158.1, on the reverse strand, counting down.
TGGCTTCATCTACTGTTTGAGTGGAGGGCAGATCAGTTGACCCCTTGACTTTCCAGTTGAGACAGTGGAGCCCAGGAGTGGCTTTCGGAAGGTCCCGCGGTCAGAGTCAGGACACGCTCGACATTCCGGCCCTGATGGTCCTCTTGACCATCTGAGCCTCCTCATCACTGCTCTCCTCTCTAGTATTTATCAAAAATGAAATCAACGTCCCCAAAGCCGTCACCCCAGATTTCGGTTTACGGGATCCCTGCACCCTCCCACCTCAGTCCCCAAAGAGGTATTGGTGCTTGGCTGGGTGCCCCTGCTCTCTCCTCTTCCCAAGTTGCTCTTGTGCCGTTTGCTTCTTGCTTTCTCATCTCATGCACAGGTTCCTGATTTTCTCTGCACCCCTCCTATATTCTAATTCCTTGGATGGTCTCAGGCCTCCTATGTCCTCATCAACCACTTATACCCTGGTGATACCACAATGACTGTTTCCAGTCAAAGCTTCTTCCTTGGTTTTTGAAGCCTGTGCGGCATCTGAGCACACGCCCCCAGGAGGTAGCTGACAGTGATGTCCATCACTCCCCATCACGCCCCTTCTCAGAACCTTATCGGCTCTGAAACATGCAGGAGCCTCTCATCAAGCACACAAGACCCTCCGTGATCAGGCATCAGTCTCATTTTCTAGCATCATTTCTTTTATTTTTTTTAAATTATTTTTTATTTATTTAATGAATTTATTTGACTGTACCAGGTCTTGGTGGTGGCATATGGGATCTTAGTTCCCTGATCAGGGATTGAACCCAGACACCCTGCATGGGAGGGTGCAGGAGCATGGGGTCTTAGCCACTGGGCCACCAGGGAAGTCCGCAAACATCATTTCGTTACAGTCCCTGCCTTTCACTGTCTATCACAAGATCACCAAATATGCATCAGCCCCTCCAGTCCCCAGGGAACACACACTCGTCCCAGCTTGTGGTTCTCCACTCTCTGCACCAATGTGTCAGGGTCTAGAAGGCGCTGCTGCCAGTAACATTTTTGTATAGAGTCCCACGGATGAATGGGTATATGCGTTCAGAGTAGTACATGCCGGAATCTTGGTGAGGAAGGACATGGAGTTTGCAAAAGCCCCTGGGGGTTGCTTGTTCCTCACTCCTTCCTTCACAAGAGGATTTTCTCTCTCACGGAAAATCGCTATTGAAGGCAGATGAGGACCCCCACCCTTTCCTCCTGTGAAACAGAGCTTCCATTGTCCCCAGTGGATTTCTGCTCTCTTAGACAAAACCATCTCTCCCTGTCCCCCGAGACAGAGTTCCTCTTGGAGCCTGAATAATTCCCTGTTTAATTGACAAGGAACTAATAAAGCCTGCCCTGTTCCTTGGACGACAGCCCTCTTGATAGGCACGAGCCGCATATCACTTTTACACACATATTGAATTGCAGCTCAGAAGCCAAATCTTCTACTCTTTATGAACTTAACAGATAGCTGGGGGGCAGGCTGCAGAAGCAGGTGAATGACGAACAAGAGGTATTGTGTGCCCGACTTGTTCCTCACTCCTTCCTTCACAAGAGGATTTTCTCTCTCACGGAAAATCGCTATTGAAGGCAGATGAGGACCCCCACCCTTTCCTCCTGTGAAACAGAGCTTCCATTGTCCCCAGTGGATTTCTGCTCTCTTAGACAAAACCATCTCTCCCTGTCCCCCGAGACAGAGTTCCTCTTGGAGCCTGAATAATTCCCTGTTTAATTGACAAGGAACTAATAAAGCCTGCCCTGTTCCTTGGACGACAGCCCTCTTGATAGGCACGAGCCGCATATCACTTTTACACACATATTGAATTGCAGCTCAGAAGCCAAATCTTCTACTCTTTATGAACTTAACAGATAGCTGGGGGGCAGGCTGCAGAAGCAGGTGAATGACGAACAAGAGGTATTGTGTGCCCGGAGCTATTAGATTTTCTCTAGGATCACCTCAGAAAAATGTTCCTGGGCTTTATCTTAGAATAATAGATTTTGAATCAGAATGGTCCTCTGAGGTTATCAGCATCTCTTGCCCAGAGTGGAAATTCTATCCGCGGAGACTCTGATTAATGGTTGCAATCCAGCTCTTTGATGCACAGAGCGCTCCCTGTGGCTTGAGGCAGAAAACATTACTAGAGAACAGAGAGCTGATGTTAGCCAGCGCCCTCTTCACAGTTGGTGAAAAAATATAATCTCTTTCTAGAAGAAGCCTCTGGATGGGACTCAAAATAAGTTTCGTACATGTTCATTTCCCGTGGATATACACAGACAGAACTAGGTAATTCGATTCGAAAGACTCATGGAAATGAAAGCGTTCTGAATTCAGTGCCCATACACCCAAGTTTGCTTGTAAAGCACCAACTGTAAACATTTGGTTCTGTTGTCAGGCTAAATGTTGCAGTCACAGTCCCCAGTCACTTTTCGGGGTGAGGATATTGTAGATGGTAGTTTTCCCAATTTAGTAACTATTGATTGGGAAAGGAAGGCGAGTGACAAAAAGATAGTGCAAACTCAATAATCTGTTTAAATCAATTTCTTTTCTAAACCACAACATTTAATCCATTTAAAAATCCACTGATACACACAGAATGTTGTTAGTTTCTCTAAAGCCATGATGCATAGATGGATTCTTTGGTCTCTTGTGAGGATTCTGAGATCTGTCCAGGTATCTGGGTTCCACAGGTGGGGAATTTATTACTGTTTGATTTGGGGTTTGGAAATTTGGTCACTCTGGGAATATTCTCTGTGGATGACATACTTTCTGCAACATTTTCTTCTTCTTCTTGTTTTTTTTTTTTTAAACTTTAATAGTGTTTCTGAGAGTCACCTTTCTCTGCTGCGGACCTCCCCTGCTGTGAGTAAGCACTTCAGTTCAGTTCAGTTGGGTTGAACAAAATCAGTCATGATTGCAACAAAGAATCTTAGGGCTTTCTGAAACTCTGAAGGTACTGGGGAAGGCCTTCTGACAGAGCAGTAAGATCCAGGCTCAGGAGCTGGAACACTGAGTGATAACCGAGCCACCATCCCTTATGCATCCTTGTGTAGCTGACTACATGTCCCGCTCCAGGCTTGGTTTTTCTCATCTGTGAAATGGGGCCAATAATAGTATCTCTCTCATAGGAGTGGTGTGGGATGGACTGGGTTGATGACTAGACCAAGCTGTGTCCACGAATCCTTTGTGGTGTCTTGATGTTATTCTTTCCCATTTCCTCCTTCTTCCCCTTCATCATCACCACCATCACCAGCACCATCATCGTCACCCACACTCGAGGTATGACACGGGGACTCTCTGCACGCTGTCCCTGGCATGGGATGAATCAGGACAACCGGAGCTTGGATGTTCGACCCACGGGGTCCCTTGAAGTGACAGTGGCTGGTTTGGATAGCAGCTAGGAAAGGAGCCCTGCAGCTCAAAAGACAGTGGACTGGACTCACTTGTGAAGCACTGCCCGCCAGCCCTGGGCCCAGAGGTCAGCAGATCGCCTGCAGGACAGGTGGAAACTAGCCTCTGTCTTGCAGGTTGGGTGGTGTGTGTGTAGCAGCCGCAGAGAGAGAACGACTGTGGACCGTGTGTGAACGGATGGGCGTGGCTGTATCATTTATTTATGGGCACGGACATGTGACTTTCTTTCAATTTTCACGTTATAAAACACTTCTTTTCTTTGGAAGCATTTGCAGTTTTTAAATCGCGAAAGCTGGAAAACTCATTCTTAACTTGTTGCATACATGAAAACAGACCGTTGAGCATAGCAGGCCCACACGGCCAGGGAGATCGTTGTCCCCCCGCCTCTCTCTTCTACCCAAACCTGTGCTGACATTCTTTCCTCATCTAGTTACTTATGGTGTTCTCCTGGGGTGACCCGTGGGGAGGGCAGGACACTGATTTTCATTATTTTTATCTTCGGAGTTCTCTTCTACTCATGATCACTGACCCATATGTGGTTTTTCATTTATTGAAGAAAGATGATGTCTCTTGAGTAGAATGTATTTGCATATATTCAGTGTAAACACAATTGAATGCATAAATACACAATGTGTTTGAGTTTACAAAGAAAGAGACAGAGACCTCGAGAATGGACTTGTGGACCCGGGGGGTGGGTGGGGCAGGGCGCGGTGAATTGGGAGAGTGGCACTGACGTGCACACCACCACGCGCGAGACAGACAGACAGCTGCAGGGAAGCTGCAGGCTGGCACAGGGAGCCCAGCTCCATGCCCTGTGATGACCTGGAGGGCTGGGGTGAGGGCTGGGAGGGAGGCCTGAGAGAGGGGATGTATGTATATATATATTGATTCACGCCTTTGTACAGCAGAAACTAACACAACATTGTAAAGCAACTTATAGTCCAATTTTTTTTAAAGGCTCCGCTCGAAGGAAAATGTCCAGTAAGCTATAGCACACATGGACACGTACATGTGAGACCAGAAAGCGGTGCTCAAATCACCAACGTCTGAGAAGGAAGGTGTGGGAGGAAATACAATGATGTGGATTATTTGGAGGCTCAGATGGTAAAGCGTCTGCCTGCAATGTGGGAGACCTGAGTTCGATCCCCGCTCTGGGAAGATCCCCCGGAGAAGGGAATGGCAACCCTCTCCAGTACTCTTGCCTGGGAAATTCCACGGACAGAGGAGCCTGGTAAGCTACAGTCCATGGGATCGCAAAGAGTCAGACACAACTGAGCAACTTCACTCACTCACTCACCATGCTTTGTAACTGGGTGATCTCAGGCAAGTTACTCCATGGCCTCTTCCAATACTGCTAATAATACTCATCCTTCTGAGTTATTCTGAAGTGTAAATGGAAGGTTCTAGGAACAGCACTCAGCATCCTGCCATTCTACCAGGTGTCCCACTTTCTCCTCTACCAGTGGAGGTCTCTAGTCTCTGCTCCCCCGACACCCTCCTTCCCAAGAGTTTTCTGAAAAAGGCTGATCTCTAGTCACTCTTGAATTAGCAGATGTCTCTATAAAGTTTAGTGAAAAGGCATCCGAACTGAACTGAGTCAGAGGCTGGACCATCACGTCTGGTGGGTCTGGGTCTCCCTGGTCCCTGGCAGGCCTCCTCCCTCCAGTCCAGTCTGTAACTATGAGGGACTCCTCCAATGCCTGCTTTCAGAGTTTTAGACTTTAAGACTTAGGTGTTTCAGACTTAGGTGGACTCTACGCTGGGCAAGATGTAGGAGCGGCTCTGACAGAGCCGCAGTTTGAGGTGTGATTTCACTCAGGCCTGTAGGAACGCACGTGATCAGGAGCCCAGACTCACAACAGTTTAGGGAGTTTTATCTGAAGTGTAGTTGATCTACAATATTGTGTTAGTTTCGGGTGTACACAGCAAAGCGATTCAGTTATACACACACATACAAACACATGCATTCTTCTTCAGCTTTTTTCCACTATAGGTTATTATAAGATATAGAATATAGCTCCCTGTGCTATTCAGTAGGTCCTTGTTTATTTTATATACAGTGGTGTGTATCTGCTAACCTGAAACTCCTCAGTTCAGTTCAGTCGCTCAGTCGTGTCTGACTCTTTGCGACCCCACGAATCGCAGCACGCCAGGCCTCCCTGTTCATCACCATCTCCCGGAGTTCACTCAGACTCACGTCCATCGAGTCCGTGATGCCATCCAGCCATCTCATCCTCTGTTGTCCCCTTCTCCTCCTGCCCCCAATCCCTCCCAGCATCAGAGTCTTTTCCAATGAGTCAACTCTTCGCATGAGGTGGCCAAAGTACTGGAGTTTCAGCTTTAGCATCATTCCTTC
>SJYT01032158.1:733778-743823 GCA_006410635.1 Cephalophus harveyi | reverse complement strand
CTCATAACATAGTGAGTGGGGTTCTGGACCTGTCTCTTATACACATCTAGATGTGTATAAGAGACAGGGGGTGGAGGGGTTTGGGGGTGGGCGATGGGGGTGCCCTGTCTCTTGTTCTGAGAATCAGAGCCAGAGTCTTGCTTTCTAAGCCCAAAGCACCCATTATCCTCAGGTCCCCTTGGCGGGCTAAGCTGATGGAAGGTGATATGGTGGCGTTGGCTTCTCCACGATCTCCGTTTGGAGGGGCTCTTGACTACGTTTTGCCCTCTGCCCTTTGCTCACAACAGCCGTTGCCAGGGAAGCGGTCCCGGCGGCTGTGGACAGGCGGCTGCAGAGCCGACGCGCGCCACACGGTGGCAGGTTCTGCCTGGAAAAGGCGCCCTCGACTCGCCATCTCCGGCCTCCCAGGCTCAGAGCCCTGGCTGCATGGGAATTCGTTCCCGGACAAACCTAACTTGTATCGATTGCTTCTGCTAATAGATCAGAGAGAATGAATGCTCGGGATACATTCTTGGTGATGGTTATGGCCTTTTTCTACTTAGAAAAACCAACTAAAGCAAATAAGTCTTTAGCCCTTTCAGTGAATCTTTATTATAATGGATGAGGCAAAAATAATGTTAGCATTCTGGGGTGTAGGGGAAAGGGAGGGATGAAGGAAACTGGATACGTATGGATGCAGAAGAGAGAGCTTTCCATGCGATTCCTTCTTCCACTGTGGCATAGTGAACACCTCAATATTGCCTTGTTTGGCGTCATGCAGAAACTCGGGAATGGCTTTTCTGCCCTTCTTTTGTGCTGGTAAAATGATGCCCAGTTTTGGAATCTGCACGGATTCGCTGTCAATACAGCCCTCCCAGACTCTCCATCACAAGCTCATTCTAAATCCTGACACTGCTGTCTTCTTTCTAATTGAATAAACGCTCGTAGAAATGACTTCCCAACGAAAATACAGAGGTTTCATATCTGGGATGAAATAAAGAACTAAAAAGATTCTGGAATCCCTCCTTCTGAACCTTTACTTAAAGTCTAGAGGATAACAGAACATGTAAAAAAAATCAAGAAACAAATCAGAAAATACAATTGCTGAAGCAGAGGTTTGCTGGGCACACGCTCCATGCCAGACTCTCTACTTAAACCACGTTTTACTTTTCTGAGGTCTAAGTGGATGTATTTTATTTTTCATGGTACTGGCTTGAAATTTCATGCAAAGGTGATGAGCGTTCATATAACAAGCAGCTAAGTAACTTGTAAGTAACAAATGAGCTAGAACTGGACATAGAACTGGGCAGTTAGAACTGGACATGGAACAACAGACTGGTTCCAAATCAGGAAAGGAGTATGTCAAAGCTCTGTATTGCTTATTTAACTTATATGCAGAGTATATCATGGGAAATGCTGGGCTGGTTGAAGCACAAGCTGGAATCAAGATTGCTGGGAGAAATATAAATAACCTCAGATACACAGATGACACCACCCTTATGGAAGAAAGTGAAGAACTGGAGCCTCTTTATGAAAGTGAGAAACGAGAGTGAAAAAGTTGGCTTAAAGCTCAACATTCAGAAAACGAAGATCATGGCATCTGGTCCCATCACTTCATGGCAAATAGATGGGAAAACAATGGAAACAGTGACAGACTTTATTTTGAGGGGCTCTAAAATCACTACAGATAGTGACTGCAGCCATGAAATTAAAAGACACTTATTCCTTGGAAGAAAAGCTATGACCAACCTAGACAGCATATTAAAATGCAGAGACATTACTCTGCCAACAAAAGTCTTTCTAGTCAAGGCTATGGTTTTTCCAGTAGTCATGTATGGATGTGAGAGTTGAACTATAAAGAAAGCTGAATGCTAAAGAATTAATGGTTTTGAACCGTGGTGTTGGAGAAGGCTCTTGAGAGGCTCTTGAACTCCAAGGAGATCCAACCAGTCCATCCTGAAGGAAATCAGTCCTGAATATTCATTGGAAGGACTGATGATGAAGCTGAAACTCTAATACTTTGGCCACCTGATGCAAAGAACTGACTTACTGGAAAAGACCCTGATGGTGGGAAAGATTGAAGGTGTGAGGAGAAGGGCATGGCAGAGGATGAGATGGTTGGATGGCATCATCGACTCAATGGACATGAGTTTGAGTAAACTCTGGGAGTTGGTGATGGACAGGGAGGCCTTGCTTGCTGCAGCCCATGGGGTTGCAAAGTGTCGGACATGACTGAGCGACTGAACTGAACTGAACTGAACTGAGCAAGTGAGTGGTAACTGTGGGCGGCTTGCTCTTGGCAACAAGCATGGAGGCAGTGGCAGGAGTCTTTGGAAGTTGCTTCCATTTAATCAGTGAACCAGGGTGGGAGAGAAGTGTCTTCTCTGATTGGTCCCTGGCATCTGATCACCTGATCACAGCTCTGTTCATTGGCCAGACAGGAGTGGTTGTGCTCCTGGGGCTCTGCGTTGCATGACTCAGAAGTCACAGAGACCCTCTCTGAGCAGAGGCATGAACGCCCTGAATCAGGGGTCTCCCAACTTCTGGGGCACAGCCCAGTGCCTCATTTCAGATCAGTGGCAGCATTAGATTAGAAATAAAATGCACAATAAATGCAGTGAGCTTAAATCATCCTGAAACCATCCATCCCATTCCGTGGAAAAATTGTCTTCCGTGAAGTTGGTCTGTGGCACCAAAAAGGTCAGAGACCATAGTCCTAAGTGACATAGGGTCTGTCACCCCAAAAGGGAGGGAAAACTTGCCTGGAAGCCCATGTCTGGGGCAGGCAGACCAGAGGCTCTGCAGGCATGACAGCTGAGCTGGGACTGGACTCCTGGCTGGACAAGAGCTGGCTGTTCACAGCCCACTTATTTGGGTCTGGCCAAATATTGCTTCTCATAGACTTGCCCTAATGGCCATTTCTACAGAGTAACACTAACTGGATGCCTCCTTTTCAAGATCTTCTGCCCAAGGACTCAAAAGCACTTCCTTGGATTTTAAAGCTCAACCTAACAGGAGTGACGGGGATTTTAGGGCAGAGGCAGGCCTGAGGGTTCGGTCGCCGTCGTTTTTGGCCTCTGAAACTGCTGGCATGAGGGACTGAGAGTCTGTCCTCTGCAGGTCCAGAGGGTCCGGGGTAATTGGCCTAAGCCCGCATCCAGGCAGCCGAATGTGACTGGAGAAAAGCACACTCCACGAAGACTGTCCATCTGACATTCACAACCATCGACTCTCAATGGGCCTCCAGGTATTCACGTTTGCCTAGTGGAGGAGTCACTTTCCTATTCTTTTACACATCTAAGAGACTTCTCTCTCTCTCCACGAATCTTCAACCTTCTCTCCTGTCCTGTTACATTGATAAAATGGAAGCAGCTTCTAAAGACTCCCACCACTGCATCCACGCTAGTTGCCATGGGCCAGCTACCCACAGTTCTTTGCTCACTTATCTCCATGGCCCATTCCGTCTCAGCATCCAGGCTCATGACTTCAGCACTTCCCTCCCTCTCTCCCTCACTGATTACCCATCCTCTACTTTTCTGGATTATTCCAATTGGCTTCTGAACATGTTCTTGTTTCTCTCATTTTAAAAAAAAAAGTGTCAATAAAACAATATTTCTCTTGGCCCCACTTCTTCCACCAGCTTTATCTCAAATTCTTGCTTCCCTTTGAAGCAAAGCTCCTTGCCTCCTGTTCCTTGACCCCTGTTCAGTTGGGTTGCGTTGCCTCCCCAGCTCTGTGGAAGCTGCTCTTCCGAAGCCCCATGACCTCCTTGTTAAATCCAGTCCTCGCGCCCCATTTGCGAGATGTCAGGCCCTCACTCCCTCCTCCTGGCTGCATGTTTTCTCACTCCTCCCTCTTCCCTGTCTCCTTTGCTGGTTTCTTCTCCCTGGGTGGAGTGTGTGTGTGTGTGTGGCAGGGGTAGTTTGTAGACCTCTTTTCTTCTCCAACATGCTTACTCCCACATTGATCTCAGGAGTATGGTGGCTTGAATCACCGTATGTATGTGATGACCCCCAGCTTTCATTGCCAGGCCCCATGGCCCTGACAAATGCCAACCCATACATCCAACTCTCTTCCCGACACGTCCATCTTGCAGTCAGTAGGCACCAGACACCCTCCATGTAAATGCTCAGCTACTGGCTTCTGTTTCAGACTTGCTTCACTGGGGGTCTCTCCTGTCTCTTTATGGTAACTCAACCCTTACAGTCGCTCAGGACCAAAACCTGTGTCATTGCTGACTCTTGTTTAATATCTTTAATACATCCCATCTATGAGGGACCCAACTAACTTGACCTTCAAAAGGTATCTAGAATTTACCAGTTTCTTGCATGTTCACTGCCACCAATCTAGCCCAGACCACATCATTATCCATCCTTGCTCCTATAGGGCAATGCTTTTTAAAAATCATTAATTAATTAATTTGGCTGCATCAGGTCTTGGCTTGTGGCAGATCTCAGGTGCATCTTGTGGAACCCTCATTGTGGCACGCTGACTCTCTTGTGACACACAGAATCATCGGCTCCATGGCACATGGAATCATCATTTGCGGCATATGGGCTTAGAGACTCTGCGGCATGTGGGATCTTAGGTCCCCCACCAGGGATCAAACTTGAGTTCTAGCCCAGACCACATCATTATCCATCCTTGCTCCTATAGGGCAATGCTTTTTAAAAATCATTAATTAATTAATTTGGCTGCATCAGGTCTTGGCTTGTGGCAGATCTCAGGTGCATCTTGTGGAACCCTCATTGTGGCACGCTGACTCTCTTGTGACACACAGAATCATCGGCTCCATGGCACATGGAATCATCATTTGCGGCATATGGGCTTAGAGACTCTGCGGCATGTGGGATCTTAGGTCCCCCACCAGGGATCAAACTTGAGTGCCTTGCATTGCAAGGTGGATTCTTAACCACCAGGCCACCAGGAAAGTCAAAGGGCAATGCCTTTTATGTCCCTCAACTTCACAGATCAAAGCCTCTTGAGGGCTCCCCTTGCCCTAGGGTCAATTTTATACTGTGGTTTCCAAGGCCTGAGCCAGGCCCACTCACCTGCCCTTTTCAAGAAGGGGCCAGTGTTCAGGAAGTGGGGGTAGAGTGAGCTCCTGGTGGGTGTAAAGATCAGAGGGATAAAAAAGAGGGGGGCATGAAGGTCACAGCCAACAACACTGAGATGCAGTCTGAGACCCAGAATCAAGTAGGCCCCCACGGTATCATGAGTTCACAGAAATGTACGTAGAGGATGCAGGACCCATCAATGACTCATAACATAGTGAGTGGGGTTCTGGACCCCTCTCCAGGAATAATAAATACTGTGAGTATATGAACCAGGCCTGACAACACTATGATGTGAGCAGTACTATTACCCCACTGTATGGATGAAGACATGGAGCCCTAAAGATCGATGAAGCTCTGTGTGTTGGCCACACAGGCAGGCTCAAACCCTGGCAATTTGTCTTGGGAGCCCATAGAACGGCCTAAAAAAAAAAAAAAAAAAAGTGTCAATAAAACAATATTTCTCTTGGCCCCACTTCTTCCACCAGCTTTATCTCAAATTCTTGCTTCCCTTTGAAGCAAAGCTCCTTGCCTCCTGTTCCTTGACCCCTGTTCAGTTGGGTTGCGTTGCCTCCCCAGCTCTGTGGAAGCTGCTCTTCCGAAGCCCCATGACCTCCTTGTTAAATCCAGTCCTCGCGCCCCATTTGCGAGATGTCAGGCCCTCACTCCCTCCTCCTGGCTGCATGTTTTCTCACTCCTCCCTCTTCCCTGTCTCCTTTGCTGGTTTCTTCTCCCTGGGTGGAGTGTGTGTGTGTGTGTGGCAGGGGTAGTTTGTAGACCTCTTTTCTTCTCCAACATGCTTACTCCCACATTGATCTCAGGAGTATGGTGGCTTGAATCACCGTATGTATGTGATGACCCCCAGCTTTCATTGCCAGGCCCCATGGCCCTGACAAATGCCAACCCATACATCCAACTCTCTTCCCGACACATCCATCTGGCAGTCAGTAGGCACCAGACACCCTCCATGTAAATGCTCAGCTACTGGCTTCTGTTTCAGACTTGCTTCACTGGGGGTCTCTCTTGTCTCTTTATGGTAACTCAACCCTTACAGTCGCTCAGGACCAAAACCTGTGTCATTGCTGACTCTTGTTTAATATCTTTAATACATCCCATCTATGAGGGACCCAACTAACTTGACCTTCAAAAGGTATCTAGAATTTACCAGTTTCTTGCATGTTCACTGCCACCAATCTAGCCCAGACCACATCATTATCCATCCTTGCTCCTATAGGGCAATGCTTTTTAAAAATCATTAATTAATTAATTTGGCTGCATCAGGTCTTGGCTTGTGGCAGATCTCAGGTGCATCTTGTGGAACCCTCATCGTGGCACGCTGACTCTCTTGTGACACACAGAATCATCGGCTCCATGGCACATGGAATCATCATTTGCGGCATATGGGCTTAGAGACTCTGCGGCATGTGGGATCTTAGGTCCCCCACCAGGGATCAAACTTGAGTCCCTTGCATTGCAAGGTGGATTCTTAACCACCAGGCCACCAGGAAAGTCAAAGGGCAATGCCTTTTATGTCCCTCAACTTCACAGATCAAAGCCTCTTGAGGGCTCCCCTTGCCCTAGGGTCAATTTTATACTGTGGTTTCCAAGGCCTGAGCCAGGCCCACTCACCTGCCCTTTTCAAGAAGGGGCCAGTGTTCAGGAAGTGGGGGTAGAGTGAGCTCCTGGTGGGTGTAAAGATCAGAGGGATAAAAAAGAGGGGGGCATGAAGGTCACAGCCAACAACACTGAGATGCAGTCTGAGACCCAGAATCAAGTAGGCCCCCACGGTATCATGAGTTCACAGAAATGTACGTAGAGGATGCAGGACCCATCAATGACTCATAACATAGTGAGTGGGGTTCTGGACCCCTCTCCAGGAATAATAAATACTGTGAGTATATGAACCAGGCCTGACAACACTATGATGTGAGCAGTACTATTACCCCACTGTATGGATGAAGACATGGAGCCCTAAAGATCGATGAAGCTCTGTGTGTTGGCCACACAGGCAGGCTCAAACCCTGGCAATTTGTCTTGGGAGCCCATAGAACGGCCGTGGTACGAGCATCCCTTGCACAAAGGGATCTTTCTGATGACAGGTATGGAAGGCGGGTGGCAGGTTACCGGATCAGAGTGTAGATCCAAGACCTGCAATAAGTACCAGGTGGAGGACTGTCTCATCCTACAGAATCCCTTCCAACAAGCCTCCAATCATCCCATAAATGATTATTTACCTTCCACCCTCTAGTGCCAGACACCCTTCTAGAAACTGCCCACCAGGGTCTCTGCGTTCGTGGAGAAAAGTCTGAAAACCTGTCTTGTGTGGACACCAGCAACCCTCTCACAGAACAGACCCTGGCCGTGACCCATGCCATCACAGACTCCATCCCCAACACCGTGACCTCATTTTCTCCCTACACGCAGGTCTCCCTGAATCCTCCTGCCCTCTGGACCATCTTCTGGACTCAGTTTCCTGTTTACAGGATCCTGCTGCCCACCAGACACACGGCTCTGTACTGAATCCCTGACCTGCTCAGTGGCTGAAGGCACACATGTAGCCTGGACCACCCAGCTTGGACTCTCACCTGGTGAGGGGTGCTGCATGTAAGACAACGTCACACACTCAGGAGGCTGTGGAAGAAAGGCTTTGGGTGCCCCCCTGCAAGTAGCCAGGAGACAGTGAGTGACCGCCCACCTGGTGCAGACAGAGGTTTAATATAGAGACCAGCTTGTGTTCATCCATCCATCCCCTTATCCATCCGTCGATGCATGCATGCATCCATCATTCATTCAACAGCAAATATTCGTGGGGCGTCTACTATGAGTCTGGCACAGTTCGAAGCACTTGAAATACATCACTGAATAAAACAGATGCATAACTGAGTCACTTTGCTGTACAGTAGAAATTAGCACAGCATTATACACCAACTATCCTTCCATAAAAAATAACTTTCTGAAAAAGCAAACGGGTGAGCTTAGGCCAGAGCCCGGAAGGGTCGATAGGTTTGGAACTGGCTTGTTGTGGCCGCCAGAGGCAGGTGATGGAGAGGGGAGGAAGGGCGGGGAGAGGAAAAGCTCAGTTTCAGATCGTGGTCTGTCCTTTCCTCATCTTGTGACCTTGGACACGGGAACCTGCCTCTCTTCCAGTCTTCAGGGTTTTCAATCTTGCTTTACCAGCAGAGTCATTATTTTAAAAAGACATTTCTGGTGGAAGCCAAATTTATAATCATCACGGATCCACTCAGAAGTAAGTATGCTCTGATTGAGAGGGGTGGCCTGGAGTCCTACCAAGCAGAATGTACTCCCAAACTGTGCGGGGGTAGGGCTGGCTCTTAGGGGGTCTCCATCCCATGCCTGGGGCTCTGTGGGACACACAGAGTCCCCAGCCAGGAAATCCTAAAGGCTCTCTGGCTTTGACAGGTGGTGATTTTGTGACTTGGAAGTGCTGTTGGAATTCTGGGTGTAGTAGCTGGGGATGAGGGAGCCGGCAGCAGGGGTGGAGAAGACTAAGGGGGCAGAGGTCCTGAGCAGCAGGAGGGGATCAGGGGGCGGGCCACCCATTCCCAGGGAAGGGCAGTTCCTGGGACAGCAGCCTCCTTGGGGATGGAGCATTCGCCTGGGATGCTCACCTCCAGGGTCTCTCAGTCATCGTGCTCTTCAGGAGGTCTCCGCTGTCAGGACCCCCTGCCAGATGCACCTGGCATTTGCCAGCTGGCTTCTAAATCCTTGGTCTCTTACTGTGTAATATCCCCTTTGGAGACGTGGAGATGGATAGGATGCAGCCTGGTCCTGGAGGCATGCACAGTCTGGGTGGGAGGATGCCAGACGGGAGGGAGACTCTTGCAAGTGGGATGGAGACTTGGGCAGAGGCAACTGCAGATCAGCGCATGCACCCCTGCCTGTGTCTGTGGGAAGCTTGGAAAGTGCCCTCAGAGCTGGGACTGAAGACCCAGTGAGCTGAGCGGGGGACCTAGGCAGGGAGTGATGGAGGCACGGGGAAGGAGCCTGGGCTTAAGGACCAGCATGTGCCAAGGTGCAGGGCTGATGGAGGGTGACCTGGGGACCAAGTCTGTCTCCACACAGGACTCGTACCTGGAAATCCGGGCTCACACATCCCTCCTGGGAAGCCCACACCCTACAAGAAAAGGCGTGTCAGCCACGGATGTGACTCGGCTGACCGATGGGCAAGCTCTGTTTACTGAGCAGTGACATCAACCCATTGTTATAAGGATGGGGATTCGCCCACAATGACTTGTTCCTGGAGTAAAAAGCCACATCAGCCCCGACACTGGAATTGCATGTTGGTTTCTAATGATGCACCAGTTGACTTCTCATCCAAGTGGAACTTCTCGGAGACTCCCTTAGGGAACACTCTGTTCAGGCTTCCCAGGGGCGAGGGAAGGGAAAGGGGTCTTGGAGGAGCCTCGCCTACATGTGAGAGCAATAGTGGCTACTTCAGGGCAACGACTTCTCTCTATCACATAAATCCCAGAGGAATCATTCAGGGGGCTGGTTTGAAGGGAGAGGTCCCCAGGAGGGGGACTTTCCCCACATCACCTCCTGGGAGACTCTCTGGAGTCCAGAGACCCCTCCACTCTCACATCTTGCCAGGAGCATCGGGAGTTGTCATTTGGTTCTTCAGTTCAGTTCAGTCGCTCAGTCGTGTCCGACTCTTTGCGACCCCATGAATCGTAGCACGCCAGGCCTCCCTGTCCATCAACATCTCCCAGAGTTCACTTAGACTCACGTTCATCAAGTCCATGATGCCATCCAACCATCTCATCCTCTGTCGTCCCCTTCTCCTCCTGCCCCCAATCCCTCCCAGCATCAGAGTCTTTTCCAATAAGTCAACTCTTCGCATGAGGTGGCCAAAGTACTGGAGTTTCAGCTTTAGCATCATTCCTTCCAAAGAAATCCCAGGGTTGATCTCCTTCAGAATGGACTGGTTGGATCTCCTTTCAGTCCAAGGGACTCTCAAGAGTCGTCTCCAACACCACAGTTCAAAAACATCA
>SJYT01032158.1:630181-722187 GCA_006410635.1 Cephalophus harveyi | reverse complement strand
AAACACAAGCAGATAATCAGCAAGGACCTCCTGCATAGCACAGGGAACTCCACCCCATACTCTGTAATAATCTATATGGGAAAAGAATCTGAAAAAGAATCGATATATGTAGAGGTATAACTGGGCTCCCCAGGGGGCCTAGTGATAAAGAACCTGCCTGCCAATGCAGGAGATGTGAGTTTGATCCCTGGGTTGGGAAGATCCCCTGGAGGAAGGCATGGCAACCCACTTCACTATTCTTGCCTGGAAAATCCCATGGACAGAGGAGCCTGGTGGGCTACAGTCCATAGTGTTGCAAAGAGTCAGACCCAACTGAAGTGACTTAGCATGCACACGTATGTATATGCTAGATCATTTTGCTCTACACCTGAAACTAACACATTTTAAATCAGATATACTCCTTGAAACTCTGCACCTGTTTAGTTTCTGGCTGAAGAAGGTGAAAGAATTAGGTTAGCTCTAGAAACCACCAAGCCTTAAGATACTGTGTTGCTGTGAAGTTCAGATTTTATATCACAAGTTTTGAGCCTATTTTATCCTACATCAGGTGAAAACAATACAAGTGCCTCTGTCGGGCTGTGCACATGCCTGGGACTTAGGTGTTAATAAGATGGTGTGCATGATGGCGGAAGGCCTGGTATGGACTAAGTACTCAC
Organism: Cephalophus harveyi; assembly: GCA_006410635.1. Taxonomy (NCBI): domain Eukaryota; kingdom Metazoa; phylum Chordata; class Mammalia; order Artiodactyla; family Bovidae; genus Cephalophus; species Cephalophus harveyi. The sequence goes on along the minus strand of SJYT01032158.1, from coordinate 721,531 downwards.
AGGTGTTAACTGATTACTCTTATTTCTAAAGATAAGGTCACCAGACTTATAAGTAAGAAACCAACATAAGAAATAGAAGAAAATAATTCAAGAAGTCTTTGGTTTTCTTACTCAGACAACGGGTTGCTTTGAGACTCAAATGTCTGTAAAAGCACGGCTTCCCTGGCAGCTCTGTGGGTAAAGAATCCACCTGCAATGCAGGAGACCGCCTGTAATGCGGGAGACCTGGGTTTGATCCCTGGGTTGGGAAGATGCCCTGGTGAAGGAAATGGCAGCCCACTCCAGTATCCTTGCCTGGAGAATCCCATGGACAGAGGAGCCTGGCGGGCTACAGTCCAGGTTCCCAAGAATCAGACACGACCGCGTGACTGAACTGTAATCGTAGCCAGGGAATAGCAGAGAGGAACGGCCGAGTGACGTGCACGCCTGTGAGCTTCCTGTGAGCAGCCTGCAGTATCCTCTCACCTTTGCACAGGTCACCCCCTTCAGCTCTGTGGATCTTTTCCTTCTCATTTTCTTGCGTGTGACTTAAGGAAGCTCCCCTGCCTATAATACATGAATGATGAGTATCCCCGTTGGCTCTATTCAAGAGTCAACTCCCAAGCGCTTCTCCCACAAAGGGGGCTCCCGAGTGATGTGGCTGCTGCAGCCCTGCTGGGCGTGTGGATTTGGCCTTGAATCTGATCCATCCAGTTCTGGAAGTATCCTCTCACCTTTGCACAGGTCACCCCCTTCAGCTCTGTGGATCTTTTCCTTCTCATTTTCTTGCGTGTGACTTAAGGAAGCTCCCCTGCCTATAATACATGAATGATGAGTATCCCCGTTGGCTCTATTCAAGAGTCAACTCCCAAGCGCTTCTCCCACAAAGGGGGCTCCCGAGTGATGTGGCTGCTGCAGCCCTGCTGGGCGTGTGGATTTGGCCTTGAATCTGATCCATCCAGTTCTGGTTCCTTCTGGACCTGGGAGGGTTGAGTTCTATTTGGAAAATAAAACAGCCTAATAGCTCATCCAATGACCATGAAGGCCTTTACTTTTTTTTTTTTTTAATGTATTATTTCTTTTTCTCCCTTTAAAAAATATATTTACTTTGACTTATTTTTTGACTGGGCTGGGTCCTAGTTGCAGCCCGTGGGATCTAGTTCCCTGACCAGGGATCAAACCTGAATCCCCTGCATTGGGAGCGCTGGGTCTTAGCCACCAGACGACCAGAGAAGTCCCAAGGCCTCTACTTTGAAAGCCTCTGGGCGCTCTGTTTCTGTAGGATTTGGGGCTGGCCTGGAGGAGAGTCGGGGTCATGGTTTCTTGGGAACTGGGCCACGCTCTAGAACCCTCCTGGACTCTTCAGAGGCGATGACTTGGAAACCAAGACCTGAGCTCCCCTTGGTCCCTCCTGTGGGGTCCGTGTGTGAGCAAGGGGCCTTCTGCAGAGGCTCCTGGTCCCTGACTCTGCCCACCTTTCACACAGGGCGGGCCTGGCCTGGTAAAGCCCCGTTCTTATCCAAGTCACTGCCTCCCCAAGAGAAGCCCCTCCTTATAGTTCAGACTCTCCCAAGCCAGGAGGACTAAGCCTTGAGCGGATGAGAACGCTGACCTCTGTCCTCTGACCCCAGATGCAATAGGTGTAGTCTCTGCTCATCAGTCTCAGGACCCCAGCCCCGGGGGACATTATGAAGGACGCATCAATGAACTCTTCACTCACCAGGTCCGCTAAGTTTCCGTGATTGGGAGCAAGAGAAAGAGACTCTGACTCGTCTAGGGGCGGGAAGGCCTAGTCATCAGAGATTAGCATCAGGGGATTGCTGGTGTCCAGCAAGGCTGTTCTTTCCTCCTCCGTCGTAAGCAGTTGGCGGCATCGACGCAGGAGGTGGTCGTCCAGCGGGGGACCAACATCCCCGCTCCACGCCTCCTGCAGGTGCTGCCCGTGACTGTGAGTGGCAGTTCCACATTCCACCGCTGGGCTGCGCTGCGGGACCTCGCAGCTCATCCGTCCATCGCTCCCTCCGCCCCAGGCTCGAGCAGCTTTGTTGCGGTGGCTTTGGGATGCGCCTGGAACTGAGCGTGGCCGGGTGGCCGGCAGCGAGCCGGACTGTCTCTTTGCAAGGAATGGATTTCTGCTTGGCTTGAGCCCTTGGTTCTGTGTTTTAGCAGTTTCACCTAAAGTGAAAAGTGAACGTGAAAGTTGCTCAGTCGTGTCCGACTCTTTGGGACCCCATGGACTGTAGCCTATGAGGTTCCTCCATCCATGGAATTTTCCAGGCAAGAGTACTGGAGTGGGTTGCCATTAACAGCTAAAGACTGGAGGAGGCAGGGACAACTTTGGAAGGCTCCAGCAGTGGGGTCTGTAGGGTCTGTCACCGCTCAGATCCCTTCCTGATCCCTGCTGAGCTCTTTATTGGTTCCAGTTTCAGATTCCTGTGAGATGATGTAACTTGCCCAGTTTGGGTCTGGCCCAGTTTCCTGGCCAGGGAGGCAGGGTCATCATAGAACTGTGAGCACTGAGGTGCCCCACACCTCTGTATGCCCGTTTTCTCTGGAAAAGAGGACCGTTGGGCACTCTTGTTTCTTATACCAAGTATGTGCCCGAATCAGACGAGGCCAGGAACACAGGGAGGGCCAGGTATCTGGATTTTGGGGAAGAAGACGGGTGATTGAATAGACCCAGTCTGAAGAGGTGAGAGCTATACCTGAGGTTCTCATGGGCTATTCTGAGAGCTGATGGCACCAGAGGAAGACGCTTAGGAAGCTGTGCTGTGTCAAAGGCAGGGTTTCTGTTGTGGAAGGCATCCGCCTGACTCGAGATGATACAGCAGCTCCAGCTGGTGGCCAAGAGCAAGTCAGGTCAGTTACCCCTCTGAGCATGCTTCCTCATTTGTAAATGAAGGTGATACACAGCCTGCTTGCTAGGGTAGAGGTCTGCTGTGCTGGCCTGAGGAGTGAGAGGGCAGAAAGGAGCGGAGAGGAGGTGCCATCCGTGTTCTGCCTCGATCGTAAGCAGCTCCTTTGCCCCTTTCCCGCTTGTCTATTTCTGTTCCCCTTAAACCTTAACCATATAAATGAGATTACTAGTTAACATTTTAGGAGACCCGGGTTCCATCCCTGGGTCAGGAAGATGCCCTGGAGAAGGGAAAAGCAACTCACTCCAGCATCGTTGCCTGGAGAATTCCGTGGACAGAGGAGTCTGGTGGGCTACAGTCCATGGGGTCATAAAGAGTCGGACACAACTGAATGACTAATACTTTCCCTTTCTTTCAGGTAACATTTAACCGAACTCATGATTTTTGCTTTACTGCATTTATGCCTCAGCTAACCTGTTGATTCCTTTCCTGGATTAAAAGGAGTAAGAATGAAGAATTAAGAAAGTAAAGAATGGGTACTTCCCCGGTGATCCGGTGGTTAAAGATTTTGTCTTCCAAGGCAGGGGGTACAGCTTCAATCTTCGATTGGGGAGCTAAGATCTCACATGCTTCGTGGCCAAAAACAAACAAACAAACAAACAAACAAACAAACAAACAAACAAAAAAAAAACAAAGCAGAAGCATATCGTAAAAGATTTAATAAAGACCTTAAAAATGGTCCACATTAAAAAAAATTTTTTTTAAGTTCAAGAATGAATGACTTTCTATCCTCATTTTCCCCTTAGCAAATCTGCAGGAGGACCACATGGGCAAGAGAAAATCCAAAGGAAATCAAGAGAAGCTGGTAGTCTGCACAGGATGGAAAAATGATGAAGAATCTGACATCATGCCTTAATGGTGAACTGAAATTGTTTTCCCCTTTTCCCTTAAAAAATTGTCAAGGTTGAGCAGATTCTTTGGAGTTGGCCTCTGGACAGGAGTCCACCTTCCCCTCAGATGAACTTTTCTAAATGAAGCATCTTTCCTTTCTGTTGACACTTATCCTTGCTTATTGGCTTTGAACCTGAGTTTCATGTGTCAATTTGATTGGTCTACAGTGTCTGGTTATTCAGCCCAACAGGATGGTATTTGTGAGTTGATATCCCTGGATGCCCAATTGTCTGTAATGAATCTGTTGTCAAAGGCTATTCCTATGTGATCTGGACGCCATCTGTGATAGTTTCATCTGTCAGTTTGGCTGGTCTACAGTGCCTGGTTATTCAACCCATGGTAGCCCAGGTGTTGTTGTAAAGGGATTTTGTAGATGTAGTTCATATCTACAGTTGGTTGACTTTAAGAGATCATGCGATTATTCTTCTTAATCTAGGGGGGCTTCATGCAATTAGTTGGAATGTCTTAAAAGCAAAATCAAGGTTTCCCAAAGAAAGAAGAAATTCTGCCTCTAGCCTGCAGCCTCGACTCCTGCCTGAGAGTTTGCAGCCTGCTGGCCAGCCATACGGATTTCAAACTTGCCAGCCCCAACAGTATGAGCCAGTTCCTTGACTGCACCTTTTTTTCCCTCTATGTAGAGATGAAATACCTCTCTACACTGCCCCCTTGTCTGTATCTATCTAGCCATCCATCTCTCTATAGCTGTATCTATCTATCTATCCATCTACTAGAGAAAGGCGCGCGCGCGCACACACACACACACACACACACCCTGCTGGTTCTGCTTCTCTGGAGAACACTGACTAATATCCCATATCACTGTGTCTTGGCTTATTCAAATGCACACTGGCCGGTGAAAGTTTAAGCAGCTCTTCATCAGAAGGTGGGACTGGGGTGCTGGCCCTGGAGGAGCCCTCTGGCTTCTCAACACCCAGCAATGGATGGTCAGGCAGTCAGACAGTCACAGGTTGATTTCATTTTCATTTCTGGGCAAATTATCCTTTCTTCCCACATGGTTCCTCTTGCTGCTGCTTTCTATTATTTATTCCTTTTTATTTTACGCTTCTCCTTCTCTCTCTGAGGACATCTTTCTGATGTACTTGTATATTCTTTCATTTTGGTTTGTGCTGTTGTAGATTATGTAGCGGGTAGCATGCAGCACTTCAATGTACATAAACAGCATGGAGCTGTTTCCTTCTTTTTTTCCCAAATGCAGCACTGTGTGTGTACCATCTCTTCCTGTTTGTCTGTGTACTTCTGGTCTGTTGATTCTAACTGCCAGAGTGTTCCATTGTGGGTGTCTGCCATATTTATCCCATCTTTCCTTTCCCAGATGGACACAACCAGTACTCAAGACAGCCACATCCAGGCACTTTGAGAGCTCCTCTATGATCCGTACCCAGGAACAGACTTTCTGGGCCTCGGAGTACTTGAGTTAGTCTCGGAGTTTAGTCTAAGCCCTCCGAGAATGGTCCCCAGGAGGGCTGCAGCCTCTACACACTCACAAACACTGCCAAGGGCCTCCACGTCCCCACACCCTCGAAACCCACTGGCTTTATCCAGCTTTCTAATTTTTGCTAAGCTGGTAGATGTTAAGTGATGGAGCCTTGTTGTTTAATTTACATTTCTCTAGTTGCAAGTGTCTCTCATGTGCCTTCAGGATTTCCCTTTTGTGAGCTGACTGTGGCTATTGACCACTTTCTTTGGGGGCTCCTGACTTTTTCTTGTAGATTTTTTTTTATTTGTGGGAGTTCTTTGAAGATTTTCAGTGCTAATCCCTCGTTAGTTTTAAATACCTCTTCTTGTTTGGTTAACTTGTTAACTTTCATTGCACAAAAATCCTTAATTTTGAGGTTTTCAAATCCATTAATTTTTTTTTTACCTTATGCTTTTTAGATTTTGTTTAAGAAGTCCCTTTCTAGTCCTGGGTCATACACCTATTGGCTTCTGTTATTGTCCGTTTATACTATCATTGTATCTTTAACACAGACTCCAGATGGTATTTAGCTCATCTGGAGTCTATCTTGAAACGTTGGGTTAGGTAAAGATCCAGTTCTCTTCTTAATCCTTTGAGCCAACTTTCCCAACACTATATATACTAAGAGTGTGTTCCTGTTTTTCTTTTTTTTTAATTTCTGTTTATTTATTTTTGGCTGTGCTAGGTCTTTGTGCTTTTCGAGGGCTTTTTCTAGTTGCAGGGAGCAGCGGCTTCTCTTGTTGCAGAGCAGGGGCTCAGTAGCTGTGGTGCACGGCTTAGCTGCTCCCTGGCATGTGGCGTCTTCCCAGACCAGAGATCGGACCCGTCCCCTGCACTGGTAGGCAGATTCCTATCCACTGTACCACCAGGGAATTCCCCTGTTCCAGTGTAATTGGTGAGGCTGTAAACTTCCTGAATATCCACAGGACTCTCTCTCAGCCCTCTTTCCCTTCCCGTGGCCTGCTTGTTCTCACGTGTACGGCCCTGATTCTGTTACTGTGGATTAGCAGTATATTTAGTGGGTAGGTCTTTCTGCTTTATCCTTCATTTCCAAAGTTGACTTAATTTTCATGAGGTTTTTTTTTTTTTGTCTAGATTGCTTTGATAAAAACTGGATATATACAGAATCTTATAAAGTGTGTGCAGTATGAAGAATAAAAAAAATAGGACACGCAGCAAGCTACTTACTCCTCGTTGATAAAATAAAGCATTATCTTTGAAGCTTCCAGTGCCCTATTCCACAGTCCATTCCTTCAGCCCTGCTCTCGGACAGAAGCTTTTTCTGGAATTCTGTGTGTCATTCCATTGCTTGTCTAGGGAGTTTATGTAAGGAAATAGGGATTGTTTCAGTTTGAATCCTGCGTTTTTAGCTTGGAATTTTCTTTGCTTATATGTCAGTGGAATGATACCAGCCATATTCTCCATTCACTTCCTTTCGGCCTTCAACATTACATTACTGAGATTAATCTCTGTTGTAGATTATTAATGTTCATGAATGTGTCTGCAATACTCACTCCTGTTGCACTATATGAACATACTCTATTTATTTATCATTCATTCTCAGGTTGAGTGCATTGAATCCAGTGTCTGGGTAACACCGGCAGGGCTGCCGTAAACATCCTTCTGTGCTTCTCTGATCACGAGTGAGTATTTCTCTGCAATAGAACTTTTTAAACCGCTTGCCTTCAGGAGCTTTTTCACTTCTAAAATTTTTTGAGGACCTTAAAGAGCTATTAATGTTTCAGGAATTAAAAAGAAGACAACTTAAAGATACTTATGAATTCATTTAAAATAACAGTGATCTCAGGATGGTGAAAATACTCAGTGTGATACCCTAACGATAGATGCATATCGTTATATGTTTGTGCAAACCCACAGAGAGAACAACGCCGAGAGTGAACCTCACTGCAAACTATGGGCTGTGGGTGTTCTTGATGGATCAGTGCAGGTTCAGGAAATGTGGCAAGTGTCCCATCTGGTGGGGGATGTTGATAAGCGGGAGGCTGGGCATCTGTGGGAGCAGGGCTCGTTTGGGAAAGATCTCTGTACCTTTTTCTCAGTTTTACTGTCAACTAAAAACTGCTCTAAAAATAAAGTCTTCCTAAAAGACACTCAGTTCAGTCGCTCAGTCGTGTCCGAATCTTTGCGACCCCGTGAATCGCAGCACGCCAGGCATTCCTGTCCATCACCAGCTCCTGGAGTTCACTCAGACTCACGTCCATCGAGTCAGTGATGCCATCCAGGCATCTCATCCTCTGTCATCCCCTTCTCCTCCTGCCCCAAATCCCTCCCAGCATCAGGGTCTTTTCCAATGAGTCAACTCTTTGCATGAGGTGGCCAAAGTACTGGAGTTTCAGCTTCACCATCAGTCCTTCCAATGAACACCCAGGACTGATCTCCTTCAGAACGGACTGGTTGGATCTCCTTGCAGTCCAAGGGACTCTCAAGAGTCTTCTCCAACACCACAGTTCAAAAGCATCAATTCTTCAGCACTCAACTTTCTTCACAGTCCAACTCTCACATCCATACATGACCACAGGAAAAACCATAGTCTTGACTAGATGGACCTTTGTTGGCAAAGTAATGTCTCTGCTCTTTAATATGCTGTCTAGGTTGGTCATAACTTTCCTTCCAAGGAATAAGTGTCTTTTAATTTCATGGCTGCAGTCACCATCTGCAGTGATTTTGGAGCCCCCCAAAATAAAGTCTGACACTGTTTCCACTGTTTCCCCATCTATTTCCCATGAAGTGATGGGACTGGACGCCATGATCCTCGTTTTCTGAATGTTGAGCTTTATAAAGCCAACTTTTTTACTCTCCTCTTTCACTTTCATCAAGAGGCTTTTGAGTTCCTCTTCACTTTCTGCCATAAGGGTGGTGTCATCTGCATATCTGAGGTTATTGATATTTCTCCCTCCATCTATTTCCCATGAAGTGATGGGACTGGACGCCATGATCCTCGTTTTCTGAATGTTGAGCTTTATAAAGCCAACTTTTTTACTCTCCTCTTTCACTTTCATCAAGAGGCTTTTGAGTTCCTCTTCACTTTCTGCCATAAGGGTGGTGTCATCTGCATATCTATAATGGTGCATAAATACAATTGCTGTATTTTATTCTTGGATTGATCCCTTGATTATTATGTCATGACCTTGTCTCTTGTAACAATCTTGATGTTAAACTATTTCATCTGATTTAAGTGCAACTCAAGCTTTCTTTAATTGAACATTTAAACAATTTATTTTTAATCGAAGTTTAATTGCTTTATAATGTTTTAATATATGCTGTATAACTACATGAACCGGCTGTACGTATACTGAGCAACTAAGCACACAGATATATCCACCCGCTCTTGTGCCTTCCTCCCATGCCCCAAATCCCACCCCAGAGCTGTCCAGATTTTCCAGCACTACTTATTGAAGAGGCTTCCTTTTCTCTATTATATATTCTTCCCTCCTGTGTCACAAATTAGGTGACCATAGGTGTGGGGGTTTATTCCTGGGCTATCTGTCCTTTACCATTGATCTACATTTCTGTTTTTGTGCCAGTACCATGATGTCTTGATTACTGTAGCTCTGTAGTCTAGTTTGAAGTCAAGGAGCCTGATATCTCCAGATATGTTTTTCTTTCTCAAGATTGCTTTGGCTACCCTGGGTCTTTAGTGTTTTCCATACTAATTGTACAATTTCTAATTGTTCTAATTTTGTGAAGAATGGCCTTGATAATTTGATAGGAAATGCATTGAATCTATAGCTTGTGTTGGGTAGTGTATTCATTTTCACAATATTGATTCTTCCAATCCAAGAATATGGTATATTACTCCATCTGTTTGTGTCATCTTTGATTTCTTTATTCAGTGTTTATGTTTTTATGAGTATAGGTCTTTTGCCTCCTTCAGTTCAGTCATTGAATCTATAGCTTGTGTTGGGTAGTGTATTCATTTTCACAATATTGATTCTTCCAATCCAAGAATATGGTATATTACTCCATCTGTTTGTGTCATCTTTGATTTCTTTATTCAGTGTTTATGTTTTTATGAGTATAGGTCTTTTGCCTCCTTCAGTTCAGTCACTCAGTCGTGTCCAACTCTTTGTGACCCCATGGACTGCAGCACGCCAGGCCTCCCTGTCCATCACCAACTCCTGTAGTTTACTCAAACTCATGGCCATCGAGTCGGTGATGTCATCCAACCATCTCATCCTCTGTCGTCCCCTTCTCCTGCCTTCAATCTTTCCCAGCGTCAGGGTCTTTTCCAATGAGTCGGTTCTTCCCATCAGGTGGCCAAAGTATTGGAGCTTCAGCTTCAGAATCAGTCCTTCCAGTGACTATTCAGGAATTCACTCTCCTCTTTCACTTTCATCAAGAGGCTTTTTAGTTCCTCTTCACTTTCTGCCATAAGGGTGGTGTCATCTGCATATCTGAGGTTATTGATATTTCTCCTGGCAATCTTGATTCCAGCTTGTGCTTCTTCCAGCCCAGTGTTTCTTGTGATGTACTCTGCATACAAGTTACATAAGCAAGGTGACAATATGCAGCCTTGATGTACTCCTTTTCCTATTTGGAACCAGTCTGTTGTTCTACTAGGTACTGATATAAGCAACTTATCTTTACGAAAAATGACTCTAGTTTCTGAAAAAAATTAATGAAGAGAGGCATTGTTCTACATTAAGAGAAACCTCTTTAGTGGCTGGATCTTCATGTTGTTCCTACAAACTATTGTGTTTTTTTGAATTAAAAAGAATACTTGTTTACTTATTTTTGGGCGCATTGGGTCTTGGTTGTGGCATTTGGGATCTTGCCTTGGTGCGGATCTTTCCAAGCAGTTCTGTTGCAGAGAAGTACTCACTAGTGAACAGGGGAGAAACATACAAGGATGTTTGTGGCCGCACTGATGGTGTAACCAAACACTGGTCTTGTCTCTAGTTGTGGCTTGCAGGCTCAGTTGCTGTACAGCATGTGGGATCTCAGTTCCCTGACCAGGGATGGAACCCGTGTCTCCTGCAATGGCAAGCAGATTCCCAACCACTGGACCAGCAGGGGGGGTTTTGCCAGCTATTTTTACTTGTTTTGGTTGAAATATGTGGAGAAAATCTGGCCTTGCTCACATACGGAGTTAAAATGATGGTAATATGTTAATAGACTTTTCAAGTAATTGTGGGTATTCTCTAATTTTACACCAAAATCTGACAAGCAGGAATTTCTTAAGTGTCAGTTGCAATGTGAAATCTGAAAGGTGGAATCTTACCACTGGCAACAAAGAATATTAATTTCCTCTAAGAGTGAAAGATTCACTTCATTCATTTTTGTGAAAATATCTTTCAAATGTTCAAGACTGAGCAACTGGTTTTGCCTGTCAGTATTTGTTTCAAATAAAAATGGTGTTCCACGGAAAACATGGTCAATTCAGCTCACAGTTCAAGTGATCTCTTTTTCCTCAGTATCAACCTCACATTTCAATATGCAGCTGAAACGTTTCAGGTGTATTTCTCATTTTATCACATAAAATATTAAAAAGATGTTTGTCAAGAGTGGAGATTTAATAAAGCTAATGCCTTTCTCTGCTTAAAGGACATGCTTAAGGAATAACAGCAACTTTTTAAAATTTATAAGTACCTGAAAATGAAACACACAGTGAAAAATCCAATCACTTCTAAGTATTAGAATGATATTTTTTTCTTTGACCTTGCAGGACCCCTGTAAGAGTCTTGAGGTCCCTCAGGAGTTTGGGGACTATATGTTGAGTACTTGGTAGTGAAATTTCTGGGTTAAACGGGTGCTCCCAGCTTCATATTTCTTAGACAATGTCAATCTGTTTTCCAAAGTGATTGTAACAGTTTCCACTCCTACCAAGGATTCTCATTTCTTCGTGTTCTCGCCATTTGTTATGATCACATTTTAAGATGTGGCCAATGTGGTGGACATGCGGCAGACCTCACCGTGGTTTTAATTTGAGATGCCCTGTCCAGCATCTTTGCTTGTCTTCATCAGCTATTTGTGTTTCTTCTTCCATCGAGCGTCTGTGTCCAGTCCAGCTTTTTCTTTCCTGATTGTTCTTGCTCCCTCTCTTACTTTGCTCTGCAAGCATTTCGTTGTATAACATGTGTTCCTTCATCTTTCTCTCTTCCAGAAACATTTTTCTTCCATTTTCTTCCCCTCTTCTTTTATCCTGGGATCTGTCACACTTCTCAATAGAAACTCTACATTTTTAGGAAGTTATTTTTTTCAGTCCCTTCTTAGGGCTGCTGGTATTGTAGGCAGTCCACATTGTCCCTCGCTGCCTGTCAGCTGCTACCCATCACAACGGTCTCTGCTTTCAGGGACTGACACGTCCCCAGAGGAGGAGGGCAGGGTGAGCGCTGCATTTGACAGGCAGGAAGTTACCTAAGAATAAGGAGGCGCGACACCTTTAGCTAACCATACAGTAGCTGCCTAATCCCACCGAGCAGTTTACACGCACACACCTCACACCATCCTGTACTAACCTTTGGTGGCCATTAGACTCATTAACTGCTCATAAATATTCCATGAACACATACATCTAATTATAACAGATTGAATTATGGGAAGGACATGTGCAGCAGAGCATCTTATTATATAGCGTGCAGCTGTCAATCAAGGCTGTCAATCAATGACCCCCCTGGATTATGGAAATGATCCTGCCTTGAAAACTCTGGATCCCAGCCCTCCAGGGTCTTTGCCTCCCTTCGGGTGGGCCACCTCTCTTTTATGGTGTTCTCTCTGTTCTTTCTTTGTGTGTGTTCAGTTGCTCAGTTGTGATCAACTCTTTGCAGCATGTTCTTTCTTCCCTTATTGTTAATAAACTTTCTTGCAACAGGCAAGATCTTAGATTCTTCTTAGCATCCTTACCAAGAACTGAGGCCCACAGGAGGAAGGGTCTCCAGACTCTTCTTCTGCTAACACATCCAGCACCCTGCCCACGTGACTTTTGTTCCAGGCTTTTGTTTTCTCCAAGGCTTGAGATGACTGCAGAGAGTTTATTAGTTGTCATGGATGGGAGACATGGAGAGAGAAGGGAGAGTTTTTGATGGAGGGAGTGAGGAGGAAGAGATTTCCAGGGGCTGGGGATGGGCAGATGGTCCCTGGACCTAGCAAGCAGAGGGAAGCCACCGTCCCCAACTGCGGCAGCTCCCTGGAGAGGGGATGTCATCTCAGATGACTGGGTGACTTCGCAGCCTCAGCAAAGATTCCCATGCCCCAGTGAGAGCATGCAAGAGGCAAATCTTTGATCTCCAAGAGTCCACTGCAGCTGTGGATGCTGTGAACGCCAGTGCTGACCATGCCTAAGTCAGAACTGGTGGTCTTGCACTGTTTCTGGACATCCCAGGAAGCTGAGTTCTGGGGAGTGAGCTGGGGATGGGGTCAGGTATGAAAGAGGGAGGTTCTTTCTTGCCATCCTGGAAGGATGAGAACTTAAAAATCAGATTTAAAAGAATAAAGAAGTGGGTATTTCTTACACACAATTTAAGGGACTAATATTTATGATCGCTAAAATCACAGCTCTGATTTTGTTTCTTCTGAGTGAGTATTGCTGGCTTTATCATGTAGAGATGCCTTACTTCCCTCCTGGGCCCGAGTTAAATTTCCTAACTTCCTGCACTGACAGGCAATAGCAAACCGATGCCCAAATTTGTCAGTGAATTCCTAGATGTGTGTGGGATCCAGGAATCTATATTTTAATGAGTCCTCAAGTGATGTGTTCTATTTGGTAGATGTTTCCTGAGAGGTTGATGAGGCCTACAGTTTCCCTGGGCCCCGTCTCAGTAGCTGATCTGCAAGGTGGTTGCCAGTATTAATAGCACCATCTGCAGAACGTCCAGCATGAGGGGCAATGAGTGGTGGGTACTCAGGGAGGTGATGCTTGCATTTAGCTAAAAGGTTGAGTAGAAGTTGGCCAAAGAATGGTGAGGGAAAAAAAAAAGATCAGCACACTCTCCAGAGAGCATGACACCTGGTGGGCAGGTCACTCCATGCAGCCGGATTAAAGGGTCAGAGTGAGTCCACAGGGCGGCTGCTGGAGGCTTGTGAGACTCAGGTCTTCACATGCCAAGGGGCGTAAGTGGGAAACGGCATATTTGGCAAACGGACTGGAAGGGCGAGGGGAAGGAGCGCCTCCCAGTGAGGGGCTGTCCCAGCAGTCCAGCCTCCCCTGCCTGGCCATGCAGGGCTGCCTGAGACAGCCTCACACCCTCTCAGATCTGGATCCACACTTTAATCGTCACTGCCTTTAAGATGGAGCCATCTTTGTGATCACAGTCATCTGTTATGATCGCAGTGACAGGATCCGGTGAGAAACAGCGCTGCCAGACATCGAAGTCAAAACCAGGGTCGGGGGTCGTCCCTGGTGGTCCAGTGGGTAAGACTCCAAGCTCCCAATGCAGGGGACTGGGGTTCGATCCCTGATCAGAGAACTAGATCCCGCATGCTACAACTAAGACCTGGCATAGCCAAATAAGCAAATATAAATTAATTAAAAAAAATTCACGGTTAGAAATAAAAGAGTGGTCAGAAGCATTTCCATGGGCTGTGCAGTCCGAGGTTGTATCAAGAAGACGAGCAAGTTACACGCTGAGCCTCTCTTTCTAAGGCAGGGGACCCCAGGGTGAGCTCAGCATCTTTACTTGGGGTGCAGCCAGCAGTCGCAAGGAAGTGTTAGTCTCCCCACCTCACTCAAACAATAACGGGTCAGTGACTTCAGGGGAAAGCAGAGCAGTAGCTGGCTTGCTAAACCTGCTGCCTCGAGGCGTCCCTGGCGGTCCCGTGGTTAAGACTCAGCACTTCCACTGCAGGGAGCACGAGTTTGAGCCCCGCTGGGGGAACTAAGATCCCACATGACGCTCGACCAAATAGATTAAAAAAACAATCAATCAGTCACTCTGCTGCCCTTCCAGAGACCCTGGAAGGTTTTGCACTTTAGGCTTCTCACTCTGAAGCTCTCTTGGCCGCCTGCTTCCAGCCGCTGATTTTCTTTGTTTTTTGTTTGTTTGTTTGTTTGGCTGTGCTGGCTATTGGTTGCTGGCTGGCTGGCTATTTCTCTAGTTGTGGCAGGCGGGGGCTACTCTCCGCTCACGGTGCCAGGCTCCTCATTGCAGTGGCTTCTCCTGTTGCTGAGCGTGGGCTCCAGGGTGTGGGGGCTTCAGTAGTTGCAGCTCCTGGGCTTCAGAGTGCAGGCTCAGCAGCCGCAGTGCTTGGGCTTAGTTGCTCCACGGTCCATGGGATCTTCCCAGACCAGGGATTGAACCCGTGTCTCCTGCATTGACAGGCAATTCTTTACCGCTGAGTCACTAGGGAAGCCCCACCCTCTGACTCTGATCTCTTCTATTCCCTGCCACCTCCAGCATCTAGAGCAGTGCCTGACCCACCTTAGACATGGAAGACTTTGCTGGTGGACGCATGGCCTCAGAGGAAGTGACGCTGTGGCTGCTGCAGCCTCGTGTCCCAGCTCACCGCCTCTTCTCCGTCTCCCTTGCCTCCTCTCTGGTGGTGCCCTCCCAGGGCTTCTAAAGAAGCTCAGGTCTCCCTCAGGTAGAAACAGAACCGCTGTCCTCTGGCCCTGCAGCTAATATCCGCCTGCCTGGTCTCGTTTTCCATCAGCTCCTCAGGCTTCACCCATCACCCTCTGTGCCCCACTCACTCCATGGAGGACCCTCCACAAGGTCACGAGAGGCTGCTCCCGTCTGGGAGGCCCAGGCCACGCAGAGAGAGCTCAGCTGTCTGGGCTGAAATCTCAGGACCGTGGAGCAGAAACCACAGAGCCGAGACCCCAGGCTCTGAGGATGGATGCTGACGGGCTGGTGCTGGGGTTTCTGAAAGGGTATGTGGGGCTGGCTCTGGACGGTGGAACGGCACCCCTCATGGCCAGCCTGCTGGGAAGCTAGTCAATCCCTCTCTCCCTCACCCCTCCTCCCCCTGGCCCCTGGCGACTTTGTGGCTCTAGAAATGGAGCGATGTGGTCTCCAGGATTCAGAAGGAAGATCCGGAGCCCAGCGGACCATTAATGTTCCATCATCTGCCTCCATACCTGCTCCTCCCTCTGGGCTTCCTGGTCGCAGGTGAAACTCCACCTGTTCATGCCCCGGACCAGCCAAGCAGGATTATAGCCCCGCAGCCGATCATTTCAGCCTCCTTGGTCGTATTTGAAGTTGTATTTGAAGCCTCCTTGGTGGTATTTGAAGTTGTCCCTTCCTTTTGGTCCCCAGTGTGTCTACGCTCATGTTGACGCTTGTCATCATCAAACCCAGCAGCCCCTGCCAGGACCTTCGACCTCGTCTCTCTGACTCCCTCCTTGCGCCCTCCTGGTCATCCACCCACACTCTAGCCAAGGGGTCTTTCTACCAGGTTAACTTGATCACCCTGCTCCACCGTGCCACCTCGGTAGCTGGCTCTTCTTGGTGACGAGCGCCAGGAGTGGCATTCGCTGGGGCTTGCCACCTTGCCTCTGTGCTCCGGGCAGCCTTGTCCCTGCCTGCCCCATCCCCTACTTCGCTTGTGTAGAGCGGCAGGTGCCTCCGCAGAACTGCTCTTTCCCTCCACCGTGGATTCCTGTCTGAAAATCCCACCCACCACCCCGCATCCCGACTGCCGGGCAGACTCCGTCACGTGTTCTTGACTCCGACGGCTGTGGCTTTTTTCGAGGTGACTTCCCTGATCTCCCTAGGGTGGTTAATCGCGCATTCCTCGGTGCGCCTCTTGTGGCTTCTCTATCATATTATTTACCACGCTGAACTGCATCTTTTCATTTGCAAATCTGTCTCCCAGGATGAGCTAGGATTAGGTCGAGCAGCAAGTAACCGGAAACCCCAAATGACAGTGGCATAAGCAGCGTAGGTGCGCGTTTCCAAGCCCCGTGGGATTTGGCAGCCCCAGGCCAGCGTGGCTGCGGGGGGCTTCTCCCAGGCTGACCCCCTCGTTCATGTGGACGGCTTCCGTTCATCACCCCAGGCGGCTCTTTCAGCTCAGTCCATCGGGCTCACCTTCCAACCAGGGAGAGGAGGAAAAGGAGGGGTGAAGGACACGCCCCCTTAGGTAGAGGTCACCTCCCCAAACCACAGACTTCTGGGAACGGGCTTCTCTTAGCTTCCAGGGGCTGCTGTAACAGATGGCCACAAACTTCAAGCACAAATGTATCCTTTTGCAGTTCTGGAGGTGGGACGCCTGAAATCAAGGTGTGGGCAGGGCCGCGCTCTCTCTAAGGCCCCAAGGAGGGACACGGTCCACGGTCCTCTCCCGGCTCCTCGGTGCCCCGTCTTGTAGGTCATCCTTCCACACTCCGGCTCCATCTTCACGCCTCCTTCTCTCCATGTCTGTGTCTTCACATGTTTTCTTATATGAAAATATGGATTCAGGATCCACTCTGATCTGGTGCGACCTCTTCTCAACTAAGTTTACATCTACAAAAAAGTTCAGTTCAGTTCAGTCGCTCAGTCGTGTCCGACTCTTTGCGACCCCATGAATCGCAGCACCCCAGGCCTCCCTGTTCATCACCATCTCTCGGAGTTCACCCAGACTCATGTCCATCGAGTCAGTGATGCCATCCAGCCATCTCATCCTTGGTCGTCCCCTTCTCCTCCTGCCCCCAATCCCTCCCAGCATCAGAGTCTTTTCCAATGAGTCAACTCTTCACATGAGGTGGCCAAAGTACTGGAGTTTCAGCTTTAGCATCATTCCTTGCAAAGAAATCCCAGGGCTGATCTTCTTCAGAATGGACTGGTTGGATCTCCTTGCAGTCCAAGGGACTCTCAAGAGTCTTCTCCAACACCACAGTTCAAAAGCATCAATTCTTCGGCGATCAGCCTTCTTCACAGTCCAACTCTCACATCCATACATGACCAGGCAAACCATTCAATATCACAGTTATCCAAGTCTATGCCCCAACCAGTAATGCTGAAGAAGCTGAAGTTGAATGGTTTTATGAAGACCTACAAGATCTTTTAGAACTAACACCCAAAAAAGATGTCCTTTTCATTATAGGGGACTGGAATGCTAAAGTAGGAAGTCAAGAAACACAGGGAGTAACAGGCAAATTTGGCCTTGGAATGCGGAATGAAGCAGGGCAAAGACTAATAGAGTTTTGCCAAGAAAATGCACTGGTCATAGCAATCACCCTCTTCCAACAACACAAGGGAAGACTCTACACATGGACAAGAAACTTATATTCACTTAAGAATACATTTTGAGGTTCTGGGTGGACATGGATTTTGCAGGGAGATTTTTCACCCCGGGACCAGGGTCACACCTCTTCCTCTTGCTAACGTGAGGCACAGATTCCAGCACCTAATAGAAGCTCAACAAAAAGTGTTCAGAATTGCCTACAACCCATTACTGGTTTCCAACGTGTTGGGCTTGCCTGGGAAAATCCCATGGACAGAGGAGCCTGATGGGCTGTAGTCCATGGGGCTGCAAAAAGCTGGACACGACTGAGCGACTGAGCAGGAGCAGGATTGTGTTTGGCTACAGTTCTCTTCAATTAACATTCACGGAGTTCTTTTTCCAGGGGGCTGGTTAATCATTTTTGTGACATTTTCTCATGAAAAATTAGAACCAAATCAGTGTGGGATGACTTCCTGGTGATATTCATACTCATTTAAAATTCATCTCTTTTTTCCCTTTTCAAAATAATACATGGACATAGTTTAGAAGTGAAATAATACTTTAAAATCAGAAGAATTTATGACAAAATAAAGCAATCTCCTTCCCATTTCTCAGTCCTGCTTCCCAGATGCAACCCCTCCTCTGACTGTGGCTTGGGGTATTTAATTCCACATTGCCAAGCACTCTGAGTGTTTATCAATTTTAGGCTGTCTGAGACCCATCAGTGGCTCACCTGTGTTCCTTGGGTAGTCCTCAGGGCAGCTGGACTGTGTCTAGGTGCTAATGTGTCATCTCTTTGCCTGGGGACTTGCTTCAAAGACCACTCTTCCTGTGCACAGGGCAGGCTAGAGGTACAGAGGAATATCCCGGAAGCAGCCCCCCAACGTATGGGACTTGGTGTATAAACGCCCTCACTCCCCAGCTGCTGGTGGACTGACTGGGGCAGGCAGTAACCGCCCCAGGGTTTCTCTGCAGGATGAAGTTGCTCCTGCAGACTCTGATCGCACACCTGTTTTTCTCTTTTTTCTGGCCGCACCATGAGACACGTGAAACTGTCCTGACCAAGGACTGAACTCACGCCCTTGCAGTGGAAGCTCGGAATCTTAACCACTGGACCACCAGGGAAGTCCTGGGCACACGCCTTCGGTGGCGGCCCTGTTGTTCTGCTTACTCCTCTGTGGTGCTTTCTGTCTCTCCTGAGTAAGCTTTTTTTTTTTTAAGACTAGATATATCAGTTTGGGGCTTCCCCAGTGGCTCAGCAGTAAAGACTCTGCCTGCAATGCAGGAGACAGGGGAGATGCAGGTTTGATCCCTGGGTCAGGAAGATCCCCTGGAGGAGGAAATGGCAACCCACTCCAGCATTCTTGCCTGGAGAATCCCGTGGACAGAGGAGCCTGGTGGGCTACAGTCCTTGGGGCTGCAAAGAGTCAGACAGGACTGAAACGATTTAGCACGCAGCACGCATACCATTTTTATTGTGAGAACATATACATAAAACATCACTTTAACCAATTGTAAGCGTACAAGTCAGCAGCGTTCAGCACATTTATGTTGCTGTGTTACCACCACCAACAACATGTAACCAACACCACTGCTTATCTCCAGAATGTTCCTTCATCTCAAACTGAAAACCTGTACCCATTTAACTCTAACTCCTTGTTACTCCCTCCCTACAAGCCCCCAGTGACCACTCTAAAGAAGCTTTTGTACTATTTTTTGCCTGAGAATCTGCTTCTGGAGAAGTTCAAGCTGAAATGGACACTGACTATGGATTTTGCATCCTGGTAATCCATTGTTTTAAAAATATTTAACCAATTTGGCATCTACCATGTGGCTAGCACTATTCTGCAAGGTTCATATTATACACGATTGTGTGTATACTTAGTCACTCAGTTGTATCCGACTCTTTGTGACCCTTGGGCTATAGCCCAGCAGGCTCCTCTGGCCAGGGAATTCTTTAGACAAGAATACTGACCCAATCAAAAAATGGGCCAGAGAACTAAACAGACATTTTTCCAAAGAAGACATACGGATGGCTAACAAACACATGAAAAGATGCTCAACATCACTCATTATCAGGGAAATGCAAATCAAGACCACAATGAGGTATCATTTCACACCAGTCAGAATGGCTGCGATCCAAAAGTCTACAAGCAATAAATGCTGGAGAGGGTGTGGAGAAAAGGGAACCCTCTTAACACTGCTGGTGGGAATGCAAACTAGTACAGCCACTATGGAGAACAGTGTGGAGATTCCTTAAAAAACTGCAAATAGATCTGCCTTATGACCCAGCAATCCCACTGCTGGGCATACACACCGAGGAAACCAGAATCGAAAGAGACACATGTACCCCAATGTTCATCGCAGCACTGTTTATAATAGCCAGAACATGGAAACAACCTAGATGTCCATCAGCCGATGAATGGATAAGAAAGCTGTGGTACATATACACAATGGAGTATTACTCAGCCATTAAAAAGAATTCATTTGAATCAGTTCTAATGAGATGGATGAAATTGGAACCTATTATACAGAGTGAAGTAAGCCAGAAAGAAAAACACCAATACAGTATACTGACACACATATATGGAATTTAGAAAGATGGCAGTGATGACCCTGTATGTGAGACAGCAAAAGAGACACAAATGTATAGAAAGGACTTTTGGACTCTGTGGGAGAGGAAGAGGGTGGGATGATTTGGGAGAATGGCATTGAAACATGTAAACTAACATGTAAGAACAAAGCACAAGCCTATGTTCGATACAGGATACAGGATGCTTGGGGCTGGTGCACAGGGATGAGCCAGAGAGATGATGTGGGGTGGGAGGTGGGAGGGGGATTCGGGATTGGGAGCTAATATACACCCATGGTGGATTCATGTCAATGTATGGCAAAACCAATACGGTACTGTAAAGTAAAATAAAGTAAAAATAAAAATAATAAAAAAAGAATACTGGAGTGGGTTGCCATGTCCTTCTCCAGGGGAATCTTCCCGACCCAGGGATTTAACCTGGATCTCCTGCACTGCAGGTGGGTTCTTTACCTACGAAGACATCAGGTGTCAGTTAGGAAATATTATAAAGGCACAGTGAGATGATAAGGGTGCTGCAGGTTGGGGAAGCATTATTTTAGATATTTGGGCAAAAGAAGTAACATTTAGGCAGAGACTTGAACAAAATAAGGGAGTAAGCCATGTCTGGCCTGGGAAACAGTGTTCTAGGCAGAGGGAACTGCCTGTGCAAGAGCCCAGAGGCAGGAATAAGCTTGGGTGAGGATTCAGCTTTCTTCCCCGCCTCCCACTCTGTCCCCACACGAGCACGCCCCCTTCAGTCTTCTCAGGAGAGTTGTATCACACATTCTGGATGAACCAGCGGTTGGTTCTTAACTCATCCTGTTCCTGTAAACATTGTTCACTGCTAAACCACATGCTATGCTATGGGTGCATTTTTGCTCTTACACATCCTTTTGTTTTTCCTTGAGTTAGAAATTCAGGAATTGACCAGAGAAGCAGACTAACAGTTTTTAAAAATTGGTTCCACTTTTACCCCTGGCTGTCTTTCTCATAAAGTTTTCTACTTTTTCTGCTGCCTTCTTTACACATGGCGCTTGACTGTTGTCCTTGGGCTTCTTTGCAGTTTCTCTGACATCTCACTGGTTTCCTGGATCTGGTCTTTCTTGGTTTACTCCCTGCCTCTTTCTTCCTGTTTGTTTCCTGGGTGTATGCATTTGTGTGTGCATGCATGTATGTGTATGTTTAAGTATGCATGTATATGTACATGCCTCTCTATGTATGTATCATACACGCATACATGTATTGGTGTGTTATTCACATGTTTGTGTGAGTATGCATGTATCCATTATTGCTGAAATTTCCTGGTAGCTCCCAGGAAGTAATGCATGGTAGGATAGAACATTTATGTACTCTCATGCTTGAAAATATCAGTTTGTTGATGGTTAAGTGGGAGAAGAAGGGGACGACAGAGGTTGAGATGGTTGGTGGCATCATCGACTCAATGGACATGAGTTTGAGCAAGCTCCAGGAGTTGGTGATAGACAGGGAAGCCTGGCGTGCTGCAGTTCATGGGATTGCAAAGAGTTGGACACGACTGAGCAGCTGAACTGAACTGAATGACATTCGGGTCTCCAGTTCATGACATACAACCTTCCTTTCTCCCTTCCTTTCTCTCCTCTGCTTCATCCGTCTTCTTTTCCTCTTTCTATCTCGTTTTCTTTCCCTTTCTTTCAACCATCATTTTTATTCTCATTATGAAACTTTGTGATTAAGATTTCCTGCTCTGGGCCTTTTTCCATTCATTACATTAGTACTTAAATGGGCCCTGTTAATCTGTCCAGACTGAAATTTTCCTATATTATTTCCTTTGGGTTTTTGTTGCTATCTTCCCATCCAAGTTTTCCTTGTCTTTTTTCACAGAATCCCTTCTGCTAGCTAAATATTACACTCCCTGAACTGCTCACTGGATTCTCCTATCAGCTTGTCTATAGCTCGTTTGTTTGTTTCCTCTCTTTCTCTTTAAATGTACTTTCTGGGATATTTTGCTGTTGTTATTTATTTGCTAAGTTGTATCTGACTCTTTTGCAACCCTATGTACTGTAGCCCACCAGGCTCCTCTGTCCGTAGGATTTCCCAGGCAAGAATACTGGAGTGGGTTGCCTTTTCCTTCTCCAGGGGATCTTCCCAGCCCAGGAATTGAACCCGTGTTTCTGGTACTGAGATGAATTCTTTACCATGGAGTCACCAGGAGAACCCTCTGGAACATTTACTTAATTTAACTGAAACTTCTACTAATTTTAAAAAATTTTAAGATTCAGAATTTTAACTTCATTTCTTAAAGAGCTTCCTTATTCTCTAATTGCGCCATTTGGGGTTAGAGCATTCTGTTCTTATTTCGTGAGTGTAGTATCTTTGTATGTCTGTAACGATACTGATGACTTGTGGAACTTTTCTTCTGTTCTCCCTATTGTCTCTATTTCCTGATTTTCTTTTCTAATCTTGTTTTAATTTCGATCTTCATATTGAATGCCTTTTTTTTTTTTTTTTTTAAATCTACTGCTATGTTGCTGTTTGTCCACATTTCAGAATAGAAGATTGAAGCTGATGTGAAGCTCCCTGCCTGGTGGGATGCTGCCTCCCAGGCTGTGTTCCTGGAGGGTGGAGGTGCTGGTGGGGTTTTTCATGGGAGATCTCTCAAATGTACCAGCCCATTTACTCGGAACTATCTGCTTTTAATAGAGAATTCTGTTTCTTGAGAGAGTACTGTTTGGCTTCCTGCCTTGTGATATATATCTGGCTGCTAGCCCTTGAAGTCTGAGACTGGAAGAGGGTGGTGGCGAGTAGGGAGGGGTGAAGGCTTGTTTGCTCTGTAGACGCACATCATCCAGTCCCTTTCCTCAGCCTCGTAGCTCAGCCACACCTGCCGGTATGCCTCAAGTGCCTTTTCCCACTGGGGGTAGGGGAGTGGAGGGTGGTGCTATGCCTTGAACGTTTGTGTCCCCACCAGACTCATGGGCTGCGGCCTGGTTCCCAAGGTGATGGTATTTGGAGGTGGAGGCCTTTGGGAGGTGATTAGTGTTATATGAGGTCATGTGGGTGAACCCCATCAGGGGATTAGCACCCTTATGAGAAAAGACCTGAGAGTTTCCCTCCCTTCTGGTGCGTGAGGACAGAGCAAGAAGGCAGACATCTGCAACAGGGCCGGGAACTGGCCACGCCTTGATCTTGGGCTTCCCAGCCTGCAGAACTGAGAGAGAAATGTTTGCCCCTGAGGTCGCCCTGTCTATGGTATTTTGTGCTAGCCGCCTGACCTAACTAAGGAAGCGAGCCATGCTCTGCCCCTGCAGGCTATGAAGAGGGGTCCCGGAGGCCTGACTATTCTTTAGAAAGCTTCCGGACTGTTCTGTTTTTAGCCTCTGTTCTTGCCTGCCGTCTCCAGAACTCAGCGCTTCCGCTCTGGGACCGCAGGCCCTTGTCTGTCCTGCGGTGGTGGTCCCCCCTTCCCCCACCCTCTGACTTCCAGAACTGTGGCTTCTCTTCCTCTCACTGTCTTCGGGGACTGATCATTTTGTTATCCCTTTACCATAAAATTTATGCTATTTCAAGTGGGAGCAGATATAAATGCTTACGCCCATTCCCCATATTTGCCTGCAGATTCCCCTCTTTGGCTGGGCTCATTGCACCAGCCACTGGTGGCGACTGGCTCGTCCACACCTCAGGCTGCCCTCCTGGGGTCTGCAGGCAGAGAGGCAGGAATGCTGGCTGTGGCAGGACCAAGGCGATGTGTCAGTGTGAATCCTGGTCTGGGCTTTGGCAGGTGAGAGCTTGCTCCACTTCATATTAGCTGAGTGTCTCTGGACAAGTCACATCCTCTCTGTGACTCGGATTTCTCACCTGTGAAATGGGGGTTCAGTTCAGTTCAGTTCAGTCACTCAGTCGTGTTTGACTCTTTGCGACCTCATGAGCTGCAGCACACCAGGCCTTCCTGTCCATCACCAACTCCCAGAGTTCACTCAGACTCACGTCCATCGAGTCCGTGATGCCATCCAGCCATCTCATCCTCTGTCATCCCCTTCTCCTCCTGCCCCCAATCCCTCTCAGCATCAGAGTCTTTTCCAATGAGTCAACTCTTCACATGACGCGGCCAAAGTATTAGAGTTTCAGCTTTAGCATCATTCCTTCCAAAGAATACCCAGGACTGATCTCCTTCAGAATGGACTGGTTGGATCTCCTTGCAGTGCAAGGGACTCTCAAGAGTCTTCTCCAACACCACAGTTCAAAAGCATCAATTCTTCAGTGCTCAGCTTTCCTCACAGTCCAACTTTCACATTCATACATGACCACTGGAAAAACCATAGCCTTGACTAGATGGACCTTTGTTGGCAAAGTAATGTCTCTGCTTTTGAATATGCTATCTAGGTTGGTCATAACTTTTCTTCCAAGGAGTAAGCGTCTTTTAATTTCATGGCTGCAGTCACCATCTGCAGTGATTTTGGAGCACCCAAAAAACCCAAAATCTGACACTGTTTCCACTGTTTCCCCATCTGTTTGCCATGAAGTGATGGGACCGGATGCCACGATCTTTGTTTTCTGAATGTTGAGCTTTAAGCCAACTTTTTCACTCTTCTCTTTCACTTTCATCAAGAGGCTTTTTAGTTCCTCTTCACTTTCTGCCATAAGGGTGGTGTCATCTGCATATCTGAGGTTATTGATATTTCTCCCGGCAATCTTGATTCCAGCTTGTGTTTCTTTCAGTCCAGCATTTCTCATGATGTACTCTGCATATAAGTTAAATGGGGTTAAAACAGCATTTACTCTTGCCTGGAGAATTCCATGGACAGAGGGAGCTGGCACGCTAGTCCATGGGGTCTCAAGAGTTGGACACGACTGAGCAACTAACACACACACACACGCACACACACATGAAAGGTGGGCAAGATAGTGCCTGTAAAACACTTTGTTGCTCTGAGCACAGAGTAAGTGCTCAATAAATCAGAGCAATTGATATTACTATTAATACAATCAACATACTACCGTACTTCTCAGAGATAAGAGCATCTCTGTGAGTACTAGCATCATCACATCTGAGATTAGGCCAGATAAGAATAAGACCGTATTATTATAGAGAAAAAGTCCTAATGATTTCCACCAAGTTATGTATTAAATTGTTCATTTACAATCATTGTATTATTTATCATTTTAGTATGTTATTTTATGCTTTCCTTTTTATTTATGTGTCTAGTTATTTATGAAGCCTCTACTACGTGGCTGGTGCTACATATGTAAGCCCTTTGGGGGACCAGATCACAGAAGTATGAGAGTGCAGACTCTGTCTTTAGGGATCTCATAGTTCAGCCCGAGAGAACAGTTGAAGAACAGCTAAATACTGAGTCATTAGTTCCTGGCCGAAGTGAAACAGGGAGGAGCAAGGAGATGGTGTGGGGTTAGATGAAGGGAAACATGGCTTCTTGGAAAATGCGGAGTCAGTCTGGGCTTGGAGGAGGAGATGAGGCCAGACGCACCAAAGGAAGACAAGGTCAGAAGCAGGAGGGGCCCTCCCCGACCCAGGCAGGAAGGGGAAGCTTTGCGTTTGCAGATCTTGGCGAGGAGAGGCAGGTGGGAACAGAGGCTGGGGTAAGATTGGATGTCTGAAGCATAATCAGATTGTGACTGGCTGAGAAAGAGGGGCGGACGAGCTGGCAGTTTACCTGGCAGATGCTGGATTCCTGGGCAGGAGGGCAGCGGGGCGGATGGGGGCCGTGGGTCCCTGCAGTTCTACTTCTGTCTCACCCTCAGGAGATGGAGAACTCCGGAGGGAAGCTTCCAAATGTGCCCGAGAAGCTGAGCGAAGGGATGGATGAAAAATTGATGTGGGTCATAAATATTGCAGGAGAGAATGCACCAGACACACTTAAGGATAAAGTTCAGGGAGAAACCCGCTGCTGTGGAGGGGAAGTTCTGCGGAGAGGAGGGGATGGGAGAGGGAGGCTCCCATCGGGGCTCTGCCGTGTCGCTCCCAGGGCCTGGGACTCCCGGGCCTTCTGAGATGCTGCCCCGCTCAGTGATGCTCCCGAAGGGACAGGATTGCAAGTGTCCACTTGGCGGAGGTCACGGGGACAGAGACGCTCCGTCTGCCTCAGCCTCAGAGCTCCCTCTCTGCGTTCCTTTCGGCTCCCCCAAGTGGAGACGCGGGTGAGACCCCAGAAAAGCTGAGGTCTCCGCTGGGCCCCCGATCCTGGCTGACACTGGATAGTCTTCCTATTCCACAAGCCCCCCAGGCTCTTCCTCATGAGTCCTCTCCACAGGGACGGGGTGGTGTCCACAAGTCTCTGTGACCCTAGGTGTTCCCTTAGAGGTCAAGGTTCTGGGCTCCGAGTCATTGTTCTGTCTTCCTCTTTGGTCCACAGCACCTGGCGGAGCTGGTGCAGAGATTTAGGTGATACATCTTCGTATCCCAATATCTGCTGGGGAACTTCCTTCCAAGAAGACGCACAGCCCAGAAAGGGAGGAGCCAGAGTCTTCACTGCTCATGGGCGCACCCTGTCCACATCACAGATGGCTTCTCCTCGCCTGTCTCTGGCGGTTTATTTCAGGAGCACTTGAGATGGGTGTGCAGTGTGAGGGGAATAGTTAAAAACAATTGAGGGAGGGGTGAAAGTCACTCAGTCATGTCCGACTCTTTGCTACCCCAGGGACTATACTGTCCATGGAATTCTCCAGGCCAGTATACTGGAGTGGGTAGCCTCTTCCTTCTCCAGGGCAGAATCCAGGGATGGAACCCAGGTCTCCCACATTGCAGGCAGATTCTTTACCAGCTGAGCCACCAGGGAAGCCCAAGAATACTGGAGTGGGTAGCTTCTCCCTTCTCCAGTGGATCTTCCCGACCCAAGAATTGAACGAGGGTCTCCTGCATTGCAGGTGGATTCTTTACCAGCTGAGCTACCAGGGAAGCCGGAGGTAGGGGTAGGGAGTGAGAAAGGGCGTGCCAGGGGGTGTGCTCATAAATGTTTAACCGCCAGCGCTAGGGGATGGGGTGGGGGAGGGGAACCACCTTGACAGGTAATGTCCACGGACGTCTGTGTGTCAACAGTTGGCACCGTTGACCTACTCATGGTGACCCATGTCACGCCGCCAACAGGATGCCTGGCAGCTAAGGCAGTTCCCCAAGAAATAGCAATAGACTTACCCAAACTGGCAGGCACATGGTGGGAGCCACTGTCTCTGGAAGCTTAGAAACTTGAATTACCATCATGCCCTGTACCATCAGCCACAGGGAGGCTGGGCACCCTGTTCCTGCCCTTCAGGTGGTCAAAGGGCTGCCTTTCCCTGGCCCCACAGTGGGTCACCAAGGTACATACTGGACACTGGAAAATCAGGGGAGCTTCGGAGAGTTCCTCTGGGCGCACCAACTGCTGGAGGGCCCAGAGTCAGATGTAGGAAGGCGGGAGGGGTAGGCGGGAACTCCTGTGATCATCTCAGAGACAGAGGGGTGGGCCCTCTGGCAACTGGTCCAGCTCTCCCTGCCTGCCGGGGTGTTGATGGCAGCGCCCCCTGCTGGCAGGAAGGTTCCTGACAGCCCTGCCAGCTCTCTTAAGCCTGCCGTGATGACACCTACCAGCTACCCAGCTCCATCTACCCAGCCCAGGTACTGTGCTGGCTGGGCTTCCCAGGTGGTACTAGCGGTAAAAAACCCGCCTGCCAATGCAAGAGATGTAAGAGACGTGGGTTCGATCCCTGGTTCTGGAAGATCCCCTGGAGGAGGGGGTGGCAACCCACTTCAGTATCCCTGCCTGGAGAATTCCATGGACAGAGGAACTTGGTGGCTACAGTCCATGGGGTCGCAAAGAAGTGACTGAAGCAACTCAGCACGCATGCACTATGCTGGGTGCTGTGTAGACCTCATCTCGGTCAGTCTCCACATCCACCCTAGGAGGAAAGTGGGATCTTGATCCCCACTTTACACACAGAAACCAAAGCTTGAATTAAATAAAGTGCCCAAGGTTATAAACCTGCTAAGTAACAGAGTTGGTTCTGTTCCTCTGGAACCTGGCTTCCCAGCCCAACACGTATCATCAAGTGCAAGATCTAGGCCTTTATGGAGCTCTGGACACATCCTCTGCCATTTCTTAGGTTTTGTTCTCTGCAGCAGAAACTTATAGACCTCAACAAATTGGCCCCCAAGGCCAGGTTGCCATGTTCAATCGGCCCAAGGTCAACAGGCTCCTCTGTCCTTGGGATTCTGTCCAGGCAAGAATACTGGAGTGGGTTGCCATGCCCTCCTCCAGAGGATCTTCCCCACCCAAGATCCATCTCCAGCCCCACCATAATCAGCAAGAAGTGTAGACATCAAGGATGGGAACAAAGTCATGTAATGTCACCCCTTGTTATGGGAACAAATTTTTCATTCAGTTGCTCAGTCAAGTTGGACTCTTTGTGACCCCATGGACTGCAGCACGCCAGCCTTCCCTGACTTCCGCTATCTCCCAGAGTCTGCTCAAACTCATGTCATTCTCCCTTCTCCAGTGGATCTTCCCGACCCAAGAATTGAACGAGGGTCTCCTGCATTGCAGGTGGATTCTTTACCAGCTGAGCTACCAGGGAAGCCGGAGGTAGGGGTAGGGAGTGAGAAAGGGCGTGCCAGGGGGTGTGCTCATAAATGTTTAACCGCCAGCGCTAGGGGATGGGGTGGGGGAGGGGAACCACCTTGACAGGTAATGTCCACGGACGTCTGTGTGTCAACAGTTGGCACCGTTGACCTACTCATGGTGACCCATGTCACGCCGCCAACAGGATGCCTGGCAGCTAAGGCAGTTCCCCAAGAAATAGCAATAGACTTACCCAAACTGGCAGGCACATGGTGGGAGCCACTGTCTCTGGAAGCTTAGAAACTTGAATTACCATCATGCCCTGTACCATCAGCCACAGGGAGGCTGGGCACCCTGTTCCTGCCCTTCAGGTGGTCAAAGGGCTGCCTTTCCCTGGCCCCACAGTGGGTCACCAAGGTACATACTGGACACTGGAAAATCAGGGGAGCTTCGGAGAGTTCCTCTGGGCGCACCAACTGCTGGAGGGCCCAGAGTCAGATGTAGGAAGGCGGGAGGGGTAGGCGGGAACTCCTGTGATCATCTCAGAGACAGAGGGGTGGGCCCTCTGGCAACTGGTCCAGCTCTCCCTGCCTGCCGGGGTGTTGATGGCAGCGCCCCCTGCTGGCAGGAAGGTTCCTGACAGCCCTGCCAGCTCTCTTAAGCCTGCCGTGATGACACCTACCAGCTACCCAGCTCCATCTACCCAGCCCAGGTACTGTGCTGGCTGGGCTTCCCAGGTGGTACTAGCGGTAAAAAACCCGCCTGCCAATGCAAGAGATGTAAGAGACGTGGGTTCGATCCCTGGTTCTGGAAGATCCCCTGGAGGAGGGGGTGGCAACCCACTTCAGTATCCCTGCCTGGAGAATTCCATGGACAGAGGAACTTGGTGGCTACAGTCCATGGGGTCGCAAAGAAGTGACTGAAGCAACTCAGCACGCATGCACTATGCTGGGTGCTGTGTAGACCTCATCTCGGTCAGTCTCCACATCCACCCTAGGAGGAAAGTGGGATCTTGATCCCCACTTTACACACAGAAACCAAAGCTTGAATTAAATAAAGTGCCCAAGGTTATAAACCTGCTAAGTAACAGAGTTGGTTCTGTTCCTCTGGAACCTGGCTTCCCAGCCCAACACGTATCATCAAGTGCAAGATCTAGGCCTTTATGGAGCTCTGGACACATCCTCTGCCATTTCTTAGGTTTTGTTCTCTGCAGCAGAAACTTATAGACCTCAACAAATTGGCCCCCAAGGCCAGGTTGCCATGTTCAATCGGCCCAAGGTCAACAGGCTCCTCTGTCCTTGGGATTCTGTCCAGGCAAGAATACTGGAGTGGGTTGCCATGCCCTCCTCCAGAGGATCTTCCCCACCCAAGATCCATCTCCAGCCCCACCATAATCAGCAAGAAGTGTAGACATCAAGGATGGGAACAAAGTCATGTAATGTCACCCCTTGTTATGGGAACAAATTTTTCATTCAGTTGCTCAGTCAAGTTGGACTCTTTGTGACCCCATGGACTGCAGCACGCCAGCCTTCCCTGACTTCCGCTATCTCCCAGAGTCTGCTCAAACTCATGTCCATTGAGTTGATGAATTCTGCCAAAGACGGAGGAGCTCTGCCTCTGAGAAAGGAAGCCGCTGTCAGGAGCAGCTGGCTTCAGCAGGGCTGGTGAGAACAGAGGCTTGTGGTTCGAGAAGGCTGCTGGGAAGACACGGGTGCACAGGGTAACTGACGCACAATCAGCTGTAGTCTCGCGAGCTGTAAGACGCGTCACAATGGCAGAAGACATTAACGACGGAGGGAGAATTAGTTAGCTGTAAGCAGAGCCCACTGAAGCATGTCAGGGTGTCTCCACTAACCTGTGGAAAACGCAACTTCACGCAGTCAATACTGATTATGTAAACAAAAGTCTCCATACCCTGGAGAAGGCGACTTCATTGAGCTCTCCTTGCTTGACAGACACATCCCATGAGTTCCGAGACCGTGAGGCATAATCTGGTACCCCCTCCTCTTTCTAGCATCCTCCCCTCCACCCCATCGGCCAGAATACTCACTTCCCATCCTCTGTTCCCATCCTCTCTGCTCCCTCACTGTTCTCCTTGGAATGACCATTTCCACCCCGTTGGGTACAAACTACATTTCCTGCAAGAGGCAGCCCCAACGCGCTGGCCCTCCCCCTGGGTTCTGATTCCCTCCCCACTGGCTCCACCTGCTACTGGAAAGATCTCTCCCTCCCTTGTACTCCCCCAGCAGGGTTTCTGCATCTTTTTTAATAGTATTACTTTCTCATCAGTATCACATTTATATGTAAGGAAGCTTCTCGAGGGCACAACCCACCTAGTTTATGACTGCACCCATCATGTGTCTGGCTTGGTGCCTGGCATGTAAGAAGGACTCAGAAGAAGTGTGCTAGGTAAGGTTTTAAGTTTTATTTTGGGGGTGAACCTGCCTACCCAAATTTAAACCTGGATCATGACCTGAACTGATGATTCTTCTGGACTTGCCTCTCCCGCGATGAGGGTTACCTGTCAGCCCTTTGTGAATTCGATGATTACACATTCATTCCCAAGTACATGCTCATCCTTAGATGAGCCAATAAAATCTAATTTATTAATCTGTAAAATTGAGACCCAGACAGACCATGACCCTTGGTGACCCCACCACATAAAAACACACAGCAAGCACAGCCCCAAACAGAATCATGTTCCTGGATAACCTTCCAAGCATCTATCTGCCATAAAACTTCTGCATTAGATGCAAGAGCCTCAAGTAGATGAGGAAAGTCCATGGTAATGCATTCAGTGCCACATTTCAAATTGATTAAGCGCAGAGTCTAGCCATGTAGGGGATCCCAGACATTTAAATGTGGAGTTGCATTGAATTTCAAGTACCTTTTCTTGGTCTGCCTGATAAAAATTGCCTCTGTTGGCTTTAATTTCCAGTCCAATGAGTAGCAGGGAAGGAGAAGGCTGAGTATTCAAAGTTACAAAGCAGCATCAGAGTACCTGCCATTTAGCAGAGGAAAAAGCATCGCGTCCAGGGCAAAGAGGAAAAGGAACCCTGGGCTTCTCATTAAGGTGCCTGAGGATTGAAGGGTGACAGGAGAACTCGAGGAGGGAGGGAGGGAAGCGAATCGCCTGCCTGTGCCCAGCACGCACGGTAGCCCCAGAGGCCCTCCATCAACGAGCCGGCAGGACCACCAGCTCTGAGTCTGTTCCTTCCCCAACCTCCAGAACGCAGTGCCCTGGAGCCCAGCAGCCCCGAGATCGTATTTACATGCAGATCAGCTGATCACCGCAGTGCCTGCAGGGGAGACACTCACCCCCCCTCTTCCTGGGCTTGACATTGAATTTGAGCCTCAGGATGAGGAAGGAGGCTGCAGATTCTTGGTCCATCTCTCCTCATCCTGCCTGGCAGGTCACCTGCAGCTCGGTGGACGTGGCTCGCACATGCTGATGGCTTCTGCATCCGTCCTCCACCGCGGCCCAGCAAACCATCACGGATGTAGCAACTGGAGACAACACACATCTCTTGTCTCGCAGTCCCCGTGGGTCCTCAGCCCAGCATCTCCCAGGCTGTGGTCAAGGTGTCAGCTGGGATTGTGACCTCATAGATGGAGAGGCAGGGCGTCCAGGCAAAGATGCTGCCAACAGGCTCAGACATCTTTCCTAGTTTTGAGGCGACCCCGCTTTGTGTGGCCAGCTCTCCACCCTTTCCCTCCAAGACCAGAGACAGCAGCACGAGCTGCCGTCGCCAACTGGACCCTCCGGGGTCCAAACTTCATTTGGTTTCTTTCATCCTTAAACTGGTCACGTGAGGTCAGAACTCTTTTTCTCCACCCTTTACAGATGAGTAAACTGAGGCCTAGAAGGCTAGGCTCCCAGCCCCTACTGCCTTCTCATTTTGCCATCCACCCCTCCCTCCACACCTCCTCCACCCCGCCCTCCACACCTCCTCCACCCCATCTGCAGTCCTCCCCTAAGCTTTACATTCACGTGATTGCTGCCTGATAAACGTGGGTACCCTTCTGTCTCCCCGAGCGTCCAACAGCAGACTTCTAATCTGCTCACTCCACCAGGCTCTCTCCAGACTTGCACCCTCTGTGGCTCTTCACTGCTGCCGCCACTGCTAAGTCGCTTCAGTCATATCCGACTCTTAGCGACCCCATGGACTGCAGTCTACCAGTCTCCTCCATCCATGGGATTTTCCAGGCAAGAGCACTGGAGTGGGGTGCCATTGCCTTCTCCGGCTCTTCACTACTCGGTGAGAAAGGCCAGCTTCCTTCCTGGGGGCCTTGGACTGACTACAAGCCCCATCAGACTTCGCAGCCTCTTCGTAAGAGATAGATGGGCTCCAGGTTAGACATTTACAACTGGCCTCCTGTTTACATCTCATGGGGCACCAAGAAGCGGGCTTCAGGCTGCATGCTTACAGCTGTTAGCATTTCCTGAGGCCAGAGACAAATGGGCTCCAGTTAAGGCATTTACAATCTGTCTCCTGTTTGCCTCCCAAGTGGAGTAACAACGGCAACAGGGTAAATAGCCAATGTTTCTCTCTTGTAAACGCTTAAGGTAATAGTCGTGGCAGTAGCCAAGCTATTAGTCACCGCAAGGACAAAATGGGCAAAGCCTTGTTTCACTAAAGGATTACGAGATCTCTGCTCCCACCTCTTTTGGGACAAGGGAGACACTGCACATACTCAGGAAGGCTCCTTGTGGGGCAAAAGTCAAGAAATAATACCAGGTCGTAATGAGTCTTGCTCCTCCCAGAAGCCTTCACTTTGAGATCCATCTTGGCTGAGGGGTGAGTGTGCACCCAGGGGAGGGTCCCAGGGTAGATCAGAAGCAGATAATTGGCCCAAAGGAAGACAAAGACCGGGAGAAACTGACCTATACAAATGACTTAATCAGCCCTTCACTGCATTCCTCCTTACGAGGCAGGACACCCACAGCCTTTATCTCCTTGTTTCTGCCTTAACTGAACAAACCATTTTCTGTGTGCTTTCCCATTTTTGTGCTGTGTCTTTGGCAATAAACCTTGTACCTGCATTTATAGTTTTCTGCGTCTGTGATAAACTCATTTTCTTTTTTCCACTAGGGACAAAGATCCAGGGGAAAATGGCCTCTAGCCTCTAGCCCTTGCTGGTCTGGTGGCCGGGATTTCTGGTCCTCATCCAGGCTATTCAGGTTCAATTCCCTGGCAGGGAATTAAGATCTCGCTTCACGCCAATGCTCTCTGCTGCCTTACCGAGGTCGTTCTCACCTCTCCCCATGTGGCCCATGCAGACACCCCGACTCTTCACTGTTCCATGAATGCATCGTGAATTTCGTGCCTGTGGATTTTGCACATGCTCCTTGTCTGTAGAGAGTACTCTGCGCTCTTTCCCAGACAGGCTCCTACTCAACCATCAGCGCCCAGCTCAGACGCCCCCTTCTTTGCACAGTCTTCCCTACTGAGCCTCTAGTTCCGCTCTGTTCCCGCCTGTTCAGCACCCCAGACACTCGCGGGTATGTAGCTGCCATCCACACTCCATTGGGAGCTCCGGGAGGGTGGGGTCACTGCGCTGCACACCCTTGAGTCTCCACTGCCCAGCCCTGGGCCTCATTACTGCTGACAGATATTTATAGAAAGTCCGTTTAGAGTTTGCTCTGATACAACTTTTATTTGATCTTGACGATGAGACTGTGGAGAAGAAGGGAAAATAGGAGACGGGGGAAATGGGAAGAAGGCCTCTCTTCTATCGGGGAACACCAGGAGAGATGGAGTGAGTACGCCTATGAGCTTGCTGGGGCGCCGTAACAAAGTAGCAAAGACTGGGCGTCTGAACAGCAGAGGTCTGCTTGCTCCCAGCTCTGGGGGCTGGAATGTTGACGGGGCTGATTTCTGAAGCCTCTCTCCTTGGCTTCAGGACAGCGGTCTTCTCCCTGTAAACACCAGGCAGACTGGATCAGGCCCCCACCCCGCTCCTGACCTTAGTTTAACCTTATTAAAAAATCACTTCATTAAAGGGCCTATCTCTACGTACAGTCACATTCTGAGGTTCTAGGGGTCAGAGCCTCAGCATATGAATTTGGGGGCAGGGATGCAGTTCAGCTCATCGTGACCCTGCCTGGCAGGTGGCAAGGTGATGACGGTCACCTGGGTGGCCTTTAGACCACTCCCGTATGCCACCAGTAGCCCTCGCTGTCCCTCTCCTTTGTGTAACGCCTAAGGGTGCCCAGTACGGAATGTGGCCTTAGCCGTCAGTCTCCCACCAGCATCCTCAGAAGGTCCGTGTCTACCCAGCGGGTCTACAGGGATCTTCAGTTCTCGCCATCTGGCTTAGATGCAGGGGCTGCCAAGGGCGCCTCCCTGACTGTCCTCTCGCAGGGGTGCCCTCCCCCGTGACTTACAGATGGAAACCACCCCCCAGGCTGCCCGCCTCCTGTTTCCTTGGGCGCAGCCCTCCAGCCCCTGCCGGCACCTCTCCCTTCACTCTTCATTAAGTCTCCTCTTGTTCCCTAGTCATTATACGTACAGTCACATTCTGAGGTTCTAGGGGTCAGAGCCTCAACATATGAATTTGGGGGCAGGGATGCAGTTCAGCTCATCATGACCCTGCCTGGCAGGTGGCAAGGTGATGACGGTCACCTGGGTGGCCTTCAGACCACTCCCGTATGCCACCAGTAGCCCTCGCTGTCCCTCTCCTTTGTGTAACGCCTAAGGGTGCCCAGTACGGGATGTAGACTTAGCCATCAGTCTCCCACCAGCATCCTCAGAAGGTCTGCGTCTACCCAGCGGGTCTACAGGGATCTTCAGTTCTCGCTGTCTCGCTTGGATGCAGGGGGCTGGCTGCCAAGGGCACCTCGCTGACTGTCCTCTCGCAGGGGTGCCCTCCCCCGTGACTTACAGATGGAAACCACCCCCCAGGCTGCCCGCCTCCTGTCTCCTTGGGCGCAGCCCTCCAGCCCCTGCCGGCACCTCTCCCTTCACTCTTCATTAAGTCTCCTCTTGTTCCCTAGTCATTCCCCCGGTGTGGCCTTGTCAATCCCGTAAAGCTGCCACCTCTTTGAGAGCCGCATCTGGGTTTCACGCTGTCATTCCTCACGGCCCCTGAGGACTGACGCCCATCAGTCATGTATGACTTTTTGTGACCCCACGGACTGTAGCCTGCCAGGTTCCTCTGTCCACGGGGATTTCCCATGGGCAAGAATGCTGGAGTGGGTGGCCGTGCCCTCCTCCAGGGGATCTTCCCGACCCGGGGATCGAACCTGCCTCTCTAGTGTCTGCTGCCTTGGCAGGCGGGCTCTTTATCACTGGAGCCACCTGGGAAGCCCGACCCCCATCCTAGGCACTTAATAGACACCAGCTAAAATGAACTGAGAGGCATGGAAAGGCTTCAGCTCCACTGACTCACTTTCCGGAATTAAAATCGAAACCCAAACTTTGGGAACAAAGGGTCAGCCAGCTTCGGATGTCCCCCTCCCCTCTCCTTGACAGGCTGAGATGGGGAGCCGGAGTAGGGGGTCTCAGGCATGTCTTAACAGGCAGCTGACCCTCTCCTCCAGGGCTCCAGACCTGCTTCTCTTTCCCTTCCGCCCTGTCCTCTCCGGGTGCCCATCTTGCACACACCGCCCGTGCTTCTGCTCCAAACACTGCCCCCCTACAGCTGAGCAGTGGTGACAGGGGCATCTTGCTTCTCTGCAAGGGGAGCTCCCTGTCCCATCTCATCGTCTGCTCTTCCCAGTTCTGCCCTGCCCTTCAGGCTATGTTTCATGCCAACAGTGACATTTCACAAAATAGGTCTCTGAAGCCTTTGTCAGAAGCCGAGTCCCTTGAAAAATGTGTTCTCTTATAAAATCAGCGAGAGAACACTGCTCCTTGATTTTCCTCTTGGGCACTCCCCATCTAAACATGCAAAGTAAAGGCTCTGAGAAGTCCTGCGAGAAAGACATCCGTTTATCTGTCCTGAACTTGGCTTTCCCTAACTTTGTGATTACCCTCCACACAGATCCTTCTTTGCTCCCCTTCCCCACCACACACACGACGACTTCTAATAGCCCAGGGACTCGTGTGGGACTCATGGGCTCGTGTTTAGGGCAACAAGTGGAAAGCGGCTGATTGAGGAAGGAGGAGGGACCAGGAGAGATGCCGTGACAGCATCAGCGTCACTACCGCCGCCATCATCAATAGCAACAGCACTGATAGCAGCATCGGCATCATCCCAGCATCAGCATCATCCCAGCCATCATCATCACCAGCAGCGGCAGCAGCAGCCTAACCATCATCACCAGCAGCGGCAGCGGCAGCAGCAGCGGCACGCCGGGGCCCAGCCCGTCGACCTATCTTTGGGCTCCCAGGTCACTCTCTGAAATGGAAAGAAGTGAGCCTCCAAGGTCACATGTCCTTGGGATGCGGCGCGGTCACAGGCAGGAGGAGAAGTGGTTTCCAAAGCAGCAGCAAGAGCAGGGCTGTTGGATTCGCCTCTGCCTCCCGCTGGTCCTCTGTCTTCGCGTCTGCCTGTCTCCCGCCCTCCCCACGGCACACCCAGAGCTGTACCTCTCAGCTCGGGGCTGAGTCAAGACCCTGGAGCCTCAGAGCTCGGCTCAGGGTCCACAGAGCTGGGAAGCGAGCCCCGAGGCTGCAGTTAGGGTGCGCGGGGGCGGAAACAGCGCAGGCTTGAGGCTTTGGTATTCTGCTCAGAGAGGCTGTCGGGCCCCATGTCAATAGATTGATATTCTTCTGATGAGATTCCTCCCCGAGGCCTCGGGGAAGAGTCTGAGAGGCAGAGAACAAGGGAAACCGCTTGAGATTCAGGCGCTGCTGAGACCTGCTGCCTAGACCCGCTCCTGAACCTGCAGAGCTTGTGGGCTGTGGCTCCCTGGGGGGGGCGGTGGGGCGAGTCGGCCCTGGAGGCTGGCCTGAGACCTGCTGCCCTGTCCCTGCTCTAAGCCCATCCTTCGGGCAGCTGGACACGCAGGGTCATCCACTCTGGCAGCTCTGGATCAGCAGAGTCCGGTGGCCCCCTGGGCAGTGTTGGTCAGGGAGCACGTCTTGCACTCCGTTCCCAGGAAGGGGTGGGACACCTTGGGCTTAACGATGGGCCTGCAGTCCTGGCAAAGCAAGGCTCATTGGGCCTGCTGGGAAACATCCTGTGGAACCCAGCTGAGTTGCAATTACAGAGAAAGATTTCCTATTCTTTTCCATGTTTTGTGGTTAACCCAGAAGCCTGAGCAGTGTGTGTGGTGAGCAGGCCCGAAGAAGGCTTGGCGAACTGACCACGGGCACCTCCAGCTTCCTTTGGAAGCCAGCTTTTCCTCTGGGGCAGGTGCCCTGGAATCCGGGCCGGCTGTACACAGTTCAGCAACTCAATTCCAGGAGACGGAGGCACCGGGTGTGTGGCACCAGTGAAGCCTCACACACCCCATACTTCTCTCTGCTTGTCGCCTCTGCTGGTTCGTGCATGCCCCATCCTGGTCCCCGAGAGCAGTTTGCTTTCCGGAGGCCGGAAAAGAGAAGCTGGGAGAAGAGCACTCTTTTGGTATGAACGTGATGGATGTGGCAGCCCCAAGGGGGACCGGATACCAAGGCAAGGACTTTAGTGTCTGCTGAACTTACTGGTAGAATTTATCACTCACTCGTCTTTGGCAGGTTATCAGCTTCTAAGAGCCTCAGTTTCTTCACCCATTAAATTGGATCACAATACCTGCACTAACTGAGTTAACAAATAATATCAACATAGAGGCGAGTTGAGAGTCTGAGGCCATGGAAGAGACTGGGCTTGGGACACAAGACTGGGATCACCCACGTTTAGACAATGTTAAAAATCTTGGAATTGGAGACTTCCCTTGTGGTCCAGGAGCTAAGACTCCACCCTCCCAGTGCAGAGGACCCAGGGTTGGTCCCTAGTCAGGGAACTAGGTCCCACGTACTGCAACCAAGAGTTCACATGCCGCAGCTAAAGATCCTGCTTTGTGCAGTGAAGATCCCGCAAGTGGCAACTAAGATCTGGTGCAGCCAAACAAATATTTAAAAAAGAAAAAATCTTGGGACTGCGTGAGGTCATCAAGGGAGTGAGTGAGGACAGAGGAAAGGAGCGGGTGGGACGTTCCAAGGTCTCAAAGTCTGGAAAATGAGAAGAAACTAACAAGAGAGCCAAAATGGCACACTGAGGATGAGACACAGCACAGAACAGATGCTCAGTTACTCGCAGCCTTCATCAAAACCATCACTATTCTTCAGATCAGAGGACTGGAAAGACGAAGCTTTAAAACAAAAATGGCAAGAGTTCAGGAGGATTTGCTTCCCCTACTTTTTCCTCTTTTCCTTCCCTTTCCATTCTAGTTCCCATCACCCCTAATCTCAGGCTTCCAGCTACTTAATAAAAATAAAACAAAGCTATTGAAACTTCTGATTGCATTAAAATGACGAGCTCGTGAAGCTCAGTTCAAGAAGAGCTGAGGTCTTTAGGTAGTCGGCTGGGTGAGTAAGCACAGAACAGAATCATCGAGGGGAGAGTCAGGAAATCAGATGTGACTTTGTCCTCTTAGCAACTCACCGGGTGACCTCGGGCAAGTCTGTCCCTGCCCCAGTCCTTGAGGAAGATGGAGACTCCCATTTCGGTGACGATACTGATGAGCTCATCCATTTCCCTACTCAGATGGCATCTTTGCCATTTGCTTTTCTTGTCTCCAAAGCATATGGATCCTATTCTCAATTATTAAAGAGAGATAATGGTGCTTCTGCTTCCCCCATGAGAGTCTAACCTCGAATTGTTGGCTGTTTAGTACTAACAAAGTCTGGGAGGGAAGCACAATTTAGGGGTGACGGTCCAAGATCCCCTATCCCATCCACCCCTGTGGGCGCTCTGAGACCCAGTGCATCTCTCTGGACTACCGGAAGGCCAATTACTCGAACCATATTAGTTTATTTCCTTGCGTAATTATCTTCATTGAATTGCATTTTAGGAATCATGCCCTTGGCTTTAATTAAACATCCTTGAAACAGCCATGCAAAGTTCACTGCTGCATTTGCAAAAGAGCTACTGATGCAGGCACCCTCCATGCGATTCTGGAAAAGTCTTCCTGCTTTTTGTGAAGCACAAGTCTGCAGGATATTAATAAAAATTTCATCATGGGAAAAGGTTAGCGAGTTTGGGAGAAAGAAACCAAGTGTCTTTCTTAAAGGTTATCTTAGAGGCTTTACTAACAAAAAAATATGGTGGATCCTCAGAAAGAGGACAAACTCTGCAAGGTTTTCTGTTTCCTTGGCCACAGGATCCTGTTCTGGTGGTGCAGTTCTTGGGATCAGAGCTCTGCGTGCCCAGCGGGACAGGCTTTGAGTGCCTCAGGCTCGGTTAGTCAAGCACCACGAGCTGCCGTTTGGCAAGATACAAAGTGGAGGCTACGTAAGCAGTTGACAGCGGAGCCTGCAGGTGGATGACCAGCGAATGGGCAGCTGGGTCATCTGTGCAGACTGATCTTGGGTACCTGGGGTCCCAAGGGGCTTTGCAACTTCCTGATTGTATCAGATATTAGCTTTGCTCTTCATGGAGTCAGGGCTCCCAGTCTCGAATATATGACTCAGTGACCCTCCTGGACAACACCACACAAAGTTAAAATATTTAAAAGATAATCTAATGCTAGGAAAAGGACACAGAGATATGTGCTGTGCTGCTGTTTCATAGGTGTGATGGAGAGGAGTGTCAATGGCTCCAGGAGCTTGAGAGCTAGGAGCTGCACGGTCTTTCTCCCCCGTCTCCTGCACTTGGAGTCTCTCTCTTTCACTTCCAAACGTGCACACCCCATCAATCCTCAAATTTCAGCCTCGGAAGCTGCGAGAAAGCCCCTTGGGGAACACTCACTCTGCTCCTCCCCTTCACTGGGCAGACCGTCCAGCACAGGTGTATGTGCAGATTGCATGCCCTTCTATTGATGCAAGGTTAATTATTTAGAGGCTAATGATTTCGTTTTAAAGTGGGAATTGAAATATGTTTTGGTAAAGCTTCCAAAGTGAAGGAGGGAATAGGGAGGAAGAGGGTAGATCAATGGGTAAATATGATTGCCTGATGGTCTGGGTCCAGCCTCCTTTCTAAGGCTGCATCTCTACCTGGAAGGTACAAGATGATCAATATCACAAGCATCCTTAAGAGAACTACATTGACCAGCCCGGGTCAGCAGAGTCTGTTTGGTGGGATATAAGAGAGTGATTAGTTAGTCCTCCAGCCTGAAGTGTTTGCAGAGCTACTTGTAACTTTGCCACTGGAGCAAAATTCCTTGATCTTGGAGCTCTTTCTGCATTTAAGAGCCCTTGGAGGAGAGAAACCCTGGAACATGTTGTCGTCCTCAGCTGTTGGCTAACCCTGGAGCTCAGGAGTCCAGCTGAGGGTGATGAATGCCAGTGTACCCCAGGTCCCGAGGCTAAGACAGGGAGACTGACAGATTAGGGAAAACCTCTGGGACCACATTACCTCCTGGCAGGTGGAGTAAAGACCCTACATATGGGCAGACATACCTCTTTTCTCATCATTTGTGGCTTTGAGAGGGGAGGCATCAGTTTAGCCTGAGCCCCACCTGCAAGTCTAAAGGAGGGATGTACTTTGACCCTGGGCGGCCCCTCCCTCCAGGCCACGCCCCTGGGGGGTTTAGTTTGCATCTTCACAGTGGATAGGGTGCCCAGGCAAGAAACTCAAGACAGATGCCAGGCGGAGATCGCAGTTCTCTTGGTGGACCCAGCATTAGCGAGCTTTACAATTGCTTCTCCCCTGCCCACTCCTACAGGCTAGGAGAGCTTCTGAGCATCCTTCCATGGGGGTCCCGTGCCCTCCTTGAGTGAAAGCAGACTGGTTTACCAGGATCCTGCAGAGATGCCAACTGGGGAGCCGCATCCTCCAGCCTCTCAAGCACAGAGGTCTGTAGGGAGGCTCAGACTTGGTGGTCATGCTCTCTGCACAGAGAAGTGTGTACACAACAGGGGATGCACGCAGGAGATGGGGCAAGCACACGGGACAAAACCGAGAGTAGATGCAAGGAGAGGGGTGATTCAGGGGCCACAGGTGTGGACGGTGGCTCCGCAGAAGACACCACCCTTCGGTGCGTTTTCACTGGACCCCAGAGAGGACAGTCCATGTGGAGGTGGCGAGGACAGTCCACGTGGAGGTGGCAATGACTGCCCTGCCAGGGCAGGCTGTCGGAAGGGGGCTGCCTTTAGGCTGGCATTGTGGCAGAGCAGTAGGGCCACCCTCATCTTGGAAGCTTTAAGAGTGTGTAAGTGGAGGGGGATGTGGATGGAGGCAAGAAAAGGTGAAGAGTTCCAACTTGGTGAAGCTGGGGGTTTGCAGGGCTGGCTTTGTATTCATCTGAGCAACCCTAGGAAGGCCCAAGGGATTGCCGACTGGAGCCCAAGTGATCCTGTGGGTGGCTGTGCTGTGCCGAAGCCCTTATCAAGGCTCCTGGGGGTGGCAGCAGAGGTGGGCATGGTTGAGGACCCCCAACACCCACCTCATCTTTGCAGGGACCACAGAACTGTGTGCATAAAAGGTACCTTTTCCTGTTCACCAAAGAGTTGAGTCATCACATGCTGAAGGAAAGGCTTGATTGGGGGTGGTGGAAGGAAGGTTGGAAGCAGAGACTTGTTTTCTCGATAGTTTTCTTCAAGGCCATCCCAGAAGCCGCTGGCATTGGCTTCATTTATCCAAAGGGCTGGGCGAATGACCCTCTACAACCCAGGGATCCTGAAACATTTAGAAGCTCTAATGTTCATGGAAGGAGAGAACAGAACCTGTTCTCGATGGAAACTCAATTATTTAGGAAGGGAGAGTTCCTGGTGTCTGGGGTGGGGAGGTGGCTGGGGGGCACCTCCTACCATGCTGATGGGGTGCAGGATGCCCTGCCTGGGACTTATGCCCTGCTCTGTGGGAGATGCCTCTTTCACAGTGTTGCCCTCTGAGGGACTTTTCTCATGAGGAAACTCTTCATTAACATGCTATCCATGCTGTGCTAAGTCACTTCAGTCATGTCTGACTCTGTGAGACCCTATGGACTGTAACTTGCCAGGCTCCTGTGTCCAAGGGATTCTCCAGGCAAGAATACTAGAGTGAGTTGCTATGCCCTCCTCCAGGGGATCTTCCCGACCTTGGGATCAAACCTGCGTCCCTTCTATCTCCTCATTGGCAGGCAGGTTCTTTACCACTAGCGCCACCTGGGAAGCCCTCATTAACCTGCTGCTGCTGCTGCTAAGTCATTTCAGTCGTGTCCGACTCTGCGACCCCATAGACGGCAGCCCACAGGTTCCACCGTCCCTGGGATTCTCCAGGCAAGAATACTGGAGTGGGTTGCCATTTCCTTCTCCAATGCATGAAAGTGAAAAGTGAAAGTGAAGTCGCTCAGTCATATCTGACTCTTAGGGACCCCATGGACTGCAGCCAACCAGGATCCTCTGTCCATGGGATTTTCCAGGCAAGAGTACTGGAGTGGGGCACCATTGCCTTCTCCGCATTAACCTGCTACCACAGCCTATTTCTTCCGACAGCGTCTCACTCTGATGCAGCTTAGGAGGGCGTGGTTTCAGGCAATGCCAGTTGCAACACCCCCATCAATTGTTGTCAGGGGCTGGCGCCCGAGTTCTGTGAATTTCAGCTGATATGGGT
Source organism: Cephalophus harveyi (assembly GCA_006410635.1). NCBI lineage: Eukaryota > Metazoa > Chordata > Mammalia > Artiodactyla > Bovidae > Cephalophus > Cephalophus harveyi. Next base: position 678,445 of record SJYT01032158.1, on the reverse strand, counting down.
CCTGCAAGAGCTGGCCGTCACCCGCACCTGTCCACAAACGTGCACTCAAGTGTGGACTGGCCCATCTGCCTCCTCTGGGAAGCGTGGTTTTCAGCAGCGTCAGGCTGGGAAGACAGACTTTTCATTATCCCCAAAGTCCTGTGGGGGCAGTTGTCACAAGTATTCTCCCAGCAGCCCACGGCCCACACAGATCAATGCGAAGCTCTATCCAGCACGAGCGACCGTGGGGGACAGGTGGAGAATCCTGCTGCATCTTGCATGTGTCCTAAGGGAAGAACTTCAAAAGAGATGAGCTCACGTGGGCGTTACTGTGGTCCAGAGAGGATCTGGCTCATTCCTTCCTTAGATAAGCATTTATCCTACTATGTGCCAGGCAGATGCCAAGAAAGAGGTGTCTTCAAACAGTCTGTGGTTGTCTGGGGGAGGCAGCTGTGGAAATCTGTCACTTAGAAACAGCATGAAAGTGCTAGGGAAAAAAAAATTGTTTTGTTCATTTATCACTCACTCATCCATTCACCCATAGCAACTACAAAGGGTTTCACTGCTAGGAACTGGATGCCCTGAACTTGACATTCTAGTGGGGGAGACCAAGCTGGAAACCATCAGCGGTAGCGATTTAAGTCAGAAGGAACTGCTTAGCGATAGAGAGAGGATCCTGAGAGCAGGGACTTGCAGAGAGCTGGGGTTATTCTTTCCAACCGCTGAGGTCAAGTTCATATGGGTTGTTGTGGGCTTTATGTTTCCCGCATCTATTTTGGGGAGTGTGGCTGCTTCGCTAGAAATGTTAAGATGGTCACTGTTCTTCCCTCCTGCTGGGCCCCAGGGTCACCCAGCGGGTGTCCCCACCATCTGCAGGGATGATCTGCTCCAGACTGGCCTTGCAACCCCACTCCCGGGAGGAGGGAGCCGCAGCTGCGTCTCCACGGCCTCTTGGCCTCATTCCGTCACCCAGTGAAGGCAGGAGGAAGGTCAAGTTCATGAGAAATGGTCCACTGCAGAGTCGTTCAGTCCTGGAGTCCAAGTTCTGGCTGCTGGTGAGTTCTTAAATCTAGGGACATGAATTCAATTCCTCCCGAGCCATCGTGGTTGGAACAAGGAGACCTTCGTTCCAGCCCTACGGCCAGGCTGTAGGGGTGATGACATTTCTCTGTACGGTGAGTCCCCTACCTATGAATGAGTTCCATTCCAGGAGCACGTTCATAAGTCCAGTTTGTGAGTCCAACAAAATTCAGCTCGGTACCCAACTAACACAACCGGCCACATAGTACCTCACTGTAATAGGTTTATAATACTTTCTCACACAAATTAGACATGAGAAACAAGCATAAAATAAACACTTTGAGCTTTACAGTACAGTGCCTTGAAAAGTGCAGTAATGAAGATGGCAGCTGGCATCCAGGGGTTGGCATCGAGTGATCAAGCAAGAAGAGTTACTGACTGGAAGAAGGAGAGGAGGTGGAAGATGGTGGGGCTGAAGGGTCAGCTGCAATAGGAGATGGGGAGCAAGCTGCGATGTCACTCACGCCTGACGATGATGGAACTCGGGTTCGCGTCTTTGAAAGTTCTCGACTCGAAGGTTCGTACCTAGGGGCCTCACTGTATTAAGAAGCAACGGTCCTTCACCGAAAAAGGACTTGACTCAGCAGGAGCAGACCCACACCAAGCGCTGAGAAATGTTCTGCAGCCCAGCATCTTCCAACAGAGCAATAGATTAATGGGTAGAAGAGGTGATGGGACATTCACGATAAAGCAGAGGCTTATGCCCAATAGAAGCTGAAGGGTGTTCAACGTCACTATCCACCAAAGAAATGTGAATTGTAAATCTATTTTTCCCCCTCATCTAATGGGTTGTTGCTGTTTGTTGCCCAGTCTCTCAGTCATGTCTGGCTCTTTGCCACACCATGGACTGCAGCATGCCAGGCTTCCCAGTCCTTCACTGTCTCCCGGAGTTTGCTCAAACTTATGTCCATTGAGTCGATGGTGCCATCCAACCATCTTCTCCTTTGTTCCCCCTAAAGCACAGAATTTGCTGCTGAGTATGTAAGGAAAAGGCAGTTTTCATCTCTTGCTGCTGATGGGGATGGAAATTGGTGCAAACCTTCTGGAGGGTAATTTGGCAATTTGTGCATCAACAGCCATAAAATGCTCATACACTTTGAGCCAGTAATTTTGCTTTTAGGATTTTATCCTAAGGCAAAAATCAGATTTATGTACAAGATTTATGGCCAATAATAATATTCATCTCAGTCATTAGCATAATAGAAAAAATATTAGAAAGTACCTAAAAATCCCGAATAGGGGATTGGCTAAATAATTGATGGCCCAGCTTAAGAATGGAAAACAGTTCTTTCATTAAAAATGATTTTCTCAAAGAATATTTAATGATGGGAAGAAGTAGTGTAAAAGCAGGGCACAGAATACTAGATGGAGTGTTTAAAGTTTGTTAAAATTTAATAATAAAGTGCAGGAAAAGGGATTAAAACAAGTGTGGATTTGGCTACGGGGGGCATCTTTCTTTACGTGTTTTTGTATTTGGTGTTATAAGGTATCATATATCCTCTCCAAGCTTCAGTTTGCTGTTCTGTAGTTGCGACTCATCACTTCTAAGTGCTGTGTGCTTGGCAGTCAGCACCGTATTTGAAAGTGCCCTTGACAAGGATCAATTCATTGTAATACTCCACGAATGGTTATAATATCATTGCCAATGACACACCCATAATCCAGACAGCATCCATGATAATTGCTAAGGTTGCTTATCTCTCTGCATGTTTTACAAGACAGCAAAAGGATTCTCTAAGTCATTTTTTACCAAGATTCCTAATATTCACCTTCCTCCCAAGGGTGGACAAACTCCCAGCCTGTTGTATCAAGTATAATCATCTCAGTTCTTGCCTATTTCAGAGTCCTTCTCTCTCAAACTCTAGGTCCTGTTGATCTTTAGTATCTCGTGTCTTATCTTACCTCACATGATTCTGTGTTGAGATGGTGTAAACTATATATTTACTAATTGGAGAGGATTTGAGCTCCCGGAGCTGCTGTAACTCAAAGTTCTGTTTTAAGTAAAGTCATCTCCTTTAATGCTTTCCTTTAATGCTCTCTGCAAAGTGCCTGTTTCTGTCCTCTGGGAGACCCAGGCTTTATAGGGCTCTCCTTTTTTCATGCTGAGGTCTCTCGGAGGCCTCTCTGGGGCCCATATTCTGTTGAGGCTAAAAATTGATACATGCGGGGGAAAAAAGAACTTTCAGATGGGTCAGTGTGTAAAAGGGTCCCCTACTGTGCAGAAGTTTTAAGCTGGGCAAAATACTTGTTCCATCAGACACTATGACTCACCCACTCTGTCTGACATGGCCTGGAGCTTTGCCATGTAATTCACACACGTCTTCTGTGGAGATGCAGCAGACAGAATCATTCTGGAGCCCTGAGTGCGAGTCCAGAACAGACAGAGCTCTGCCTTTTTTTAATGGACAAAGTTTAGGGCATCTTCTTTTCAAAGTGAAACATCCCCAACCCACCTGACTCACAGAGAGGAAAGAAACCGCTGTCCCCAGCCAAAGTGGTGAGAATAACTTGGGGCCTGCAGCTGATGAGGGATCTTGTGGGGACGTCCTATTCATCCACGTGTGAGTGACATTCTGACTTGAGAAGGCATGCAGTCTGATCAAAAGTCACATAATTAATGATTTTTTTGATAAAAGAACTCTTTGATTCTTCATTTTAATGTAACTTTGACCTCTTTTTCTTTCTATGTCATGAAAGAGTCCTTGACTAGGCTAAACGTGTTCTCTCTCCCCCAGCGTGCAGTTCATCACAAAGCATCCTCATTTACTTTTCCTGGCAATGGAGAGCACCTTAATTTTTCTGTGGTGACAAGAATTGCCTTTGGCCCTGGGGGAGAGGTGAGGAAGATTCTTTAAAAAAAAAAATTCATTTATTTTAATTGGAGGATAATTTTTTTTACAATATTGTGATCATTTTTGCCCTAGGTACATGAACTGGCCACAGGTACACATGAGTCCTGGCCACAGGTACACATGAGTACCCCATCCTGATCCCCCCCCCCCCCCCTGTGCACCCCATCCCTCTGGGTTGTCCCAGAGCACCGGCTTTGGGTTCCCTGCTTCACGCATCGAACTGGGCAAGATTCTGATCCTGGAAACGGAGGGAAATGAAGTTCTTTCTGCCACAGATGTCGCATGAGCCCTGTTGATGCGTGACTGCTAGCCGTCTTTCCCTTTTCCTTCCATCCTTCCTTTTCTGCCAAGTAGGCTGTTCTTTGGTTTTGTGGTACTACGGTACAGTATTGGGGCACAGAAGGAAGAAAAGGCTAGAGCTAAGCTGGCTGAGGGAGCGGAGCTTGTGCAAGAATATTTGAAGAAGAAAGTGGGAGCAGCTGCTGTTAAGAAGAGTGGACAGAGGGAAGGGGGAATTAAAGAAATAATTCTGTGACCTGTAAATCCCCTTCAGAGACTCCAAGCAAAGCACTTGTGCTATTTTATGATTATTTTTTGACTACTAGACTCCCCAGTAAAAAAGTAAGTTCACTTTGTATCATATCACCATGTCATGAGCATCATTTTTTTTTTTTTTTCCTAGAGGCCGGAGAGTTTAGCCCGGCCCTGCGTCTCGGGAGGGGGCGGAGGTGCCTCCCGGTGCCGCGCTAGCGCAGCAGCTTCTCCACACGTGCACACGGGGAACTCGCCTCTCGCCCGCCGCCCATTAGCATCATTTTAAAGACATGCGTCTTAATGGCTGCATCATGTACCGTACTTTATTTAATCAGTTCCCTATTTTTGGACAGTCAGTTCAGTTATTTTGCTGTTTATAAATACATCGATGATCGATATTTTTGTCTGTGATTCTTCTGTCATTTTGTTCACTTAGGATAATCGAGGAGAAGGCAATGGCACCCCACTCCAGTACTCTTGCCTGGAAAATCCCATGGACGGAGGAGCCTGGTGGGCTGCAGTCCATGGGGTCGCAAAGAGTCGGACATGACTGAGCGACTTCACTTTCACTTTTCACCTTCATGCATTGGAGAAGGAAATGGCAACCCACTCCAGTGTTCTTGCCTGGAGAATCCCAGGGATGGGGGAGCCTGGTGGGCTGCCGTCCATGGGGTCGCACAGAGTCAGACACAACTAAAGCGACTTAGCAGCAGCAGCAGGATAATCGATGGTTGCTGTCCTAACAGACAAACTAGTCTCAATGGCTTAGCAGATGTTGACCGAGAAAAAAGGCACAACCAAACGCTGAGAATTATGTTTCATTTGGTGGACTTACTGAGGATTTAAGCCAGGGAGGCAGGCTCAGAGAGCTCTGAGGGATTGCTCTAAAGACATAAGAGAGGAGCCCGGACATACGGGATTTTTGCAAACAAAGAAAAACCGCAAACAACCAGGTAGTTGGAACATCAAAAGTTGACTATTAATTAAAGAAGATGCAGATATCTCAAGCGATGAATTTAGTGCTTTTCTGTGTAAGAGAAGATGTGAGAGTCTGGACTCCTTGAAATCACTCCTTTGATGTGCATCATAACAATCTAGGGTCAGCATCCAGCGCTTGTCCATCCTGAATCCCCTCCGGTGCACCTTCAGAGGTGGAAGCAGTGACTAATGCGGTGGCTGCCGCGACATCCTTTGTAACTGGTAGGGGAGGGACATTCTTCAATCACACAAGTTAAAGACTGACTTTTGGATCCATTTACAGCCTAGGGTTGGCGTGGGGGACTCGGCTTTTGCAGAGGTGAGGGACTCGGGGTCCCTCCCATTTCGTGGCGTCCCCTACCTGAGGGCCTCAGAGCCCCATGCTGGGAAGACAGGAAGAAGGGAGCTTGGAGAAGGCATGCATGCGCTTGACCTCCTCTGCCCAGGGAGGACAGAACCACCTTTGTGCATGGTCCACCGCTGAGGGTTCGCCACATGGCCTCACCCCACAAGCAAGGGGGCTCAGAAGAGAATCTGGATGCAGCAAAGAGGGAGGGTCAACGGATGCTGGTTAATAACTGGCCAAGGTGCCGCTGCTGCTGCTAAGTCGCTTCAGTCGGATCTGACTCTGTGCGACCCCATAGACGGCAGCCCACCAGGCGCCACCATCCCTGGGATTCTCCAGGCAAGAACATTAGAGTGGGTTGCCATTTCCTTCTCCAATGCATGAAAGTGAAAAGTGAAAGTGAAGTCACTGAGTCGTGTCCAACTCTCAGCGACCCCATGGGCTGCAGCCTATGAGGCTCCTCCGTCCATGGGATTTTCCAGGCAAGAGTACTGGAGTGGGGTGCCATTGCCTTCTCTGGCCAAGGTGCTACCTACCCACCAACTCACTCTCAGATCTTTAGGATACAAATGGCTACATTTTGCAGCAATGCTCATCTAATACTAGATACTTTTCCGTTTGCATTCTCTTTTTGCTTATTTATAGCGACATTCAGCTGGCTCTTCTTTCTACCCCTATAGCCCATGGTCCCCTAGGAAGGTTTGGTGGGATGCAGGCACCGTCTCGGGGAAGGAGCCTCAAAACTCACATGCCTGTATTGCCCAGGACCCCAATTCCTCCCACATCTCTGATGCTGCTTTATTTTCCTAGGTACAGAGTCAAGCTGTCATTGACTCTTTTGTGTATTTCAAAGTCCCTGATCCCAAGACTGCAGGAGGACTCCCTGCCGTTGTGAAAGGTTACCAAATTACCTGGATCTCTGATGGGGAGGGACGGTGGGATGGGCGGAGGTGATGTCCGTGGAAACGCACTGACAATTCAAACGTGCCTGGCGACTCCAGCCCTTGGTAACTGCTTTAGTAACTTCACAGCTGATCCCTGTGATTGAGCATCAGGACCATTAAATGCTAATTGAGTTGAAAAGCTTCTGCCTCACGCGCTAAAACTCTCAGGCAGTAAAGGGCTCCTGGTCTGAAGTTGTGCGCTGGGGCATGGTGGCAGGCTGCCTCTGTCCACCTTCACTGCTTTTCACCTTCCTGTCTTGCTATACACCGACTGTAAAATTTTTTTTAATTATTATTATCTTTTAAAATTTTATGTGTGTCTTGCTACACACCGACTGTAAAAATTTTTTTAATTATTTTTTATTTTTAAAAATAATTTTACATTGACGTATAGGTGATTTACAGTGTTGTTCATTTCAGTTGTACAGCAAAGTGATTCAGTTATATGTACACATTATATGTGCATATTGTATATAATACATGTGCCATGTGATGTGTGCTTAGTCGCTCAGTCGTTCTGACTCTTTGCGGCCCCATAGACTGTAGCCCTCCAGGCTCCTCTGTCCATGGGGATTTTCTAGGCAAAGTACTGGAGTGTGTTGCCACGCCCTCCTCCAGGGGATCTTCCCAGCCCGAGAATTGAACCAGGGTCTCCTGCGGTGCAGGTGCCTCCTTTACCAGCTGAGTACCAGGGAAGCCTAAATGTTTTGGCTGTGCCATGTGGCATAGTAGGATTATTAGTTCTCTGACCAGGGATCGAACCTGTGCCCCCTGCAGTGGAAGCATGGAGTCTTAACAACTGGACTGCTGGGGGAGTCCTATATCATTTAAACACACCCCCCCCCCCATATATGTAGACATGCACCCATTCTTTGGGGCTTTCCTGCTGGCCCAGTGGTAAAGAATTGGCTTGCCAGTGCAGGAGATACAAGAGATGTGGGCTCAACCCCTGGGTTGGGAGGATCTCCCAGAGAAGGAAATGGCAACCCTCTCCAATCTTCTTGCCTGGAGAATCCCATGGACAGAGGAGCCTGGCGGGCTACAGTTCACGGGGTCACAAAGAGTTGGACACGAGTTAGCAACTAAACAACTTACACTCTTTTCCAGATTCTTTTCCTGAATACATGATTGCAAGTGAGTGAATGCAATTCCCTGTGCTATCCGGTAGGTCCCTGCGGCTGTCTGTTTCACATACGGTAGTGTGTATCTCAGAGAAGGCGATGGCACCCCACTCCAGTGCTCTTGCCTGGAAAATCCCATGGACGGAGGAGCCTGGTGGGCTGCAGTCCATGGAGTCGCTAAGAGTTGGACACAACTGAGCGGCTTCGCTTTCACTTTTTACTTTCATGCATTGGAGAAGGAAATGGCAACCCACTCCAGTGTTCTTGCCTGGAGAATCCCAGGGACGGGGGAGCCTGGTGGGCTACCATCTATGGAGTCGCACAGAGTCAGATACAACTGAAGCGACTTAGCAGCAGCAGCAGCCGCAGTGTGTATCTGTTCATCCTTAACTCCTGATTCATACCTCCCCCCACCCTTTCCCCTTCGCTAGCCACGAGACAGTTTTCTGTGTCTGTGGGTCTATTTCTCCAACAGAACTGTTTTAAAAAGCAGATTGCACCTTGCCGTGGCTGGATCAATACTCTGGAGTGAGCAGTTTGCCCTCAAAACTGCTGGCGCCGCAGCCATGGAGCGGCAGGACCCCAGGGTGCCCTGACATCCATCTCCTTTGTTTTTTTTGCAGATACGCTGAATAGACAGTCCTGAGGTTTGATGTTTCCCTCCAGACCTCTGCCTCTGGGCTTCCAGATGACCCTGGAAAGAAATGGATGATAAGCATAATACCTACCATATAGTGACTTCAGGTGTCTCANATGGTAGCTGAGATATCCAAATACCATTTATAAAATAAGCCATGCTTGCTACATTGATTTGAAATGCTACCTTTATTACTTCAATCTGAATCTACTTTGGGACTTCTATTTAGAACTGTTAATTAGCCTGTACAGTCAAGAAACAGAACACCATTCTCTTAATTCTTATAGCTTACTACATATTCTAGTAGCAGTTTTTCTTATTTCCTGGGGTACGAATTTATGGTCAGAAACTTCCCTCTTTGCACTGCTTTTGTTGTATCCTATGTATTTTGGATCATTGTGTTTTTGTTTTTTATAATTTGTCTCTGGGTATTTTTTGATTTCCACTTTTATTTTGTTAGTGATCCCTTGAAGGGGCTCTATTTTTAAAAAACATTCCTCACTCTTCCTTCTTGTTGATTTTTAAATCATCTTTTATCGTTTGCTTGCCCCCCTCCTTTGGGAAGTCCTGTGGGTTTTATGTGCATTATTTTATAGATATTTAAGGATAATTGAAATCTTTATATTACATATTTCTGCTCAAGAACATGGCATGCCTTTTGTTCATTAAATGGTTTATATCTATCTCTCAATGCATTGAAAAATTTAAATCACACAGAAGTTACACAATTTTTATGGATTGGGTTGGCCAAAAAGTTCATTCAGGTTTTTCTGTAAGCTGTTACCCAAAAACTCAAACAAACCTTTTGGCACACTCAGTAATTTTCTAAGTATTTTAACTTTACACTTACTATGCTTTCATAGTAAGAGTAAGGTACTTCCAACTGATTTTTAATTATACAAAAACTAGTTTGGTATATTAATTATAAACCCAGACATCTTTATCCATATTAAAATTTGTGTTATTTGTAACTTCTCTCACATTTGAAAGATACAATTATATATCACACACATAATCATAGCTTTACTTCCTTTTCCTCCAGATGCATCCTTGTTTCTCTCATATGGTTGTGTAAGCTCGTGTCTGCAGAAAGATGCTAAGTAAAAATGGTTACAATAGATACACTTATTTCATTTTTCACTTTAATGGGAATTGTTGTTCTCTGTTAAACCTTCACACTAGCCTTTGTGCTGATGTCTATATATGGACACACACAGGTATATGCATCAAGATTCATAGTTGGAAGAATAAAGTCAGATCAGATTAAAATAAGTTTGATCAGTGTTTCAAGTGCCAAGCATATATTTTATTTATTTTTTAAATACATTGGTCCTAAACAGTGTCTTTTGAATTGTTCACATTTTAAAAGATTGCCATTTGCTTTTACTAAGTTGTTCTTAAGAAAAGGAAAACTACTATTATCCTTGGCCTGCAAAAGTCCTTTCAAGTTACCATTTTAAGAGGAGCTGACTATTTCATAATTCATAAGGAAGAAACCATAACGTCCTTTGTAGCAGGATACTTCAATCAAAGGGAATGCACCTTAAGGGTAGTAAACTGGCCAGTGAGCTTCTGTAAATACATGAGCAAGAAGCCATGCACTGCTCTCCCGCGACACTGTTGAGGCTGAACATACATTTGCTGGGAACTGCTTTGTACCCAGCACTCTGCTGATGAATTCAGCTCATGTAATAGTTCTCTCAGCATTGTTTTAAGATAGGCAGCAATATGCCTTTTAAAGTTATGGGCGCTAAACCTCAGACACGTTGTTTGTTCTGAAAGAGAGGCACATGCCTGAGAACGGACACCAAGTCCTCTGATGCCTAGTCCAGCTCTTGCTGGACTGAAGACAATATGGCAAGATACAGGTCAAGATGTGTATAAGAGACAGGCTGTAACATGATGGCTTGAGGGCTACAGCATCCTTTGTTTACTGATATGGCAGGTAACATTTTTTCATTGACAATTATATACGTGTGTGTGTATATATATACACACAATATATATACTATGCTCCACGTATTGTCTATTTTATATATTATGCATTTTTAATACTCTTTGCAAAAGCATGCTATTATTTTCACTTTGTGAAAAGGAAAGTAGAGATCCTAACAGCCTGAGAAATTTATGTCATGTCACTATGTTGCAACTAACAAGTCTGTGAACAAGATTTATCCATGTAACTGTTTGGTGCAGAAACAAAAACAACCTATGTTCTCTTGATGCTGAAAATGTATTTTGGTCAAGTGACTTAAGTAACTCTCCCTCAGTCTTGTCACTAAAGCAGAGAATAAGATACCAGGGTGTTACCAGAAATGATCAAAAGGCAGGATCAAGCAGGAATAATGAAAGAGAGCCCAAGGCATTGGAAGATGAACCCACTGGCTCAATAGGCCCCTGGAAACAAACCTGCCTTTCAGAAACCCCTCTGGTCCAGCAAATCCTGTGCCCCCACTGACTTTCAGAAAAGAGAACAGAGGATGATTTTGCAAACTGATTGCTAACTGGAAGTGGAATGTTCTTTTCTGAGTATTGCATGTGTGCCTACTGAGTTGTGTTTGACTCTTTGCAACCCCATGGACTGTAGCCCGCCAGGCTCTGCTGTCCTTGGGATTTTCAGGCAAGAAAACTGGAGTGGGTTGCCATTTCCTCCTCCAGGGAATCTTTCCAACCCAGGGAGTGAACCTGCGTCTCCTGCGTCTTCTGCACTGGCAGGCAGATTCCTTACCATGAGCCACCTGGGAAGCCATTCCTGAGCATTGCCTTGCCTAAAAAAAAAAAAAAAACAAAAAAAACAACCTATGAGGGGAAACTGCTTCCTTCCTCCCTTTCAGATGTAAAGTTTGCCATTTTAAAAATTTTGGTTAGACACCCTTTATGCCAGAAAGAAGACTGGCTTTTAGAAAACAGACAATGGTATAAATTGGGATGTATACAAAAACAAGCTTTGTTAGTAAACAGAGATAAACAGAGTCTGTTCTATAAGCTTGGTTTTAAGCTGAAGGTTGATAAGGGAACCATTTTATTTAAATGAAGGGGAGGTTTCAAGCAATAGTTAGCAGCTGGTAATCCCTACTTTGTGAGCTAATACTGAAGCAAGTTAATAAAATGACCTGAGGGAAAGATCAGGGTAACGTTTTATAGAATTCCAGAGCTGGAGGGATCTTGGAGAGCATCCAGTCCAATGATTTCATTATAAAAACGCAGGAACTGAGGTTGGGAGAGGAGGGGCAATTCCCCTAGGGTCACAAGGATATGGGTGTTGTGCAGAAAACTCATTTAAATATTATTTTTTGAGTATATAGTTGTGTGGATGAGAAGCACAACAGGTAAAGAATGTTAGCTCTTCTGGTCTCTGTTCATAGCTCCCTAAACACTATTTGCCTTTTAAATTAGGTTTTCTCCCTTCTTGAACATTTATTTGTTGATCGGTTGTAAATAGCAAGGTCTCGTTAAAGAAAAGAACAAAGTCGAGGGCTTTAAATCTTATTTATTTTTAAAAACAGTATCTGTATACTATACAAAATCCAAAAGATATAGATTCAGAAAGGGGTCTCCCTCTCATTCCTGGCTGAAGCATCTCCCCTCCCTCGGGCTCATTGCCCCCAGGCTCCCCATGTTCCCCTCAGAGCATCCCAGACCACAGGTGGACAAGCCCACAGGTAAATATCTGTTTCTTTTTTTATACAAACATCAGCACACTATTCATGGTGCCCTTCATCTCGCTTTTATTATTTTACAACATCCCAAAGGGGCTCCTAACACATCAGGTCCCATCCAGTTGCCTCTTTCTTTTTAAATGGCTGCCTCATCTGTTATTGTCTGGAGGTCCTAGAATTTCTTTAGCATATTTAGGTCATGTTGTCTCTTTGGCTAGTTCAAACAATACTGTGATAAGGATCTTTGTACATATATCATTTCACACATGTGGGGATCTATCTGGGATACAGATCCCTAGAAGTGAAACTAGGACAAAGGGAACGTGTCTTATATTTTGTTGATATTGCCAACTTTCTGTAGCCCTACAAAGACTGGGGTACCTGTTTCCCCAACCAGAGCCAACACATAGCCCTATCAACCATTTCCCATTTTTAGGCTGGGTGAGATTATGACAGGTGAAAAATGTCTGGTTGCATTTTTCATTTGTGTTCAGACTCTGTTGTATTGAACATCCTTATGTTTATGAGGCCTTGCAGAAATAAATATTCTGTTGTTTCTTTTGCTCATTTTCCTACTGGTTGCTGGCTTTTTATTGATTTACAAGATATCTTTATATATTAAGGAAATTCGTTGTTTCTCTGTACTGCTATTTGCAAATCTTATTTCCATTTGTTACTTGCCTTCTGATGTGGTTTATCTATCGTGTGCCTCCCACTTCTCTGCATCCCTAACCTACTCCTGCTGGCATTTAAGAAGCTTTTTTATGGTTGTGAACAAATGCATGAATCTTTCTCTATATTTGTATTTGGATTTTGTTATCATACTTAGTGAGATTTCCCCCATTAAAATTTCTCATGCAAAATCTCAGTGTACTTCAACTACTTTCAGCATTTCCATTATTGTATTTAAATTTTTGTTTCATCTGAAGTTTCTTTTATGACAGATTTGCACCAAAGATTATGCTTTATTGCTTTTCAGATGGTAGCTGAGATATCCAAATACCATTTATAAAATAAGCCATGCTTGCTACATTGATTTGAAATGCTACCTTTATTACTTCAATCTGAATCTACTTTGGGACTTCTATTTAGAACTGTTAATTAGCCTGTACAGTCAAGAAACAGAACACCATTCTCTTAATTCTTATAGCTTACTACATATTCTAGTAGCAGTTTTTCTTATTTCCTGGGGTACGAATTTATGGTCAGAAACTTCCCTCTTTGCACTGCTTTTGTTGTATCCTATGTATTTTGGATCATTGTGTTTTTGTTTTTTATAATTTGTCTCTGGGTATTTTTTGATTTCCACTTTTATTTTGTTAGTGATCCCTTGAAGGGGCTCTATTTTTAAAAAACATTCCTCACTCTTCCTTCTTGTTGATTTTTAAATCATCTTTTATCGTTTGCTTGCCCCCCTCCTTTGGGAAGTCCTGTGGGTTTTATGTGCATTATTTTATAGATATTTAAGGATAATTGAAATCTTTATATTACATATTTCTGCTCAAGAACATGGCATGCCTTTTGTTCATTAAATGGTTTATATCTATCTCTCAATGCATTGAAAAATTTAAATCACACAGAAGTTACACAATTTTTATGGATTGGGTTGGCCAAAAAGTTCATTCAGGTTTTTCTGTAAGCTGTTACCCAAAAACTCAAACAAACCTTTTGGCACACTCAGTAATTTTCTAAGTATTTTAACTTTACACTTACTATGCTTTCATAGTAAGAGTAAGGTACTTCCAACTGATTTTTAATTATACAAAAACTAGTTTGGTATATTAATTATAAACCCAGACATCTTTATCCATATTAAAATTTGTGTTATTTGTAACTTCTCTCACATTTGAAAGATACAATTATATATCACACACATAATCATAGCTTTACTTCCTTTTCCTCCAGATGCATCCTTGTTTCTCTCATATGGTTGTGTAAGCTCGTGTCTGCAGAAAGATGCTAAGTAAAAATGGTTACAATAGATACACTTATTTCATTTTTCACTTTAATGGGAATTGTTGTTCTCTGTTAAACCTTCACACTAGCCTTTGTGCTGATGTCTATATATGGACACACACAGGTATATGCATCAAGATTCATAGTTGGAAGAATAAAGTCAGATCAGATTAAAATAAGTTTGATCAGTGTTTCAAGTGCCAAGCATATATTTTATTTATTTTTTAAATACATTGGTCCTAAACAGTGTCTTTTGAATTGTTCACATTTTAAAAGATTGCCATTTGCTTTTACTAAGTTGTTCTTAAGAAAAGGAAAACTACTATTATCCTTGGCCTGCAAAAGTCCTTTCAAGTTACCATTTTAAGAGGAGCTGACTATTTCATAATTCATAAGGAAGAAACCATAACGTCCTTTGTAGCAGGATACTTCAATCAAAGGGAATGCACCTTAAGGGTAGTAAACTGGCCAGTGAGCTTCTGTAAATACATGAGCAAGAAGCCATGCACTGCTCTCCCGCGACACTGTTGAGGCTGAACATACATTTGCTGGGAACTGCTTTGTACCCAGCACTCTGCTGATGAATTCAGCTCATGTAATAGTTCTCTCAGCATTGTTTTAAGATAGGCAGCAATATGCCTTTTAAAGTTATGGGCGCTAAACCTCAGACACGTTGTTTGTTCTGAAAGAGAGGCACATGCCTGAGAACAGACACCAAGTCCTCTGATGCCTAGTCCAGCTCTTGCTGGATTGAAGACAATATGGCAAGATACAGGTCACCTACTTACATCTTCTTTTCAACTTGCTCTGAAAATGGCAATTATGTCAGATCAGATATGTCCCTCCTTCAACAAGCATTAACGGAACACCTGCTTTGTTGCGCCAGAGGTCTGGTGGACGAGGTGCTCTGCCATCCTGGAGGTCTGCTCACGTGGCACAGGGGCAGGTTGGAGGGCCTGAGGGTGCGATCCCACCAGTTACCAGAGGAGGAGGTCGCTCAGGGGAAGGTATGCAGAGCTGGGATTCTGGAGGATGCTTAGGATGCAGTTGAGGGCCATGAAAAGGAAGGCTATAGCAGAATGCAAAAAAGGATGCAGGACATCATATATCATAACGTACAAATAGTTTTGAAAATGCCCTAATATTAAAGATTAATGAATTCAATGGAGATGATGGCAAGGGAAAAACAGGATAGGGAAAAGAAAAAAAAAGGAAGATAATTTTCAGAAGCCACACACAAATACAACTGGGGAGGTATAAAATATTGGGATGTCACACATTCCACTTCTTCCTCTTCAGGAAGAATTATACCCAAACTATTCCAATTAGATAAAAGATCATGGCTATAGACTGAGGTGTGTCTCCCTAAAATTTGTATGTTGAAACTCCAGTTTTCAATATGACTTTAAGCAATAGGGTCTTTCTGGAAGCAATGATAGTGAAACGAGGTCACGGGGTGAGGCTCTGATCCGATTGGCGTCGTGGCCTTATGAGAAGGGACACCAGAGCTATATCTCTTTGTCATATGAGGACACAGTGAGTAGATGACCATCTGCAAGTCAGGAAGAGAATCCATCCCAGAACTTGGTCCTTCCAGAAACTGATCTAGGACTTCTGGCCCCCAGAACTGTGGCATAATAAATTGCTGTTTTTAAGTCACCCAGTCTATGGCATTTTCTTTTGGCAGCCCAAGCCGACTAATGCAAGCACATTTTTGACAGTGATCAGCTGAAAATAAAGCAAAAGGTGAGTAGTGAGACGAGAGGGTCCTTTTAGAACAACTCAAGGAAGTTTTTACTCATTACATGTACTCCACCACCCAGAGGAGATTGTAGGCAGTGTTAGGGACCCCTCCAAAGCTGGCGAGGATGTTCGAGGAGATAAATTGGAAAGGCTGGAGGTAGCTTTGTGTGGCATTGCTTTCGTGTATAGGACCTTACAAAGATATGATATTTAGGAGGTGTTCCTAATCTTTGCATGTAACATTGAGAAAGGAGATCATTTCTCCTTACAAACATATGTGTTACTCCCGGAAATGAGAGGTCATGTTATTAAATGAATCAAAGATTTGAGCCAGTGATGCAGTTCATTCATCCGCTCATTCATTCATGGAGCCCTACGAGGGTACCAGGTCCTGAGCTCTTAGGGTCCTCATCGCCCATCATCATTACTCACTGAACAGCAAACATTCTTTTTGTTGATCTTGTTTTTTTAGAATGCTCTGTTGTTCAGGGATCTTTGATAAAATTCTGTTTGTGATCATGCCCGCCCCACCCCCCGCCCAACCAAAGACCTTCAGTATCAGGGTGAGGAGTCCAGTAGAATTTCCCCCACTTGAGAGAAGTTCTACATGTACTTCAAAACCTTAGGAAACAATTTCCTAGTTAGTCAAGATGGAGGATCCCAGCTGGGTCTTTCTGTGCAACTAATTTTCAGTTTTATTAAAATGTCCACCTACATACCTGCTACACGCGTCCTCTTATCCCCACAGAGCAGGTCATCGCACTCTGCCCATTATAAGGGCAGAAGGACCATATGTCCTTAGATGGATTCTACCCTCAATGGAGCCAAGAGGGAATGACCCAGAAAAGAACATCAGTTCATAGAAGCTGTACGTCACAGAAGCCCAGCAGTCCCGTGAAAGTTGGGGGAAAAAAGATTAAAAGACCACTTCTAATCATGGCAGTGATATTGCTGCAAATACATTGGCATATTTATCCTCTTCCAGCCCCTCATCGTCCTGGGCTGTGGAGACTGTCTTAAGGAGCTTGTGTCGATTTCAGAGCTTTCCTCTGGAAGCTTAACCCTTCTTAACTGTTCTTTAATAGCTAAAAAGAGAGCTGGATTCTGAAACTCCATCACTCAGACATTTTGTAAAACTGATGTTAAGAAGATTTAACCTGAAATGTTAGCTCCATCACTCTTTTCTTACTCATCTGTCACCCTACTCAAGCCTCCAATCCCTCAGATATTCCTGCTGCAGGCTTGGAAAGGGGACTAGTGATAAGGAGTTTCAGCACCAAAGAGTCATTTGCTGAGGTTACAGGAGAATAACCCCCAACCCAAATCCTGAGCAAAATCAAGACCATGCTCCATGGACCCACCTTTACGTCACTCTGCCTTCACAAACAACTTGCAGCCTGAACCGTTTTAAAAACTGGATGTCTGCCCGTCTTTTCTTCTCTAGACCATCTAGGCTAAGAGGTGGGGCTTTATGGATTTTGATTTCATTTGGTTAGATTTTCATGTCTTCTTTGCTCGAAATGGCTTAATGGTCGGGACCGTTTGTCCTACAAGAGGAAGAAGATATCTTTAGGAATATTTAACAAGAAAGTCTAATATTGAAAATTGAAAATGAAAGCAGGAGTCATAAGAAAAGGAAAGAGAAAGAGGAACGAGGGGAAAGGAGGAAAGGATCAGAAGAGATAAACCACCGGAATTTAGAGATCAGAGGATGCTCGGAGGGAACACGGCTGTCGAACTTTCAGGAAGGCGTCCACATAAACCATTCCAACGAGAGGAGAGGGTCTCCCTGTTTCTGAGGTTCTGGAAGAGCTGCACTGTTCTCCAGTCCAGATCTCAAGCGTCTTTTCATCTGTCCCGTGCCTTTGGTCCTGGTCTCTGTAGGAATGGACAGTAACTGGTCATGCTCCACTGTTCACATATGTAGGGGGACTTTGCTTAAAACAGATTTGATGGTCTCATAATCATGAAATGAAGTTACAAAAAAGTATATAGTTCCATTAATAAACCAGTCATAAAACAGAACCATCTTTCGTTGAGGAGGAAGGAGATATTTTTGGTGGGGGCTGTCGCCCAGCGGGACCCTGAGGGCACCTCACTAACTCTCCTTTGGGAAGGGCGGTCCAGAGCCCTTGAGGAGACAGAGGATAAAAATCTCAGAGCTCAAACAAACAAACAAAAATCTTGGAGCTCTACCAGCAAACCAGTGGGAGTCTTGGTGGGGAGAGGCCAAGGGAAGCTGGTATTCTGGGAATTGTTACAACAAAGGAGATGAACATCTGTCTTCTGGAGTGCAGCTCGGAATAGATGTTCAGGTGATGAGAAAAAAGTATCTGTGAGTTCTGGGAACATGAAGGAATCAAGAGTCTTTATTTCAGTCTAAAGCACACCAGACACTTAGCTAACCAAAGCCTGCAATTATTGTGCATAATTAATTTCTACCTAACACATTTTTATCTCAAACTTTGAAATAAACGGCTTATTAAGGTGACTTCTAAGACAAAAGGGGAGGATGACTGGTATACAGTAACCCTCAGAGAGTCCGTTTTCCTTGGGAGCTGTCTTTTCTGGATACTTAATGCTGCCATAGGAGAGTATGCTGCTGCTGCTGCTAAGTCGCTTCAGTCGTGTCCGACTCTGTGCGACCCCATAGACGGCAGCCCACCAGGCTCCCTGTCCCTGGGATTCTCCAGGCAAGAACACTGGAGTGGGTTACCATTTCCTTCTCCAATGCATGAAAGTGAAAAGTGAAAGTGAAGTCGCTCAGTTGTGTCCAACTCTTAGCGACCCCATGGACTGCAGCCCACCAGGCTCCTCCGTCCATGGGGTTTTCCAGGCAAGAGTCCTGGAGTGGGGTGCCACTGCCTTCTCTGATAGGAGAGTATAATTGAACATAATTCCCTAACAGTCTGGGGGGAATTTTACACTAGCTCTGCACCCCTGTTGCATCATAATGGAAACTACTGGTTATGCAACAGGGGCTGGAAAGATGTGCAGCCCAAGTCCATCCTCATGGTATTTTTAGTATCAGCCAATCCCACACATAGAATGCAGAGGATCATGCAAAAACGCGAATTTGCTTTTTCCTTCAATCACCTTTCAGTCCTAACAGTGGCCACATTGGAAGAGGGTCCGGGAGCCCCTCCCTGCCTTCCTCTTCAGTTCCAGCTTGCTGCAGTCTTTCTACCCCTGCCATCTTCCCCAGGATCTTCCCTTCATTTCAAAGGAGGTGAATGTACTCGATAGAAAGTACTCCCTTTAAATACGTCATCACGGCAGACCAGGGTTTCCTTGCTAATGTTTATTGCTTTTCCTTGGTAACTTAAATGCATTTTTATGCTAAAAAGAATGTTGCTGGCCTTACCAAGTCTCCTTTCCTGCTGAAGGAAGAAGTAAGTTCAGTTCAGTTCAGTCGCTCAATCGTGTCCAACTCTTTGGGACCCCATGGACCACAGCATGCCAGGCTTCTCTGTCCATCACCAACTCCCGGAGCTTACTCAAACTCATGTCCATCTGGTTGGTGATGCCATCCAACCAATCTCATCCTTTGTCATCCTCTTTTCCTCTCGCCTTCAATCCTTCCCAGCATCAGGGTCTTTTCCAATGAGTCAGTTCTTCACATCAGGTGGCCAAAGTATTGGAGTTTGAACTTCAGCATCAGTCCTTCCAATGAATATTCAGGACTGATTTCCTCTAAGACTGACTAAAAAAGTAAGTAGATGGAGGAAAATCAGGTCCTGCCTCCATGAGATGCTTTCAGCTCTTTGTTTCCCAAAGATGAAATGCTAAGAGCTAAAATTAATGTAAGATGTTAAGCGTGACATGGGTGTGAATGTCAAGAGGCTGAGATGGGATGCTTCACTCTCCCCTGAACATTTTGAACAGGTCAGGATGACCGTTGGGCTAGATGTTCGGGTGTGTGTGCTCAGTGGCTAAGTTGTATCTGACCCTTTGCGACCCCATGAACTGTAGCCCACCAGGTTCTTCTCTCCATGGGATTTCCCAGGCAAGAATACTGGAGTGAATTGCCATTTCCTCCTCCAGGGGATCTTCCCAGCCAGGGAGCAAACTCATGTCTCCAGTGTATTGGCAGGCGGATTCTTTACCACTTACCGGAAATGTATTTTCTCCAGCTGTGAATGAAGTTATCTGTCCACTTTTTCATAAACTGTTCCTTGTTGGGATTTCTAAGTCTTTGTCCAGCACTGTCCTGACAGCTATGGGTATCACTGTGGATTTGGGGGTGATGTGGCATTAAGGCGGCCATACAGCGTGGCATGCAGTAGCAAATGTGAAAATGCCCATGTGGAAGCAATCATGAAAATACAAACAAGAATGTAACTAATTTAAATTTGTGTGGTGCAAGGTCCGATGGAAGCATCCTAGCAGACAGAGGTGGTGGATGGAGGGATGCGGCTGGGCGTAGGAAGATGGTCGTGATCTTGGAGAAGGCAGGGTGTGAGGGAGACACTGGGGCAGGCAAGGGGAGGCCAGGAGCCTGGGGTGAGCATGCTCGGTGAGGCTGTGATGGGCCCGTCGTGGTCCGTGAAGGTAAGGGTGGAGGACGCTACACAGGGGTGATGGGGCCAGGTTTCACCTGACTCTGGAAGCCAGGGCAGACCAGAAGCTTGAGGCTTGTGTCTCTCAAACCCCAGGCTGCTCATGAATATGTAGCATCTTCCTGGAAACCCAGTGTTATACAAATATTTGGGGGCAAATCATTCCATAACTCGTGCACTAAAACAAATAAGGACATGTTTTGGAGTAGAATATAAAATTGGCACAACTTTCAAAATAAAATATGCATATTTGAAGACATCTTGGCTCGTGGCAGAGCCCTTGCATGAGTGTCACGCCCCGCAGGTGCTGTCTTCCATATGGCATGCATCATGGGCCTGAGAATTTCCTTAGGCAGTGGGAAACGAAATCTCACTGCCGAGGCTTTGCCCTGTGCTCGGAACATCTTTTCTGCCCCTCTGAGTATCTTCTGGCCCCACGGCAAGAGCTGATCTGACAACTGGACTAACCGAGCAGGGGGACTGTTGGCCGATGCCTTGACGTGGTCCCTTCACATCAAGTGGTAGGATATCTGTACGGTCCTTTGTCGGCTGACTTGCCACCACTCTCTCTATGGCCCTAGAAACAATACTAACATAAGGGAATGATGTGTGCCGGGTTTTGTAAACATGTTGGATACGTCCTTTCGAGAAGTCTCTATGTCAGGATGGGTCCTGGCAGGCAGGGGGTCCCACAGTCACGCTGCAGACCTTCGATCTGGAAGGCGCCTCCTGCCACCCTCACCTCTCTGCCAGCCTCATGGAAAGCATGTTGCCTTTCCTCTGTCGACTGGTATATTGCTGGACAATATTCAATGGCAGCTTGTAGCTTCATACTTCTTGTGAAGAAATTAGCTGAAGCAAAACAGAATTCAGGTGGGTGATTCAGTCTTGCAGATCGCTGTCTGCCTGTCTGTCCATTTCTGTTATTCTCTTTCAGTTTATTGACAACATCATCATGATTTGAAACCGCTCCCCCCACCCCCGAATCACCTGCTTTTATTTAGCAGGGTATTTTAAATAATAAAATACTGTCTTCAAAGCTCAGGAAGCCCTGCCTATTTTAATACCAACTTTCTGAAGATTCATTAGTAATTAATGAAATCATTAAGAATGGTTCACAGTGACTGACACCTTCCTGGCAACCACAATGCCCTCTTGTACTTAGTGGAAATGTCATTGGCTCCACAGGTTTGATCTGGGGGGTGGAATGGTGGGTGGAGGGGGCGGGAATCCGATTACATAAAGTTTCACAACAGCCATCAGCCAGAGCGGAAAGCTGTGAGCCTGTTCCTCCAAGTTTCTCTACTTAGGAAGCTGCGCCTTCATCCACCCAATGCTGGTGTTCAGAAATCTTGCTAATATGTGTTCCAAGACAGTATCGTGTGGCTCGACTTAATTAGCAAACACGTAGGGTTGAAAGTCACCCTTTCTTTTCTTGTCATTCCTTTTCTCCCGCTTTCACACATTTCCTTTTTTTCTTGGCATTGCCTAGATTTATTCTCCTCTTCTCCCTCTTAGGAACAGAATTTGGCATAAATAAATGATAACTGAGAAAATGGTATAAGCGGGAGAGTAAACACAGGATTCCTCCAACCTCCTACTGCAGGTCAGGGTGATTTGTCACAGAGAGTGGTTACCCACAAGAAGGATGGGAGCAACCACAGCTACTATTTAACTTGTGTTTTAATAAAGCAACCCACGGTCTTTCTTTTAATTGCCGAAAATGAATCGTGAACCCCCTCCAAAGCCTTTCAGGCCACTAATGCACTGAAAATTGTTAAATCGAAATGGACTCCTTTTGCCAGGGCACTGCCCACAGAATGGAGTGTGGTACATTTCATACCCCGATGCCTTTCAATGGTACGAAGCCGATATTTAATACAAATGCGAGCACCAGGGGAATCTGCATACTTTATCTGTGTTCTCCAACTCTCAGAATTAAGCAGTTGATCTAGGGGACACAAACAGATCATCCTTCTCTCAAAGAGAATATTTTATGACCAGGCAGTTTTAAAGGCACTGACATAAACTACTGTTTGCAGCCTTCTCTCTCTCCCCCTCTCATCTTCAAAAGGCAAAACGTACGTGTAAGGGCTTGCTGTTTTAGACAAAGCATTTTAGAAAATCACTCAAAGTGCTTTCTTTTCCTTTGAGGATGACTGAACCTTTGACAGGTGCTTGAGAGAGTTCTTATAACTTATTTTATTTCTCTTATTTTTTAAAGGAGGGAAAGGGGGATAGCGCGAAGGCACAGAGCTGAAGCCTACTTTCTCTTGGAAGTGGAAACCTTACGGCTTAAATCATACAAGTATTATTTATGGTTTTCCCTCCATGACAGAACATGCCAGATTTTCTGGGACAGGGTCAGTTTCAAATGAACAGCTAAGTTTAATTTTGTCCTGGTGCTTTGTGAGAATTTCATCCAGACAAAGGAAGGAAATAGACAACAGGCACTTTGCTACACACTCCTTGTCCTACTTTTTGATTCGCAGTAGACGGTCATTCCCCTCTTAGGCATGCGGTTATTTGGAAAGCCATTATGGAAATGACTTAATTTTTTGAGGTTTGTGCCTCACAAATAAAATGTGCATCCCTCATCTTCTCATTTCCTTCCAGTGCTTGAGGGAGAAAGAAGACAGGGAGTGAAGAGCTGCTTCATTTTCCAGGGAGAACAGGGGCACCGAGAGCTTGGAGGGATGGCTGTAGCTGTCAGTGGACTTAGTCCTGAATTTTTACCTCCTGGAATCCAGGGTCCCTCCCCTACCCCGCCAGCTGGATGAGTGATCACGGCAAAATAAAGATTCCAGGAGGCTCAGAGGCACACTCAACGTTTTGAGCTGAGTTTTATTGGTCAGCCCACTTATTGAATGCTAGGTGCTGTCAGTGGAGTTATAAAGACATGCATGATCCTGGCTCTGCCCCTACAAAGCTTGTGATGGGCATAGTCCCCAGGAGCAGAAGCTCACTGAAGGAGGCAGGAGGAACAATCTATTTGCCTCCAAGGATGCAGAAGGTGATAACAATTGCAGTTGTTCAAGGCCACGGGGGGATGAACTGGAACCATAGCCTGGACTCAAAGATGGGTGGATTCCAACAGGAGGAGAGGGAAGGATTAATTCTAACTGCTCTGAAATTGGACATCCCGAGAGCTTCCTTTAAAAGACCCTTTTCAAATTCTTTTTCTTCCTCTTAAAAAATTCAACTATCAAATGATGTCCGCTATCCAATGATGTCTTTTCCATATAGTGAAAAATTCAGGGAAAATAAAAGGGCAAGACTCATGCTTCATAATTCTTTGTTGAGCAAGGGAAAGCATTTGGATTTTTCTCACTCTTGGAGGAGCTGATGATGTGAGTCTAAGCAATTCACTGAAGCCACTTGGGCACAACCAAAAGCCAGGGTCCGAGCAGAACTACTAGCAAATGGCAAATGGCTATCTCTCTGGACCTCCCCGCGAGGCCAGTGGGGAATTTCAGACTTTCCCTGACTTTAAAATCTGCTCTTCTGAGACTGAAGAAGGTGTAAAGAGAAGCTGTCTTCTCAGGTTGGGGGCTGAGGTGGACCACGAGGGAGAGAATGGATGGAGGAACCCACTGAAGGTGCGCAACCTGTCCCTCTAAACAATTTAAAATGACCTTCACACGCCCTCCAGAGTGGCCCCGGGAAATACATCACTAGATTCCTTCAGCTTTTTACCTGGCTCTGCTTCCCAGAGCCTGTGTTCCACTGGCAGAAACCCCACCGTCATATTTCTCTCTGCCCTCAGGAACATTCACCAGTTGGGGGGTAAAAATAAGGCCAGAAAATTGTTGCTATGGGCTCTGTGTTGTGGAAGTTAAAATGAGGGTGCAAGAATCTGATTGCTTGACAGCTGCCCCCCCACCCCCGCCCCCCATCTCTCTCTCTCCTGTCTCTTATACACATCTGGAAGAGCACGAACCCCCACTTTATCTACTCTCCCTTCCTCCCTCCCCCGGACTCGCAAGATTGCACACCAGCACCCCCTCGCCCCCCCACACACACCGGGCCGGAGGAGAGCCTTACAGGTTGTCAATGAAACCTGGAATTATTTCCTTTGATGGCTTAGATAATAGTAGGAACCAGAGCAATGAGTGAGGTCGTCTGAAACCAATGCAGTCCTGCCCGGGCCCCGGGAGCCAATCGCAGGAGCAGAGGGCGGGGCGTCGGCGCCCGCAGATAGTTGCTAAGTGCCTCGCTAGCACAGTTGGTCCGCGCTGCCGAAAGGTCTGGTCGCCGAGGCAGGAACGCGCAATCCTCAGCGTGCACCATCCCCAGAACCTCCCTCCAGGCTCCGCAGGCAGCGAGCCTCGGCACCGGGCCCCTCTGCTCCGCGGAAAAGGTACCCCTGCTGCGCCTCCCCGGGTGTGTGTGTGTGTGTGGGGAGGGGGGCGCTGCGCCTGGTGCCCCATCCTCAGTGGCTGGCAGTTGAGCATCTGTAAAGGGGGCGCAGGAAGAAAAGTTTAGGGGAGGAAACGTGACCAAGGAGGGAAATCCCCGTCTTCTGTTGGGAGGAAAACAAGCTGATGATCTGGGAAACTTCTGCGCTGTCTACAACTGGGGTTTGTTTACTACTCGTTCCATCAGTGGCGCTCAGGTCTGTGGAAATAGGTCTAGTCCTGGGCTGGGGTGCTGTGCCTGGGGTCGGGGTGTAGATCCGGTCTGCTGGGTGGAGAGGGTTGGAACCTGGATGTGTTGCTTACCCCTCACGCTGACCCCGCAGCTGGGAGGCCGGTTCTGGGGCTGGCGGTGGGGTGGCTGTGTTTGCCACCATAGGGTCTGCCTCCTTGACATTACTGGACCTGCTGTGCCCCAACTCTTGTGACCTTCGACTTGAGTCCTTTGTCAGACTTCTGTCTCCTTCTGTCCCCGCCCCCTCCCTTGCCCACTCTGTCTCAGCTCACTTAATCCGCTGATGGGAGATGTGTGACATCCTGGGGTGCGGGCAACTGTCCTGTGTGACCTGATGGGCGTCTGTCTGCAACACAAAACTTGGGAGAAATCAACAAAGCAGTTCTCTGGGGTGTGTGTGTGTTGGGTGGGGGGAAGACATCACTAAATTGATTAGCTCCCGAAAACTCCGGAAGACTGTCCAGGTTTGGTGTCTATGGAAATAAAGGGGCTGGCAGGAAATCGAGTCCCTTGTGAAGGTGACAGCTCACCAGGCGTGGGCTGCCCACTACGCAAGCCAGGGGCTCTGGGCGGCGAGGGGGTGGGGGCTGG
Source organism: Cephalophus harveyi (assembly GCA_006410635.1). Classification (NCBI taxonomy): domain Eukaryota; kingdom Metazoa; phylum Chordata; class Mammalia; order Artiodactyla; family Bovidae; genus Cephalophus; species Cephalophus harveyi. The sequence goes on along the minus strand of SJYT01032158.1, from coordinate 652,816 downwards.
TGGCAGGAGCTGGCTCTGGTCGGGTGCGCAGGTGCTGCTCTGATTGAGGGGTGACTGGAGCCGTCATCCCTGCTGTCTCTGACGACTGCTCTTCAAGGGAAGGGCTGGCCACCGCCAGAGGACCGTCCAGCCTCGCGGTGCCCTTGTTCGCCTGTGAACGGTGGGACCACAAGGGTGCGGCTTGATCTGAATCCCACTCGTGGTCCTGGGGAGAAACCCTGCCCCCAGATTCTGCCCACCAGGAGGTGTTCGGTCCGAGGGCCGGCTCGGAAGCAGCGTCCCCGTGGGAGAAGGTGAGGTGCTTGGTCTCAAACTTCCTTCCTGCTTTGGTGCCGGCAGCTCCTATTTGAATATTCCGCAACATTGGCCAGGTGTGTCCTCCGACCTGCTGGGTCCTCAGAAGCTGCCGGCTTGGGACTGATCTTCCACCTCCCTGAGTCTCTCTGACTTCCAACCTAGACCCCCAAGTTGGGAGGTTCGAGTCCTGGTCCTGGGCACATGGATGTTCAGGCAGGGCTCCTCCAGGACACCCGGTCCCCAGGACAGCCTTCCCGCCGAGATGTGAATGTGTCCATTCCCCGGCTCCATGAATCACGGTCACTCTTCAATTCTTGTCTCCTTTAACCTCCGCAAGGGCTGCTCGCCCACCTTCTTTCCACAGCTATTTCGGGTGGGAGATGTTATTGCTGAAGCTTTACTCACAACGTTTAAGAAGAAAAAAAAAAAAAGCTGGTTGACTTTTTTTTTCCTTGGTCAGGATACAGTCAGCCTTCTCCTCTGCACATGTTGCCTGGCAGTAAACAAAACAAGCTTGCAACCCCGCAAAGGAGAACGCCTTTGTGTTTGGGAGCCTGGAGAGGATGCTGAACTTTTATTGGCTGTTGAGGCATCCTTGGCCCGAGACCTTCTTCTCTGTGGTCTGTCTGGGGTAGAGAGAGCCCACAGAGGCGACATCTAGCAGGTGGGGGATTTTGAAAGGGAAGGGGGTGGCTTTGGTTTTCAGGAAGGGAGTAATAACAATGGAACATGGCCTTGGAGTCGCAGGGGTGTTTAGAACCGGGGACGGGAGTGAGATTGCGGGTCCCCTCTGCCGATGCCGATCTGCTAGATCTCTGTCGTGATAAAGGACATTCAAAGTAAAGCTTTGAAACCTGGCTCGGAGTGGTGACTCACGCGGAGATAGAAGGCAGGGTGGGGGAGGGAGCACGGTGAGCTGCAACGCACAAGTGGGACACTCTGGGAGCACTTGCTTTCCGTCTCCCCCTCCCTCTCCTCCTCCTTCGTCTTTCTTGTAGTTCCCTCTTTGGAACAAAGATCATTAAAATAACAACTTAAGGCTAAAAAAAGCATAATGGGAGCTAAAGAATAATTGACGGCAAGCAAAACACCACCACTGCAACCTCACCTTGGAGGGTGCCCCGTGAAACCCAGGATCCAGCCCCTCCGCCGTGCCATGCCATCCACTTTGGAGAATTTCATTGCCGGCTGCTGTTGGGCTGGCTGGTTCCTTGTGAAGCCAGGCGCCTGTCTGTGTCTGAAGGGACTGATTAGTGTTCAGGAAATTAAATTTGTCACTTGTCATTTCATCAGACGTGGTAGCTTGGTCCTGGACCCCGGAGAAGCACCATCCACAGGGCCCTGCCCAACTGGCCAGCCAGGATGACTCCTCCTTTAACCACCGTGCCGTGAAAGGGTCGCCTCTGTCTGCTTTGACAAGCCAGACAAAGTCCCTTCCTTACTTTTCGGCTCCTTTTCCCTGTTCTCCATTTCTTCATCAACACATCAGTAAATAATCTCTTTGCCAACCTGCTTTGATCTTGTCATTTTGTGCCAATTGTGCTCTTAAAGAACACTACCCCCTGAAATAGGATAGAAAACCTATGAAAATTTTAATCAGAGATGAACCTTTGAGTCTTCTCTCTTAAAATTTAATATTGCAATGTTGGGGGGGGGGTTATTGTGTTAGGTATTTTTGTAAACACAGTGGAAATGTCTTCTTTTCTTCCTGCAGTAGATGTGTGAACTCCTGGTAATCCTGGGGGGCGTGGGGGTGTGATTCTGGAGGTGGGAAAGAGTCTGGAGCAGCCTCTGAGGGCGGACAGGCTGGAGTCTGATGCTTCTGCTTATTCAAGGTATGGTGAAGGCTGTTTTGAAATCCAGGCGCTGAGATGCGTTCACTCTACTCTGTGTTGGCCTCTTCATTCTCCACTTGGAAACATTTTGCAGCCCAGATTATTAGTAAATCGTCCACCTGCTTCCCCTTTCTGTACACTCACGTGGCCCCCACCCGCCTCCCACCTTAGGAGGGACTTCACAGGGCAGCAACTGGATGCCTGAATCATCTTGCTTCATCCTGATGGGTGCCTGTCTTTTCTTTCTTCCCTTCCGGTTCTTCCTCGCTGTCACTTAAGGGCACCTTAGAGACTGAGATTTAATATTAGACACCATCCTTATCTCACGTCTGAGACCTGAGACTGTGGCCAGAGGGAGTCAGGAATTCTGGAATGCACCTGGGGTCTGGCCCCAGGGGGAGCTCTGTGTTCAGTTCTGGACCTCACCCGGGCACCTCGGGTGATGCAGAAGCCCTGCGTGAGGGCAGGGAAGCAGACCTTCTGGATGCACACTGGTGCCCGGGTGATGCAGCCCCCACCCTTTGCAATGCTGAGCCCCAGCCCCCCCTTAGCCTCTTATATGCACACAAGTCTGACCTTGGAAAACCTGCCTGTGGTGGTGTTTGTTTGTTATTCTTTGTGTTTTGCTCTCTTCTCACCCCTAAATGTCTCTATCAAGAGCTTGGATGGAATTGACTTATTCCTACTAAAGTGTGAACCGTTAACAGTGTTGCCACTTTCAGAGGTGTTTGAGTTCTCCATGGGATTCAAAGTAGAGTTTCTTCGTTTGTTAAGGGAGATGAGTTTGGATCGGGAATGTCTGCGTAACTGTGGCGCTTCGCTTCCCTGTTAAGGCTCCGTCCTGCTCTTACCCACGCTGAGGTCGCGCTGCTGTCTCCCAGAGCATTGTGCTGGCAGGATTTGGGGGTCTAGCAGCTGAGGCTTGACCCCTCAGATCTGACCTTGAGCACTGAATCTATTTGCCTTTTCTGACCTTCTCATAAAGCCCGGGACTTGGGCTGTGTTCTCAGCCACCCTTTTTCTGCTCGGACCTTCTCTCAGGGTTTTGCCACCCGCATCCAACGTCTGTCCGGGGATGTAGCGGTTCTCCGAGGAATTGGGTTTACCTAAAGAGCTGCTCCGCCGCGGCGCTCCGCGATGCCTCCGGAGCCTGGAGTCCCGCTGTGAAGGCAGGTCGGAACAGTGGATGTTGTACCAGAAGGAAAACAGGCTGAGGGGTGATGTAATAACCAAGTTGGGTTTAGGAGGGGATGTTATATGGAGGATGGCGACCAGCTGTTCTCCATCTCCAGTAAGGACTGAACGAGAGAAAATAGACAGAAATTGCAGCAGATGGACTTAGATTAGGTATGAGAAGAATTTTCCACCAGCCAGAGTTGTTAAAAAGGGAAGGTTTGGAGCCTCTGTGATGATCTTTAGGAAACGGATGAGTGGGGAATTCAGCTGGGGGAGCAGGCAGGGGGCTCTCAGGGCGTGGGGACAGGCTGGGGCCATCTGGTGTAGGGGTCCTGGCCCGTTCCTGATGAGGGTTCTGTTTTTTTTTTTTTAATTTCTCTGAGACCTCACCTGTGCTCTGGGGCATCAGAGGGATGGAGAATCAGAGTCCCAGGAATGGAGGCAGGACACCCCGCTGCTGTCCTGCTGCTACACGAGGGGCAGACTCGATCAGGCTTGGGGACCTCGTCTCAAGTGCAACGTTTCGTTTCCAGATGTGATGCCCGAGGTCCGGAGAGGTGACGCGACTGGGAGACCCGGGACCAGAATCAAGGTTCTCCATCCCAAGCCTGTAGCTCATTTTTTTTTTTTTTTCTTGCTTCCCAGTTGAAGGGGCTGCTTCCTTTTCGTGGGCTGCTGTCTTCTCTCCAAATGGCAGAGGCAGGGAGCCCTGCAGTTAGCATTGGTCATGGAATGCCCATCACGGATGCCTTGGAACCGACTCTAGCTTCCCTGGTTTACACAACCGATGCTGTGGTCTCCATCATTGGAAGAGAAGGGGCGTCTGCGAGGCCACGGTTGGCGGGATATGAGCCAGATCCAGGGGATGAAAAGGGGGATTGGGTAGAGCTGTGGAGACCAGGAAGAGAGAGAGGAAGGAAAATAAAGGATGACTTAGTCTGCCGGTTACCAAGGGAAGCGTCTTTAGACGTCTAGCTCTAACTCCTCATCGGAAAAATGAAATAAAACAGGTCCACGTCACACGTGGACTCTGGACAAGACACTTCACCAGTTACCTTCACCCAGCAAAACAGAATTTTGAATTTCACGTGTCTCCTTTCTAAGAGAAGCTTCTGCAACAAGGGGCTGAAATTCTACCTTCCTTCTGGCCAGATCTGATTCATTTCTGGGCAGATGCACCTCCTGGGTGCTTGCAGGCCCAGGGCAGGGTGTGCACTTTGACAGAGGGTGCTGTGTCAGGGTCTAGAAGCTGGCACCCCAGGGGCCCGGGGATGGGAGCGGATATGGAGGGATGCTCTCGTGGCCTGGGGACCGACACAGAGGCTGTCCCTCTGGAGAAACAGGCAGAGGCCGTGGACAGCTTCGCCCTGTGGTGCTTTGAGCCACGTAGGCAGTAAGATAAATTGGTGAAATGAACATCACCAAATAAATACATAATTAGGGGAAAACTGGGAAAAAGGGAGAAAACACAGAGGCTGGTGCTGGGCTAGTTAGGGGTGAGTGCCTGGTGGGGAAGGTGGACAGCCATAGGTCAAGACCTAGAAGCAGAAAGTAGCAAGGCACTCGTGCCCCGGGGGTCACACTGGGTGTGACTCCGTCTGAGCACATGAAGGATGCTTTGGGGGTGTTGGAGGAGGGGATATGGGTGCTCCCAGGTAGGGAGGGGCCAGTGGGCCACCCTTGGGTGCAAAAGGATTTTAGGCAGGACAAGGCAGTCACAGTTGCCTTTAGGGAAAATGAGATGGGAGTGGAGAGTGGAGGGAGGTGAGGTTGGGGAGGGGTGAGCATGAGATGCGGAAGCCAGTTCCGAAGCCATTTGTTGCCGTCCAGTGGAGAAAGGATGAGGGTCTGGAGGAAGAAGTCTAAGAAGACAAAGGATGGCCTCACAGGGTGACTTTCTGGCTTCATGAGTTCCACGAGGTCAAGCATAAACGAAGAGGAGTTGTTCATCCCCGGAGAAGAGGCTGACAGGTGAGAGCAAAGGCGGCACTCTCAGATGAGCGAGGCAGGGTGCCCCTCACTGAAGGCAGGATGAGAGCAAATGGGCTTAACAACAGGAAAAGAATGTAAGCTAGACATTAGCATTAACGCCTTAATGGAGGGGATTGCTCAACACAGGGCAGAGTCATCGAAGGAGGCTGTGGACTAATTCCGTTCTTTGTATAGTATTAGCAAACCAGCCTGTCCTTTGTTGCAAGAGTGGGCAGAGGATGTGAAGAGATCATTCAGACACAAAGAAGCAGAAATGTCCAGAAAAAGATGCAAAAGCGTCTGACCTCACTCATCATTAAAATATGAAATTAAAAACAAGATATTACCCAACCAGCAGATGAGCAAAAATGAAAACGGATATCAGTGCCATTAAGAGTATTGGCAAATGGACCTTTTCAGACATAGCTGGTGGGAAGATAATTTGCAAACACAAGAGACATGTCTGAAAAATATGCCCTTTGAACCAGTTAGCAATTCCTCTTCCGGAATTTCTCCTAAGAAAATCATCAGAGCTGTGCAGAATAGATCTAATCAAGGAGATTCCTCTCAGCATTATTCATTACAACAAAACATTGTAGGGGGGGATTAGTTTAATATGGTGCATCCATCGAGGAAGCTATTAAAATGACATTGAATAATATACAAGGATATGGGAAAAATGCTAACCATATATATTATATAAATACAGGTTTAAAAGCAAACAGAGTATAAATGCATTTTGGTAAAAAAAGTGTACAGTCATGAAAAAAATGAATAGATGCAAATATATGGAGAGGTTAACAGTGGTTCTCTTTGGGCAAACATCTGACTTTTAAACTTTGTTCAACTTGTCTTTATTTCCCAAATTTCCTACAGAAAATGTGCTATTTTGTAAATCAAAAAAACTCAACATCAGTTCCTCAAACCACGAAGGTTCAAGCAGTGACCATACATTTAGCAGTGGATCAGCTCCCATATTCTCACTGAAAAGCGTCTCAAGAGTAGGAATAGTGAGGTCAGATCCGTGTGCCCAGGTCAGATCCGTGTGCCCAGACCAAGCAGTGAGTGGTCCCGCACGCCGGTCGGGGCTGAACATCAAGGGGGCGGGGTCTCCAGGCCGGGCACGGGGACCCAGGGCTGTGGCGTGTTGCTCCTTCCTCCCTGCCTCACCCCCAGCTCCCGTCTGCAGGGGTCAGACCTGTCCTAGCCTTTCAAGAGGCCTGGTGACAGGCATCACGCACCTCTGCGGATGTTGCCGGTCGAGATGCTGAGGCTCAGATAGACCGAGACTTGCTAGAGTCACCAGCCAGAGCGTGGCAGAGCCGGGTCACGGGGAGTGCGGTGTCAGACTCCATCCAGCCGGGCCATTGAGGCGGGCTCCTGGTGCCGTGGAGTCCGCTGGCACCTCTCCACCAGGAAGGCCGGAGCCGTCCTTCCCTCCGCCTGGGAAGCCGTGCCTTTTGCCTGATTCCCTTATTGATTAAGACCGAGCACGTGCCCTGAAAGCTCTCATCCTCAGAGCAGGGACTCTGGGTGCCCCAGGCTTTCCAGAGGCCACCTCGGGCTTCTGCCTCCTGGGGTCCTGTTTATCGCTGCTTTCCTGAGGGGTTTTCACCTGCCGCTGTGCTTTCCTTTGTTGCCTCCCCTCCGGGCAGGCTGGGCGCCTGGCCCCCAGTGCAGCTCACAGCAGGACGACTGTATGATGTGTGCCCAGCCACGTGGGGGGCTCTGGGGTGTCTTGGCTCAGTGGGGTGCCAGCTGTGATGCTCACCTCCTTGGGGCTTTCTTGGGCTTAATTGGAAAAGTGGCTAGGCTGCCGGAAAGTCGGCAGGGTGAGGAGGGGTGTGGGCCTGCGGCTGATTTGCCGCTCTATTTATTTTAATAGAAATGTGTGTGTGTGTGTGTGTGTGTGTGGCGTTCTGTGTTCACAAGCCTTGGAGGTGGATGGGGAAGCAACTGATACCTTGAGAGTCAAAGCCACGCTTCCCCGGTTGTAGGGCAGCAGGCGGAACGGCCAGCGTGGAAAGAGCCTGAGAATATATATATACCACCTTGACCTGGAAGCCAGCAGGGCTTCTTGCTGGCCTGAGTGCCCTGGGCCACAGAGGGGTGGGCAGGGCATCCTGTGTCCTGGAGGACTCTGAGGGGTTAACAGCGGGACAGGTGAGATGACTTCCGGTCCATGGTGGGTTCACCTGAGACCTAATTCGAGGCCGGCGTGTAGGTGTCAAGAAAGTGAGTGTCAATGGGGGTGTGAGGGGTAACAGGGGGCTCAGGAGGCAGAGCCCTGAGTCCTCAGCACGGAAGTGTGAGGACGACTTGGACGGAAGGAGGGACATCCTCGTGTGAGCGGTGGTCTCGAGCCCAGAGCCAATGTGGGCGTCGAGGCTGCTGAGAAACCCGGGGTTCCAGGCCGTGCTGGGTTCTCAGAAAGCCCTTCTGTTTAATCAGCTGGGGCCCAGGTGCTGTTCCAGGAGGGTGGGGAGGCAAGGGTCTGGAGGGGGGAATGGGTTGGAGGTTCTCACGTGGATTCACTCTCGCTGTCTCTTGCTTTTCTTTCCGTTGATGTGAAACTGCCCTGTGGGGTTTCTGGGAGGAGAGGGAATGGGGTTAGGATGGTCCCATCCTGCCCACCCTCCCCACCTGCCTGGACCTCAGGGTTTTCAGAATATGTGAAGAGGAGGGAAAGGTTATAAGACAAAAAGACAAAGGGGGAAAACAAAACAAAACCAAAAAAAAAAAAATGGGAGCAGATGGGGGAAGAGGTGGGAACTCAAGAAGGATGCTTGGAGATGAGGGAGTGACTTTCAGCTCACCCCAAACCTTAAGCATGACCTCTTTTTACAGAGTGGACCTTTAAATGTGGTGTGATGAAGATAAGAAAATTCAAGGAGTCTGAGACCTTTACAGTTGTCCCTCAGTATCCACAGGGGTTGGGTTTCAGGATCCCCAGGATACCAAACTTCATGGACGCCCAAGTCCCTTACAGTCTTCCTTCCCCTTCCCATCCTCATCCAGGGATGAGCCTGCAGATCCAGAAGGCTGACTGTATTTTCAGTTGTTAAAACCTTTACTCACCACCCTCCTTTTGCAGAGAGGACACTGAGACCTGGCCTGGTTAAGACTCAGCAGGTAACACGGCTGGATTCCAAGCCTGGTGCGTCGTCTGCCGTGACTCCTCATCCGGCTCACCCCTCCTGGGTCCGCGTGACCTGGGTGCCTGCAAGGCAGACCGAGGGGGCCCTGTTGGGATCTGGCACCATCTGCCTCCAGAGCAGCCTCCTGGCTTCCGGGGGCTCTTCAGAGGGATTTGGGGGAGCAGCTGGCAGGCAGTCGCATTGTCCTCGGGGACTGGCTTGCTTCAGAACGTTCCGTGGGACAGGTCAGTGACGGATGCCGCTGGCTCATGCTTGGAGAGCTCAGTGCTGTGGTCCTCTCTGATCTCTCCATGACAGAAGCCATGTGCTCCTCTTCCCCAACCTTCTGCTTCCTCCCAAGGAGATGGCAGCATCTGAAATGTCATATGTCTACTTGTTCATTGCCCCAGATACTGAGAATTGACAAGCACAGGTCTCCAAGTTGAGAATTCAGAATGGGCAAAACTGACCAGCTCCCTGTCCTCTTGAAGCTTCTCTCTGGTGGGGGGAACAGATGGTAAACAAGGGAGTGAGTATGTAGTAAGGTGAGTCAGTGCAGTGGGAGAAAGGAAGTGGAACCAGGGAGTGGGGGTGGGGGAGGCCAGGCCCAGGGGTGTCTTCGTAATTAAGCTACATTGAAGCAGAGACACAGCGCAGAGGAGCCGGTCCAGGTGGAGGCTTGGGAGGAACTGTCCACCCAGCAGGGGTTCTGAAACTAGAGACACGAGGTGTTAGGGGTAGCACTGGGACCAGGGTGCCGGTCCTCCAACCCCTGGGAAGTTTTGAGCAGAGGACTGACATGGTTTAGACGGAAACGGATCACTTCAGCCGCCTTGTGGGCAGCAGTGTTGAAAGCACCTTCTGGAGGGCTGCGTGGAGGCAGTGATCCTGGTAAGGGTGGGGGTGCCTTGGATTTGGGTGGGAACAATGGAGGGGTTACTGGGCCATTTCTGCATACATTTGGAAAGTGGAACCAACAAGACTTGCTGATCTGTTGAACGTGGGGTTTGAGAGGAAAGAGAGGTGGTAGAATGACTTCCCAGGTTTTTGGTGTGAGATGGAAAGGCTTTCGGGAGGAGCAAACTGAGAGGAGAAACAAGAAGTGAGGATTTTGTTTGGGAAGGATGCCGGGCCATCCAAATGCAAAGTCCACCAGTCAGCAGGGTGATGGGTCTGGAGTTCAGAGAAGAGTTTTCTATGGTAGAGAAGAATCTTGGCAGTTGTCAGTGTCTTGATAAAATTGGGACCAAATGGGATCACCTGGAGAGTGAGTGTGGATAGAGAAGCTCTAAAGTCTGAGCCTGGAACTCCATGGTATTTAGGGGTCCAGGGTAGGAATTGGTCAACTTTTTCTTACAGGGTCACAGAGTAATGTTTCGGACTTTCCTGCAATGGCTCAAGTCTGCCTTTGTAGCACAGAAGCAGCCGCAGACAATGCACGAGCATGTGTGTCAGTAAAACTTTATTTACAACAGCAGGCAGCGGCCGGGGGCCGCATTTGCTGCCCCTGAATCTGGGCTGTGAAGATGAACCCGGCCGAGGAGACTGAGAGGGAGCAGCCCCCGGTGGGGGGGACAAGAGGGGGACCCAAAAGAATGTGTCCTCGGAGACCAAGGGGAGTGTTTTCACAGGGAGGGAGGGAAAGTGCTGACGTCAGAGGAGGCTGGGGAGCCTGTGGGAGGCGATCACGGTGGACGGAGCGAGTTGGAGGAGAGGTGCTGGGTGGGGTGGGGGTTTCTCGCTTGCTCGGGTAGACGACTTCATGGAGGCTTGTGGTGTGAAGGGTGCAGAGAAGTGAGTGGTTAAGTGTAGGGCTGTTTGGTCAAAGGAAGCCTTTTCCCTCTAACATGGGAAGGGCGCCAGGATGTCCGTGCGGATGGAGATGGTCCAGTGGAGAGAGCAGAGGTGATACGGAAGAGGAAGCCCTGCTGGGTGATGGCCTGTGGGAGGAGTCGGGGTGCAGAGCGCAGCGCCAGGCGTGGCCCTCGCTGGAGGCCGAGAGAGGACAGGCAGTCGTCCTCAGAGGCACTGGTTGGGGGATTGGGGGAGCTGGGGGCAGTGGGGACCTGGGGGATCGTTCAGGGAGCTCACTCCGGGAGCTTCATTTTCTCTGTGGCTTGGATCAGGAGCCGTGGCAGAGGAGGGGAGAGACCTTGGCCTGAGGTCTATGGAGAAAGACGCCCCCCGCCCAGAGGGAGCGGACAGGAGACAGTGACCGAGAGAGTTTGAGTCTCTAAATCGAAACAAGGTTTCTGCCGATGCTCCCACCGTAAAAGGGGTCAGGTACCTTCTCAAGAGTTATGGACTGAATGGATGAGGCCAAGACGAGGGTGTGGACTGAGAGTCCTCAAAACCTAGTCTCAGATGCCTCCAGGCCTGGAGCTGTCTACCCAGGTGGCTCTTGTGCGACTATTCTTTAAAAATTGAAATGTAATTGACGAATGAAATTACATGTTTCAGGCATACAGCGTAATAAGTTAGTATTTCTAGGGATTGTGAAATGACCATCACAGTAAGTCTAGATAACATCCATCACCACTCATAGCTAACCTTTCTCTGGGGTACATTTCATTTTGAAGAAATGAAATGGCTTGCCTGGAATTGTGACAATCCTCAAAATCAGACAGGTGTGGGAGGCGCCAAGAGCTCCTTGGCCAGAGATGAGGGAGAGTTGAAAGGTGCTTTCTGCACATCTTCCCCTCTCTTCCTAAAGCTTTTGTGGATTTTTTTTTTTTTGAGACTTCTTAGTTTTTTTTTCTCCATCTTCCTATAAGGCAGGAGGGAGATGGGAATGAACGGAAGATTCCTCTCTCTAGTTTTTGCTTTAAGACGCACTGTTCTGGGGGAGAGAGGGAACCAACCCAGGTCACCTGATCTGGACATGGTGTGGGCTCAGGGTAGGCCGAGTCCTGGGTGTTTCCTGTAGTGTGTGTGTGTCTCTGTTGTGTGTGTGTGTATGTGGGTCTATCAGTCACGTCCTGCTCTTTGCAGACCCCATGGACTGTAGCCTTTTAGGCTTCCCTATCCATGGAATTCTCCAGGCAAAAATACTGGAGTGGGTGGCCATTTCCCTCTCCAGGGGATCTTCCTGACTCAGGGATTGAACCTGGGTCTCCTGCATTGCAAGCAGATTCTTTACTGTCTGAGCCACCAGGAAAGCCCGTTAGGAGAGGGATTCCAGCCTTCCCCGCAGTTTGGGAAGAGGGACATGCTGATATAACTGTGAAGACATAGAGCATCATCTTCGTTCTCCTTAGGGGTCAGTCGGAAGAAAGGCAAACAGCCCAGGCAAGAGGTGGGATTACAGGATGATCTGGGCTTTGGCAAAGCGAACAGTCTGGGTTCACAAACCAACAGGGGAGCGGGGTGGAGAACTTGAGCCAGACGGTGCTGTGGGGCTGAGGAGGGTCACAGTAGTGGGAGGGAGGTGGGTTTGCTCGGGACCTTCAGAAAGGGGACCTCCTGCACTGTCAACAAGGCCGGGAAAGGGGGTGCCTCTGACTAACCAAGGGCGGACAGGACGTGTGTCTGGCCCTGAGCCTTGATCTCGTCTGTTTCTCGGACAGGGGCCTCTTCTTGGGTGGCAAAGGGTCCAAGATGTTGTGCTCACTTAGGGGATGCGGTCCTTTGTGGGAGTGATAAAGGCAGGAAGGAGTGTGGTTCAGGGCTCATCCAGGAAGAAAGATCTCCCGTCTTTTCTCCAGATCTTATTCCTGGAGGTCTGTCTGAGATAAAGTAGAGAAGCTGGAAACATGGAGGCGTAGGGACCCCAAGGCGCCTCTGCAGATCCAGCTCACATCGTCCCTGCGGCTGTTCCACACTTGAGTTTATCCTGGTACCTGTGAGACCTCCTGGTACCCACATTGGAGCTTTGTTGTAGGGATTCAGTGAAGTGTGAGCTGTAGCACATTGAACACAGTGGTGTAATGCCTCGAGGGCTCCAGGATGCCTGGGGAGTTATACAAAGTGATGATGGTCATCAGAGTAGGTCTGTCTCTAAGCAGAAGCCAGGGGGGCCAGGGTAATGGACTGTGTTCAGGAGACACCAGGTGATGGATTCCAGGTGATTCTGCTGCCGAGATCCTAGAGTGTTAGCGAAAAGGTCGGAATACCTGTTTGGGGATTTCAAAGCTCAAGCTTTCTCCCAGATACTGCTGGACAGGGTACCAGAGAAGAACTATGTAGCGTTGCAAATTGTGCAGTGCCTTCGAAAAATAACCCTGGACAAGAAACTCTGAAAAGCTGCAAGAACCGTAATATTGAGAGAGATTTGAGGGAAGCAAAAACCCCTGCAACGCTTAGAACAGCAGGAGCATGGATTTCTCATCCTAATCAAGTGATTGCTGGGGAAATCCTATCCATCTCCCTAACCTGAGTTGAATCAAGCAAACGATCGCTGTGAGTTGCAGAGGGAGCTCTCAGGCGGGCGTGAGGCTGGTTTATGATCCTGCAGAACTTTTCTGCGGCATGAATTCCTGGGCGAGCAGGTGACTTCAAAGGAGAAAACTCCCCCATCCCGCTGGCCTCCCTTCCAGCTGCCAGTGCAGGCTCCTGGTGGGGTGGAAGGGTGTCCCCTGCCTGCCCAGGGCAGAGCCTCCTGGCTCCCAGCCTTTGAGGCTTTTCTGCCCATGGAGGGAGGCTGGCACATGTTTCCCTGGGCCTCTGAGGAGTGGCCCTGGTGGGCAGGTGCTGTCTTGGCTGTGAACTTGAACGCCATGGAGGAGGAGCTGTCTGGTCAAGAGATACTCCTATCCCCGTGAGAAGAGACACGGTGGTTCCGCCCTCTGCCTCCCGGAAAGAAAGGAAGAGATGGTCCAGGAGAACCGGCCCTTGAGGAAGAGCTGCGCTTTCAGGCTGGGCTAGGTTTCGGGTGCTACAGAGTTGACCCTTTGACTGGGAAAGGATATTTCTCACTCGAGGTTAAGTTCAATTCCAGGGCATTCTGCCTGACCGCATGAGGGCTCAGGTGAAGTCAGTTTACCGTCTTGTCGATGTAGAGAGGAGACCCTGTGTCATCCTTGAGTGGGGGGAAGACGGGGGCTGGGTTGGGCTGAGGCTCCAAAAGCTGAGAGCGTGAATCTTCATACAAGCATGCAGTGTTAAAACATCCGAAATGCTGAGGGCTGTTTTTCTATATACACACACACAGAATAAATTTACTCCAGTTCTGAGAAAAAGAAATACAGGGGCTACAAACACATGAAAAAAAGTTTGACTCCATGAATACAGCATAATAGAATAGTCAGATGGGTGGGCTTTGGGCTTTGACCCTGGCTCTGAAGAAGGCTGTCTTTGTGGAAGTCACTTAATTGGGCCTCACTGTCCCCCTCTGTAGAGTGAGGTTGAGGGTGCCTGTCTTCCACGGATGCCATGGGAGGGTAAGGGGGAGCATTCAAGTCAAGCCCTGACTGCCAATAACAACCCCAATACAGTAAGTTCCCTACATACGGACCTCTAGGTTACAAGCTCTCAGAGAAGCGGATGTGTGTTTGCACGTCCAGTCGTGTGAGTTCGCTCACGTGTCTGCTGTACGTTGTCATGTGCGTGCGTTTTCTCCAAGTGGCTGCGCTTTTGTGTACTTTACTGTGTAGAGTACAGTGGTATGGTATCTTTATGTCAAGTCCAGGATTTCTGGAAGCAGGTGTAAAGGCAGCGGTATATAGCCGATTCTGTTAGTTGGGTACTTCGTGGACTTAACGAACAAATTGGACTTATGAACTGGCTTTTGGAACAGACCTCATTCATATGTAGGGGACTTACTATAATAGCAACAATAAAAATGCCAATTAAAATGGCAATGAGATGCGCTTTTTTTTTTCAGCTATAAAATTACTAAAATTTAAAAATGACGTTGCTCGGTGTCACAGAGGTTGGTCTAAGTCTTGCTGATAGAACTATAATTGGCACAGTCTTTCTGGAAAGCATGATTTTGGGGGAGGGTATTTTCATACTTTTGGTTTACTTCTAGGATTCTGTACAAAGGAAATAATCAGAAAGGTGGGGAGATAGGTGTGCACAAAATTGTTCAGTGCGATGCTGTTTATCTTTCTGAAAACCCTGGACTCAACTGCTCCCACTAGCAGGGAGCTAGTTAAGTGAATAAAGATACATCCACACAATGCAGTCGTAGGCAGTCACATAAAAATATCTGAAGAATGAAAATGACAGGAGACAATGCTGATGAAGCTGTATGTTAAATATCTTCCAGACTGGCTAATGAAATGTGTGTGTATGTGTATATATATATGAAGACATGAATAAAATATACCAAAATGCTGAGACATTCTTTCTGCATGGTGAGATTATGGATGATATTTGTTTTCCTCTTAATGTTTTTATTTCCTACAGTTTCCAAATGTCTTACAGTGAGCCTTTATTAATTTTTATCATAGAAATAATAAAAGTTACAGTAAGAACATGAGCTCCAGTAACCTGAGGGGACCAGGTCCTAGCCCTGTTTCAGAAGTACTTCCTTGTGGACCAGATCTGATGTGGTTTCCCTGGAAGCTTGTAGATGGCTCTGCATGGGTCCTCTGCTAACCCCTGGCCCACCAATATGGACAAAACAAATGTTTTTGGGACAGAAAGAAACATTTTGGAACAAAGAGGCAGGGGTGGGTATGTGATGAAGACAGTGTGAAGCACAGTGGGGAGCTCTGCCCTGAAACCCAACAGCTTCTGAGAGGCCACAGACACGGTGACAGCCGGTGTCTTAAGTCACTGCCAAAAAGCCGCGACCGGCCTGGGACAGGCTGCCCTCTTGCCTGGCCGTTGCCACCAGGAAGCCAGGAAGAGGTGTCTGCAGAGACGCAGAGCTGCCTCTTTGTCGGTGATGGGACAGGGGATGATGGGAACTGAGACCCCAGGAGGGATGCAGGCAAACACTTGCAGAGGCAGTGAGTCCGGGGCGCCGGTGGCTCCCAGGACCCAGCTGTCCTCAAGCTGGGCACGTTACAGGGTCTCACCTGCTGCTCTGTGTATGCTGGGCAGTGGGCCACATGAACGGAGTAGTTGTAGATTCTGTAACTCATGAAATATACCAGAGGAGCTGGCTGTTTAACAGAAGCGATGCTTTTATTCAACAAATGCCTTTTGAATGTAACCTGCCTGGTCTCAGGCTAGGTGCTGGGCGTTCCCTGGTGAATAAAGCTTTTGAGGAGCTTACTCTTTTTCTGCACTTTGGATGACCAGCTTAGTTCTGGTTTGTATTTCAAAAATCTGGATTTTTTTTTTTTTTTTTTTATATTGGTTTTGCTTAAAGTAGAACATCGTTGCTTTCGGTCTGTGAAATATTGTAGAAATAGTGATTTTTTTCCCCTTTTAGTACAGATGTCCCACGTGTTATGTAAGTTTAAATATTTTTCTTTAATTCATCCTTAAGCCAGCTCTGGGAGATGGGAGCAGGGAGGCAGTGCTGCCTGCCTTCAAACGTGGAGCAGAGGATGGTTTGGACTTGAACTGTGGCCACACTGAGAACCTTCCAGAACAGCTCTGGACTCGGTTCAGGGGTGTTGCCTCTCATGATCATGATTGACAGTCGATGGCCACTGGCCACTTGGAGGGCCTTCACTGAGGAAGCGCTGGGTTTTCAGCCTTTGAGTAACCATTCATTCATTCCCTTCAGAACTTCTTGAAATGTGAAAACCACAATGGCTATTGTGTTATTCTTTCATTACACTGGGTGCGTGGAATCTGGTTCCCCGAGATCCTCAGAGGCACGGATTATGTTTAGCAAATGTAAATTGTATCTTTTGTAAAGATGCAGCCTTCCACTGTGTAATATGTTGTGACTTGGGTTCTTCCTCTCTGCTTTGGAATGAGCCCAGATGTTTTGCTTCTTTTAAAGATCTGACATGACCATGGCCGGCTCTATAAATAGTACCAAACATCAGCTATAATGCTGGTGTGAGGCTGATTTTTTTTTTTTTCCCCTGCCACCCACTGAAAGTCTTGGGAGAAAATTCTTTCTCCACACACACACACACACATTTGAAGTTATATTTAGACAGCAGTAGAAAGCTTAAATGTGTTCAAACATGTATGGGTGTTTGCTTCTTTTGTTTTTTTAGGAATTAGGTGACACGGAGTTAAAGACCTTTCAACAATAACAGAAAACAAAAGGACTTCCCAAACATCTACTCTGTACAAGCACAGCATTAAATTAAATCAGTTCCTGGCATCAGAACGCACAGTCCAGCAAGAGGGCAGCTTTATGAGAAACTAATTGTACCAGGTTCCCTGGGAAAAAAATATGAAGAGATACCTTTTATAAACTCCTGGGCACTTCTCTCAGCTGCAGACACTTTCTCACAGTTGTATTAGTTTGCCAGCACAGTGATAACAGAGGGTCACAGACTGAGTGGCTTGAACCAGAGACACGCACTGTTTCCAGGCTCTGCGGGCTGGAAGTCCAAGTTCAAGTTCAAGGTGGTGGCAAGGTTGCTTCCTCCCGCGGCTGTGAGGGATGGATCTGTTTGGACCTCTGTCCTTGGCTTGTAGAGGCCATCATCCTCCCTGGGGCTCTTCACACTGTCGGTGTGTCTGTCACTGCGTCCAAATGTCCCCTTTCATAAGGACACTATTCTTCTTAGATTAGAAACCACCCTAATGGCCTCATTTCAATGTGATTGCCTCTGTTAGCGCTCTTCTTTCTAAGCAAGGTCACGTTCTGAGGGCCTGGAGGTTAGGATCTTATTTGAATTTTTTACAGGGGTGGGTTGAGCACCATTGGATCCTGACAGCAGTCTTTTTACCTTGGGCAATAACTTGCCTTAAGCCATCCCGGGAAACCAGATTGAGAATATGTCCCCTCACTAAGGAGTGAATTTCCACAATTCACATTATTTTCTTTCTTTTTAAAAAATGTTTATTTTTATTTATTTGACTGCACCAGATCCTAGTTGTTGTATGTGGAATCTAGTTTCCTGACCAGGGATTGAACCTTGGCCCCATGCATTGGGAGCTTGGACTCCTAGACCCTGGACCACCAGGGAAGTCCAGAACATTACTTTAAAGACCTTTCAACAATAACAGAAAACAAAAGGACTTCCCAAACATCTACTCTGTACAAGCACAGCATTAAATTAAATCAGTTCCTGGCATCAGAACGCACAGTCCAGCAAGAGGGCAGCTTTATGAGAAACTAATTGTACCAGGTTCCCTGGGAAAAAAATATGAAGAGATACCTTTTATAAACTCCTGGGCACTTCTCTCAGCTGCAGACACTTTCTCACAGTTGTATTAGTTTGCCAGCACAGTGATAACAGAGGGTCACAGACTGAGTGGCTTGAACCAGAGACACGCACTGTTTCCAGGCTCTGCGGGCTGGAAGTCCAAGTTCAAGTTCAAGGTGGTGGCAAGGTTGCTTCCTCCCGCGGCTGTGAGGGATGGATCTGTTTGGACCTCTGTCCTTGGCTTGTAGAGGCCATCATCCTCCCTGGGGCTCTTCACACTGTCGGTGTGTCTGTCACTGCGTCCAAATGTCCCCTTTCATAAGGACACTATTCTTCTTAGATTAGAAACCACCCTAATGGCCTCATTTCAATGTGATTGCCTCTGTTAGCGCTCTTCTTTCTAAGCAAGGTCACGTTCTGAGGGCCTGGAGGTTAGGATCTTATTTGAATTTTTTACAGGGGTGGGTTGAGCACCATTGGATCCTGACAGCAGTCTTTTTACCTTGGGCAATAACTTGCCTTAAGCCATCCCGGGAAACCAGATTGAGAATATGTCCCCTCACTAAGGAGTGAATTTCCACAATTCACATTATTTTCTTTCTTTTTAAAAAATGTTTATTTTTATTTATTTGACTGCACCAGATCCTAGTTGTTGTATGTGGAATCTAGTTTCCTGACCAGGGATTGAACCTTGGCCCCATGCATTGGGAGCTTGGACTCCTAGACCCTGGACCACCAGGGAAGTCCAGAACATTACTTTTGAATTTGATCCCATGAACCATATCCTGTTTCTTGGAGCCAAATCCAATTACTCTTCTGTGAAACCAGTGGAGAACGCTCAGCACCACCCCCCCCCAGACCCCCGCCCGGGTCTAGGAGCTTAGAAGCTATCTTCACGGACAAGACACATCCCTCTTCTCTGTCCCACAGATGTTTTGGCCTCTTCATGGTGCAGAACTCTCCCACTGCAGCCTGACCCTTAGCTCCTACGGGGAAAGCCTTGGAAGGTGGGCGGTGGGGGGCAGGGGGCTGTCCTGGTCCAGGTGGGGGGCACAGGAGGCCAATCAACACATCCTGCATCCTCCCTTCTCCACCATGGCCTGATCAGCCCCAGGTCCTGTGGGCAGAACTTGTGTGGTCCAGGGAGCTGGTGGAGTGGAGGGCTGGCGTTCAGCCCCAGCCTGGCTGCGTCCGTAGCTGAAGCCTTGACTCCGCCACTTCTCAGCCGCTCCTCCCTGCCCAGGGAAGACACCACACACTGCTCACATCACCCTCTTTGCCCACTCTGCCTCAGAACTTGCAAATCCCGTAGGTAATAACGGGTATTTTCATTGCCTATGGGAGACGGCCAGCACCAATAAGCTGAACCTCCAACTCTTTTCAGACGCATGCTTATTCAGTTTTTTTAGCCAGTGGGCTGCCAACCCCAACAGGTTAGGCTCTGTTGAATACTTTTTAGACGTAAACTTCTCAACTGCCTCTATTCACCCTGTGCCCTTGTCCCAGACATGTTCAAGGTGATCTTTGGGCCCGCCCCTCCGAGCACCCTGCAACTTACATCCACAGCCATCACGGGAGGGGCTGATGCTGGGCTGGGAAAAGACCAATGCAGGGAGAGTAGACATGCCTGGATGAGAGGTTTCACACGGGCTCTCGGCAGGAGGGAGCCAGGGGTCCATTAACGTTTGTTCAGTTTGTACTGGCCAGTTCTAACCTAGCACCCGTACATTTAATGCTTCGAGGGCAAGTGGGTCTGAGGTCTTTATCTTCGTTCTTCTGTCTGCTCTGCTCTTGACATGCTGAGCAGCTCAGATGGAAAATCCTGGGGGAAAATGGCTAGAGAGGAAGCAATTCTCTCCTCCTGAGTTATGAACAGAGATACCACCAGCTTCTCCGGCCTTGCTCTCTGAGATAAGCCTGGTCTGAAGGCACATCTGCTGCAGCCCAGTCCAGTCCATTCAGGCTGCGAGTTAAGGAAAGGCGGTGGGCCACTGATTGCACAAAAGTGCCCACAAAAAAGTTTCCAGAGCCAAGAATCATTCATGTGCAAAAGTGGAACCTTCTGCAAATTGTATGTAAATTAAGTAGGCTTGGAAAGGGCAACAAATGACACCTGTAAAGAGGACTTAATGTAGTTTTTCATCTGGGACGAGGGTGAAGGCAAAGCATAGGAAAGATATGCTTGTTAGCTTGGGGGGAGTTCTCCTCTGGGGGGGGGGCACCGGGGAACTGGCCCCTAATTGTAAGATTGGAGCAGGAGTATCATTCCAGCTTGTTTGTTCTTGTCGTTTAGTCACTAAGTCGTGTCTGACTCTTGCAACCCCACGGACTGTAGCCCACCAGGTTCCTCTGTCCAGGGGATTCCCAGGCAAGAATACTGGAGTGGATTGCCATTTCCTTCCCTAGGGGATCTTCCCGACTGAGGGATTGAACCCAAGTCTCCTGAATGGGCAGGCAGATTCTTTACCACTGGGCCACCTGGGAAGCCCAGGTTTCATCCCAGATATGAAGCAGAAAACTGTTCAGGAAGATGCTGAAGTTTGCTCCCACCCTGAGATCTTCTCTGTATACCTTGTGCTCATTCCTTCAAAAATAAACCAGCAATAAGCCTGTACCATTCACTCTCCTTATCTTCAGGTGGGCCCAGAATGTAGCTTTCAGTCCCTCAGAGGTTCTTTTCTTCCATAGAGTGCTGAGAGATGATGATCTTAGCTGTGGACATGTCAGGCACACTCATATAGATCCTGCACCAGGTCAGACTGCTTCTTGATCCAGAAGAACAGCCAAACACAGACACGCTGTGCATACCTCCTACTTATTCAGAAGAGTGCTGATGCCACAGAAGAGACCTGAGCGTCCCCTGTGATGTAGACTTGGAGACAACACACGGCAGATGACCAGAGGACAGGGAAGATGCCGTGGCATACCGGAGAGTGCTGTGAACGTGTAGAGGAGGGGATGATCACTGGTGGAGGTCAGGGCAGGTGGCAAGTGCAAGGGCAAGGAAGGTCGAGCCAGGCCCAGTTAGTCTAGGAGGTTAAAGAGGGGGAAGATCAGTTGCTGGCCACCAGCTTGTGAAGGTAGGTTATGCATGCAAATAGTTTCAGCTTGTGTTTCTATAAAACAGAAGTGGCTGAAGGGAAGCCCTCCCTCTAGCTCATCACAGAATCCTTAGCAACTTTCATCATCAGAGTCCTCTCCTTGGATCTCACAGCTGTGGCTTTGTTACAGAGCAGAGGCAATTATGATTCCATGTTGGATCTATTTTGTTTAACCTTGCTTCCCATTGCTTTGGTTCACTAAAAGAATACTGTCCATACATAATGACCTGCCTCAGGGAACCCTACTCCTCTGCCTGATTATTATTAAATGAAAATGTCTTTGTTCAGGACCCTGTCCACCTGTGGAAGAAATTGACACATCCCCTTCCTGAAGTCGGCCATTCTAGGAGATATCTGCAAGATTAATGGCCTTTTTCCTTTACTTCCTCACCCCTGTTTCTGATCTATAGAAGAACCTGGCATCCAGATCCTGATAAGATGGTTATTTTGAGACATTAGTCTGCCATCTTCTTGGTCAGCCTGCCTTCCTCTCTTGGATTATTAGTCTGCTGTGCTGCAAGTGGAGTAAGCTTGGACTTGGTAACAGCTCTGGTGCACCCAAGTCAGTGTTCCCTGCCCACTGCTTGCCTTGTACCTGATAGAACCACCTCTCATCTCAGCAGGCCCTTCACTGGCTTAAGACATACCATCTTCTTCCACCTAAGGCCCCTCCCATAGCTCTGCAGGTCCAAATCCTTGCCAGCCTTCAGTGAGATGTCATGTCCTGTGTGGAACTTGCCCTGATCTTCTCCTGTTCCTGGCTCTGAGGGATGCTCGGAGTCACTTATATGTACTTTCCTTAATTATCACCTACAACTTAGTAGTAAAATATTGATTGAGGAGTTACTATGTACTAAGCAGTACTCTCTGCACCTTAGATAAGTCGATGAATAAATCAAAGACTTCTGCTGCTGTTGCTTTAGTGTTCCAGTTAGGGAAAGCAGATAGTGAGTAGAAATGCTAATACATAAGTAAACCATAAAGTATGAGAAGATGTTAGTTGCTATGGAAAAAAGGAAAAAGAGAGTGGGAGAAGGGGAGTTGGGAAGGCTGATGTGTGGGGGAGAGTTCAGTTCAGTTCAGTCGCTCAGTCATGCCCGACTCTTTGTGACCCCATGAATCGCAGCTCGCCAGGCCTCCCTGTCCATCACCAACTCCCGGAGTTCACTCAGACTCATGTCCATTGAGTCAGTGATGCCATCCAGCCATCTCATCCTCGGTCGTCCCCTTCTCCTCCTGCCCCCAATCCCTCCCAGCATCAGAGTCTTTTTCCAATGAGTCAACTCTTCACATGAGGTGGCCAAAGTACTGGAGTTTCAGCTTTAGCTTCATTCCTTCCAAAGAAATCCCAGGGCTGNGATGCCATCCAGCCATCTCATCCTCGGTCGTCCCCTTCTCCTCCTGCCCCTAATCCCTCCCAGCATCAGAGTCTTTTCCAATGAGTCAACTCTTCACATGAGGTGGCCAAAGTACTGGAGTTTCAGCTTTAGCTTCATTCCTTCCAAAGAAATCCCAGGGCTGATCTCCTTTAGAATGGATTGGTTGGATCTCCTTGCAGTCCAAGGGACTCTTAACAGTCTTCTCCAACACCACAGTTCAAAAGTATCAATTCTTCAGCACTCAGCTTTCTTCACAGTCTAACTCTCACATCCATACATGACCACTGGAAAAACCATAGCCTTGACTAGACGGACCTTTGTCAGCAAAGCAATGTCTCTGCTTTTTAATATGCTTTTTCCTTCCAAGGAGTAAGCATCTTTTAATTTCATGGCTGCAATCACCATCTGCAGTGATTTTCAGTTCAGTTCAGTTCATTTCAGTTCAGTTCAGTCGCTCAGTTGTGTCCGACTCCTTGTGACTCCATGAATCGCAGCACGCCAGGCCTCCCTGTCCATCACCAACTCCTGGAGTTCACTCAGACTCACGTCCATTGAGTCAGTGATAC